>LNAC01000130.1:1231748-1472777 GCA_002007465.1 Ailurus styani | reverse complement strand
CCCCCCCCCCCCAATGCAGAACTCGACTCCAGGGCCCTGGATCCTGACCGGTATGGAAGGCAGACACCCAACCGACTGAGCCACCCAGGCGTCCCTAAGTTTTAAGTATATGATGAAAAGTTCAACAGTAAACACTAAAGGAATTAAAAATAGCAATATAAAATGAGTGAGCAGTAGGGCAGAAAAGAAATCAGCTAACTCTCACCTATCATAACAGAAATAGATAGATATATATACACACACATACATACACACAGTGATTAATATTAATGACTCAAGAAATTACCCGGAGATACGGAAGTAACTACCAGAGGAACTAGAAGCAAAAACAGTTAAAAGTAGTGGCCTCTAGGAAGCAGCGCTGGGGATGGGTAAGGATGCAACTGGGACCATTATTTTTTATTATACTTCTGTACTATTATTATTAAAATTCCTATGTGTAACAATATATTAGCATTATAAAATTATTCATTCTATATAAAATTTTTTAAAAGGCAGGCAATCTTAATTATAGCATTTCCCTTATGTGTTGGAATGAGGTCATGCCTTAAAAATCAGAATCCTAAAAACCTAGAAATGTTTAAAACTATATATTTTAATTTAAATATTTTATTGGTTTAAAGAAAGTAAAAAGAGTGGATGTATAGTTCATAATACGTGAACTGTATACTGAGTCATCTAATACGTTTCTTAAATAGTAATAATAATTTAGAATTTATTTTCTGAAATGAACTTTTGGCTCATAACACTTTTCTCTACTAGTAAGTAATAAGATGTTATTACTTAACCAATTAACAGATATAATTTTATAGGTATTTACTGAGAACATAAGCCTGATTTTACATTTCTACATCGCCTTCCAAGAATACATGCTTATCTTTTCTTCTTTCTTTCTTTTTTTTTTTTTTTGAAACTTTTATTTCCACCCACTAGTTTCAGCAACTTTTATAATGGGGATGTTCAGACTAATCCAAAGGGCAATTTACACTTAACCTTTTTGAACGGAATTCCCTAAGCAGGATGTCTCAGCAGCTCATTTACAATTCTTACCATAGACAACAGACTACAGCTCATCTCGGGATTGGCTTTATGAATTGTAACCATAGGGGTAGATAGTAAAGGTTTTGCATTCATTGCATCTTGGCAAAGGGATTATACCTCAAGCAGCTCTCCCTGGAGTCCAGTCAAATAGAATCAGGGGTGAGGAAATTACTGACCTTTTTCTACTGAGCTGCCATGAACCTCATGCAAAGAGGCCCTTTGCCGAGGAGGGGGAAAAATGACTTGAGTGTCTTTCCCTGATCTATAAAGAAGTCTCTGTCTCTCTCGATTTTTCTTCTGCTTGAGCTCTCGTGCTCTCTGTCTCTGTCTGTCTCTCTCCCTTGGCTCTGTCTCTATGTATATATCATTGATTGAACATATCGGGGATAACACAAAGTCAGTATTCTTGAAAAATCCTGGTGGGCCCGATAGAACGGTTAGGGCACTAGTCTATAGTTACCCCCTGAATAGGCATTTCTGTAGCATCCCCTCAAATCCTGTTGCAAGAGCAATGTTGCCTATTTCTCAAAGGACTTACTACTTGGACTAAAAATGAACTAGAGAAAGCAAATGAATCTATGAGATCTTGAGGTAATTACAGGCACATAATAAACATTTAATGGAATAAAGAATAAATGCAGCTGGGCACAGTCCTTGGAACCACAGTAAAACAAATGTTAATAAAACATGATACTTTGAGACATTAGGCCATTAATTCCAATAGATGATTAATGGAGGATGTTTTTCAGTGTCAACATTAAAACTTGATCTTCATTTTTAGCATCTTTAGAAATAGAAATCTGCAGTGTAGACCTTCTTTATCAGAGAAATATTTTGAGAAATGCTTTTACCTATTCTATGCAACTTCTTAAAACTCTTCTTTAAACTGTGAACATTTAATATTCCATAATTCCAAATAAGACTACTGAGGTCAGACTAGAATCTTAAATACTATATAGATATTTCACCTGTTCATTTTTTTGAAGAAAAGTTCCCATTAGTCCCAATATTATCTATCAACTATCTATCTATATGCATGTATATATATACATATATATATATATCTACACATAAACATACATATGTTTGATTTCACACCTAGCTTGGATTTTAAAGACATTTTTCTCAATCTATCAAGTCCAATGTAACTAGGGGTAAGAACAATTTTCAAATGAAAATATCATAGAAAAAGCTAATGTGTGTGAATATGCATCACAGAATCATTGATTTATAGTAGGTACTTGCTAAACATTATTTCCAAATTTCAGTTAAGAGGAAGGAATTTTCATTTCAGGGCTCAGCTTAACTAAGGAGATAGTTTGTGCAGATTTAGATTGATTTCTTGAAGTAGGTGGAGTAAATATTAATCTTTTTAAGACACGGATATCACTAAAAGAAGGTATGGAGAATGATAGAAATAGTTTTTCTCAGAAAAGTACTTTAATTCTATGCTCTTCCACATCTATGAAAACTACACCATTTCAGTGGCTTCGAGTGGTTCATCTGTGCATCTGTTCTCTCTCTCATTTGCTGGACTTTCCTATGGATGCACATATTTTTCTTTTATATATATTTAAAAATAAGCAATGTCTTTACTTGATACCTCATTAAGGCTTCTTTCATGACAACTCAATTTCCGTGCATATTTTTTTAAACTTCTGTATGTTTGCCACACTGACAAAGTCAAACTCTCAGACGTGGTCTTGGCCATCTACCGAGTGCTATGTGGGGGCTATTGTGGGCTTGGGAATTTGGTCCCTCTGGTGTACAGGGAAAGTGATATCCTCACCTGGTGGGGATGGGGGTTGGGAATGCAGAGAGGGCTGGGATGCCTGGGTGGCTCAATGGGTTAGGCAGCTGCCTTCAGCTCAGGTCATGATCTCAGGGTCCTGGGATCGAGTCCTGCAGCGGACTCCTTGCTCGGCAGGAAGCCTGCTTTTCCCTCTGCCTGTGCCTGCCACTCTGCCTGCTGTGCTCTCTCTGTCTCTCTCTCTGACAAATAAATAAAATCCTTAAAAAAAAAGGGAATGAAGAGAGGGTGACAGGACTGAGAGGGGGTGACCCCTCTATCTTTGCCTGAAGTCCTGTTCCAGCAGGCAGCATCCATGATCACCGCCTGGCTTCCTGAGCTCTTTGCAGGGTTAGGAGAAAGACAGTGCTCGAATCCTGTTCTCTATTTCTCATTTCCCAGTGAAGGTCTCTGAAAGTTCTCACTTGCCCCATTCTGGGAAGGTGCTGCAAACTTTTAAGTGCAAAAATGTGTGACTTTTATAATAGTCACTTTCCTTTAAATTCTTTTTCATAATTTTTTATTTTTTAAGGATTTTATTTATTTGAGAGAGAAACAGAGAAAGAGTGAGCACTAATGGGGGAGGGGTCAGGGAGAAACAGGCTCCCCAGTGAGCAGGGAGCCTGATGCAGGGCTTGCTTCCTGGACCCTGAGATCATGACCTGAGCCAAAGACAGCCGCCTGACCAACTGAGCCAAGTAGGCGCTCCACTTTTCTTTAAATTCTATGAGGATCTTCACTTTTGTGTACTAGATATTTATATATTAGATTTCCAAAGCATTGTTAGAAGTACCTTACTCAGGAAAAACAACAACAACAAAAAACCCTGCTTATATAGCTATTATTAAATTTGTGCATGGGTAAAAAATATAAAAAATATTACAAGTTAGTTTTCAGTCCTCAAAATAATCTTTGGGGTGATCTCACTTAGTAATCAATAGCCCCCACCCACGTATGAAGAGACTCAAGAACTATTCACATATATTATCTACTGTCATAGAAAAAACATGGAGTGGTCTGCTACTAACATGAGTAACCTCATTTTTCTGTAATCAACCAAAAAAACCAAAAAACAAAAAACAAACCACTTTCCTTTCAGACTTAAGTGAAAAATTTTCATTTCACCTCCTATCAAAGTGATGCCAAGCTAATAGCTAAAGTCCCCAGAGAGCCTTATACCAGCCAGCTTCTCGGTTCAGAAATAATCACATTATAATTAAAACACCAGTTCCGGGGCACGTGGGTGGATCAGTCCTTTAAGTGTTGGACTCTTGATTTCGGCTCAGGTTCTGATCTCAGGGTTCTGGGATCAAGCCCTGCACTGGGCTCTGCACTCAGTGGGGAGTCTGTTTCTCCCTCTTTCCTCTGCTCTACTAGTGTTTTCTCTTTCTCAAATAAATAAAATCTTTAAAAATAAACAGGAAAATCCAGTTTCTATTTCCCACATAGTATCTAGATGATCCATGCATCGGTGTATGCAGGAAGATAACTCAGCCCTTCAAAGATCCCAGAATCTATCTTTTCTATCTACATATCTGTTTAAAACCAATGGAGAGAAGCACTTCATCAAGTTCTTTTCGAAATGTTAAGGTAAGAAAACTATTCTAAGTTAAGGAAACCACACTAGGTAATTTCTGCCTCAGAGGAAAGCTTCCTGGGATGAGTGAATAGGAAAAGCAGAAGTTAGTTGAAACAGGTCTCTCAGAAACTTTTTTCTTATATTTAACTGTGCCACATAAAGCTACTTCACAACCCATTACTATATCCTTTTTACCTCTCTAGAAGACAGATTCCACAATCTAATTGCTGCTTCTAACAGAAAGCATCCCTTGAAAGTCACTTGTAAGTAATAATCACATCTGTTCTTCGTTCTGATCAGTTGAATTTGAACACTGTGTTATTTTCTGCCTTCTCACGTAGCCAGTCTACTGGGCCTTCTTGTCCAGAAAGCTACTCGAAGTAATGCAGATATCATGAATTTACTGAGTTTATTAAAACATCCAGTGTTTCACAGGGAAAGTCCTATTCATTCTCTACAATATCCGAGGCCAAAAAGGAAGGCATGATTCAGCCCTCAGGACTGGGCAGTTGTCCAGATGTGAGTGTTGCCGAAGCCTTTTTAAAAATCCTCTTTAAAATTCGATTTTAATGGAACAAACTGCTAGAGATGTGCCAAGAAAATTGTTCCTTAACATTCGCCTGCAGGATCATGACCCCTAATGTCTTTACCAGGCTGATAACTTCTGGGCAGCCTGGATAAGCCTGCATTCGTGAAATCTCTTAGCAGATGCACTGCTGGAGGGGAGGACCAGTGATGTCATTTGAGAACTTTGAGAACTGCCACTGATGAACGCTGCTAGCTTGTGAATTATTCGGAGTCCATTAAGGGAAACTAATGACACCTTTGTTAGCTAATGTGCTTCACCTGCAAAGGTAACAGTTGCACCCTGAATAGATTTGGGCAGACAGAAAAAACAAGCTGCTACGCACCCCAATTTCTTGTTATACTGTTTACACAATCTGCTTAGCTCTCTCTCTCCGGGCAGTCCGTCTCTGTCAGTGTAAGTTACCAGACCTCATTCGTTTGCTTTCTGTTTCCCCTCATCCAGCTACAGAGTCTTCATACTCTGCTCCCTGCCTCCCCCATTTTCTTCTTGGACACAAGACTATCCTTGAGTTAGACAAAGAATTATAAAATTAAGAGTACGGCGCAGGGTGGAGAGCAGGGGAGATTTTATTATTGCAGTAACAAACTTTTTCAAACATTTACTTAGTTTCTGTGATGATGAAAGATTTCACTGATTTTCCCCTCAAGGCATTTTAGCCTATTTTTCTGGGCTAGTCTCAGGCCTGGGGTTTGGTGATAGTGGTCTTCCAAATTTGCACATTAAGGTTTCAGCTGTTTCAAAGTGTCGGTGTTGGAGCACTTTGGTAGCTCAGTCTGTTAAGCATCTGCCTTGGGCTCGGGTCATGATCCCAGGGTCCCAGGATCAAGACCGGTATCGGGTCCCTTGCTCATTGGAGAGCCTGCTTCTCCGTCCGCCTGCCCTGCTCCTCCTGCTTTCTCTCTCTCTCTCTCTCTCTCTCTCTCTCTCTCTCTCTCTCAAATGAATAAATAAAATCTAAAAAAAAAGAAGTGTCAGCCTTTGGGTTCTTGCCCTAACTTCATGTTGAGCACATGAGTTGAGTTGCTTCCATAAGACTGTGTCAAGTGAAAGGAATCCATGTGAATGGAGGCAATCCACTGACCGCCTGGCCATTACATTGGGGGTGTCGCTTTTTTGCAGTGCTTGTTATCTGGTGACTTTTGGGGATTTCCATTCCCACCCACCTTCTGGGAATCTCCCAGGTAGTTCTGTCTCTAAATCCAGAGGTGGGGACGTAGTGCCATTCAGAATACCCTCAGTGTCTCTCTCCTTCCACTGTCTTTGAATTGTGTTCCTTGAATATGTGTTCCTCTTTTCTGAGGTACTACTCCAACACAATGAAACATTAACTTCTTGGTTTTGGTTTTGTGTGTCTATGTGTGTGTTTTTTTCTTTTTTCCTAAATCTGCCCCCTACCATTAGTACAGACTGTCATATGGATGACATGACTCCATCTGTTTTACCAGCCCTTTCTGTAATTTTTTAATTTAAATGATTGACTCCGGGTTCCTAAATGATCGGCAACAGCAGTAATGAATACCTTGGGATCTGTCCCTTCTCACCCTTTTCCACTCAGTCATAATTACCTGGGGGTCCACGGTGGATTGAGACTCATTGCAGACGTGCGTGGAGCATCAGGCAGGAGGTGGGGGATCTTGTGTTCCTCTTTTTGCGTTGCTAGAATACAAAAGAACGTGCTCAACTTTTCTGCTCCTTTCTCTGGAGAAGATGAAAACTGGAGGGGTTGATTATTTTCTACCCTAGGTTTGGGTTTAGGAAGATGAGGCATTTCTCATGTCTAGCAATAGGCTTGGGTTTTCAACCTGTAATTTTCTCCTGTCAGCCAAGCACACACAGAATGTATAGTCAGCAGTGGGAGATAACAGGGATTCTGGGAATAAGAGCAATCTGCCTCATCTGGCCTTGAGCAGTGGAAGCACCATGGTGTCTCATTAAAAGGTCTTCTCCTCTCCTTCGGGTTTCTTCCAATAGTGCAGAAGCAGATTGGCTGTATTAGCATCGCTCTGCTGCTGGTAGCTGGTGTAAACAAATCTTAACTTGATATACATGTGCACTGTTTCTCTGATAGTTGTCATTTCCAGAGTGGTTGCAGCTGTTCCCAAGGCTGCTACAAAGTACCTTTTAACCAAGAATACTGCTGCTTCCCCGCTGTAAGCAACTGTGGATGGCTATGTGATTCATCAGCTGTATTCTGACACCGTAGATATATAGAGTAAACAGGGAATGCTTCTTCCCTTTGATTCCATTAGGGGGATGCTGCACCAACTCACAGCTGGAAACAAATTAAAGTCGTTTTTTTCTGATAATACAATGAAAGTGGTTTCCAAGTAAGGATCCTATTCAAATTATTCACGATGTTTTTCCTTCTAGGAGTATGGGTCTTTATTTAGGTTAGACTAGATTAGATTGGTTTGCATTTAAATGTTGATAACAAAGAGAGCTGTTGCATTATGCAGGCTGGGCAAGGGAACCAACCGGATTGGGCAATGTTACCTGCACACCTGCCGGGTGGATGAGTCTCCATGTACCTGCCGGTTCTTCGGTCACCCTCTTTTCATCTTTAATTACAAGTACATTTTCAAGTCATGAGGATAATTCCTTTATCTTAACAATTATTTCTTTACAAAGATTTACATTTCCATTAGTGTCTTTTTACACCTGCGCATGCATTCTTGCAGTGCTCCTGTTTCCTCCTGTATATGTCAAATTTCGGTTATTAACTCTGAAACTTAACCGTGATTCTCTCACCACATCTTTTTGAGATACCATCAGGCAAGGCAAGCACTTCTGTCTCCCACGAGGTCTGCTTTTTATTCTCTTTCAATCAGAATGAAACAGTAGCACCAGCACAGAGGTAAGACTAGTGGTGCCTTTGGTTTCTTTGAGCGTTTTGAGTATTTCACTAGCACTTGACAACACAAAACATAAATATAGACCTCAGACGTCCTTTAGATGTGTCATGCATTTGCCTTTTTGCTAGTGGCTTAAGTGTTTGCTCTTCTAGAAATCTTTGCTTTCGTAAGAGAGGACAGAAGGTATCGAGAAAGTAGTTTACCTAAAATTAACCCTGGAAATAAACCAGCTGAAAAAACACCCAGACACAAACTGGAGCACCCATTTCCCTCCCACACCCCCTACCCTTCACTGGTGTGGCCTTCAATGCTGACAGGCAGCCTGGGCTCAGGTGTTTCTTGCTGGGACCTGTGTGGCAGTTAATGCGCATGGCAAGCACACGGTAGTTGCTTTCCTTCATCCGTGGACATGCTTACTGAGCTCTCATATTCAATGTGTCTTACCAAGGCTGATAATTTGGTGAGAGTCTGTGGGCTTCCAATGTACTTTTTAGCTCATTTGTAGAGTTCTCTGCTGACAACTTTGTTCCTCCATCCCATCTCTTCCCCATAGGGATGCACTCTTTGAAATCACAATATTCTCTTAAGAGGTTGAAATACATCCTATCAGGGATCACAGATTCAGGTTCCAAACGTCTCGTACTTAGATCATTAGCTCCTAAGAAAGGGGACAGAGACTTACATTGCTATTGTGCTACGACTTCTATTAGCTAAGTTTAAAAGTATTTCATTGTGTTTTAAGAAAATAAATCATATGTAAAACATAGTTCTTATTTTTTATGTTGACTTTTCGCTTCTGAATGAGACATATTTCATTAAGTCAGTAATAACCATATGCTGTATGTCATCTCCCAGCCTAGGGGGGTGATAGGTGGCCAATACTGGTGTTCACACCGCAGTATTCTTTGGCTCCAAAATCAAACAGGGCAATAGCTAAAACTCTCACACGATGGTTGATCAGTGACCCAGTGAAATGAGCTGTTGAAAACATAATTCCTGCCCATAGGGGCTCTGTGTATAATTCATGATGTGAGTGATGACAAACAGTACCCTTGCTGGCAGTGTCAGACAGGAGGCTAGCGGTTAATGGTCCATGGAGATTTAACTACCCATATTCCCAAAGGTGCTCCTTGTAGGGCAAACATGAGGCCCAATAACGGAAAGCCTTAGGAACTTGCATTTCCATTGCTTCTCTGTCTATTATGGGAGCAAGTAAATTTATGTTATGAATCCTGCCTCCCTATTCACATATAGTATCTTTTTACTCAATTTTGTGATAGTATCTGTGTTTATAACAGTGACTAAAACACGTATTTTGTTGAGTTCAGCCGTAGGATGCTTGCCCTTCCTCTGTCATACCTATAAATTGAGAGGTGACTAAAAGATACCGCTAATCTACTTGTTAATAATAGCTATGATGTCTCATCGTAGATAATTTAATACATACTTGACGCTACTTTGTAAGCGCCTTCCGGTACAGTTTTAAGTATCTAATGTTTTTAAGTATTTCACAACAATTTTATGTGGTTGATGTTAAAAATATTTTACATGGGAGAAAACTGTGATCATTAGAACCAAAAACCTCATCAGGTCTGGACAAATGAATTGATGCTAACAGGATAAGTTTAAGAGTGGACAAAAGTGATGGGCTTGCATCGAAAGCCTACAATTAATTAGCTTTTTCAAAGGCAGCCACAACAGCACAGGACTCTGGAGTGAATAGTGTGCTAAGCTTCCTCATTTTTACCAACATTTTCAACAGATAGCAGTCAAAGACTTTTATCATCTCCCGTGTCCCACGCACCCCTTTGGTTTGGGAGCTGCGACAGCAAACGTGATAGATGGGACACTGCCTTCGAAGATCTAACATCCTAATGGAAGGAAACAGATATTAAACTTGTCGGCAAATATCTAAAATAATTTAAGATAGAAGTAGGGGCTATAAATAAACTATTGTTGGGCCATGTACTAGATTGGCTGGGAACTGGGGATAGTTGGCTGCTTCAGTCCAGAATAACCCGAGACGGCTTTTCTGAGAGGCACCATCTGTGCTGGGATCTGAATGGTAAGATTTGGGAAAAACACGTGGGAAAGTGTTTTTAGAAAGTAGAACAACATGGGCAGTAGCCCCAGTATAAGAACAAGTTAGCTGCTGATAGGAAGGAAGGAAGGTGGCCGGAAAATAGTGGGCAAGGGGAAAAGGAATGAGATGAACTGAGGAAACAGAGTTTGGTTCCTATAGGCACTAGGCGGAATGGTTGAATAGCTTCTGGGTGTCTGTTCATGGATTCTTACTACTTTTTAATACTCCTGAGCCAAGGTTTGTAATAGCCCTGGATGCCTAATTAGCTCAAAATAAAATTAATTCACCTAAATATCTAAAAGTAAATATTATTTTAGTAGTTCATTGCAGCAAAGCATAAAAATAAGAGATAGAAATGGTAATTGGATATAGGATTCTAAATGAATTGAGATTTGTCCAGTTGCTATGTGTATTTGAAATTTGCTGAGAAAAGGAGAGTTATCAAAATATCAGAATTTCACTTCTGCTAACACTATTTCTTTGTTTCTAATCAACAATGCCTTAGCGTGTTGAAATAGTTTGTCGAATTTTATATGGAGTAATTGATTGGCTTTGCTAGACATAAAGACATTTATATTGAGTATTGTTCGATTATGTCCTTTATCACAAGTCTCAAATCCGTCATGTTTCTTAGGGTATTAATGTAACAATGTCAGATGGGATTGAAGTTGAGAAAATTTACCTGAGGGCATCTTTGTTTTGTGCTTAAATTTTATTTTGTCATTTATTCTTATTAGCAATCATTAAGCAATTTAATAATTATAAGCTCCATTAACATTTTAATGAGTCTAGTGGCCATTGCTAAGTGTAATTAAATTAGTTTTATTGTATGATATTTTGAAGCTGTGATTAAATTAAGTTTTACTGTGCTTAGAAGAATAAACCTATGGAGAGATTGCTATTCACCAAACATCTTATTAACTTATAAGATACCGATAAAATTGACGTTCCTAGAGACAGGAGGAAAATAGAATTCCCTGGTGAGTCTATTCACAAGATAAAACTTTAATCATTTCAGTTTGGAATCAACCTAATCATGACAGTGTAATTTTATTTAAAATATTTTGGGGGGGATAAAGATGGAGAAAAGGGAAGTAGGGATAGATTCTTTTGGTAATGTTCTGATTCTCTCCTAGTGTCTAAGTTATAATCTATAGGGACAGGATTGGATCAAGTCTGACAAGATAATGACGTAGAGAAGATACACGCAAATCAGTGTCGAATTCTTTCATACCAAACAAGATCTCATATATATTCATTGATTAACTTGGAAATTTGTCACAGAAATGGCAAAGTCAGTGTATTTAACAAACATTTACCTAAGCACATATTAAAGCTATCAAAAATGCAATCCAATAGCAATTTTCAATTTGCTTACTACTGTTTTTTATTGGAATCCACAGTTTGAAACCTCTCTTTTTTTCTGTGAAACCTTCTCCTTAGAAGCTACCTGATTATATATGAATCGGAAGGTGATCCTACAGTATACATTCCTTCTGTCAGTCTTTGGTCTTGCATGAATTTGGAGATTCGATTCTTTATTGCTACTGCTGTTAGATAAATTCTGAAATGCTCTCAAGAGTAAAATGAGATAGTCTTATTTTCTGATGAATTGCCTTACATAGATTGCAATTAAGCATTTTACAGGATAGTAATTTGTATAGCATGTACAGCACATGTTTACTTAAGGGAATTAAGTGGGTTTGCTGTAATTATTAGATTCTATTGATTGTATTCCATTATGTTAATGTTTCCAAAAAAGCATATCAAGCAATTTTATGTCATGCAATATTTCAGAAGCCTCAGGGATATTTCTTCAACATATTTGGGATGCCACTGAAACATTTTATCATTAAATTTATGCTTTCCACTTTATTCCTCTTTTTGTAATCAAAAGGCATGTGATAAACAATGTGTATTTTTAAAAAAAGAACTAAGTATTAAGAAAGACTTATATTAACATGATATACGTCATATACCAGTGATCAAGCATAGAAATTAACCCTATCTTGTTTCCTTCCTTCCTTCCTTCCTTCCTTCCCTCCCTCCCTTTCTTTCTTTTCTTTTCTTTTCTTTTCTTTTCTTTTCTTTTCTTTTCTTTTCTTTTCTTTTCTTTTCTTTTCTTTTCTTTCTTTCTTTCTTCTTTTCATTGCTGACCTAGATTCTTTTTTAACTGAACTGACACACTTTTGGAACCTTTAAACTACAACTCTAAAAAAAATTATGAACAACTAGCACACAACCCAACATTTTTCTTTACATTTCTGGAAACAAAGCAAAGCAAAACTTATTGTTTCACAAGGAGACCTTAATAGCATCAACAGAAGAAACGTTTATGTTTCTGATGCCCTTTCTATTAAAGATTTTAAATTTCCAATTGGAGAATTTAGTAACTATCCTGTTCCAGATGAAAGAAGGGTTCACTTTGACTGCTACTATCACCACATTTATTTTTGCTCTATTCCGTATAGCATTCTAGATCTCTCTTCTTTCCCTAGATAATCACAGCCATTTCAGTGGTTTTAAGTACCTCCTGGGGGCAGGGGAGTGGAGGGAGTCTCAGATTTTTATACTTGTCGTCTTGCCAGCTCCACTCGAATGTTTCACAGGTATTTCAGACTTAACCTGTCTGATCCCATCCCCTTCCCCAGTTAAGTGGCATTACTGTCTGGGCAGTTTCTCAAACCAGAGATCTTGGTGGTCTGTTGATTACTTTCCTCCACTCACTGGAACAAGTCCATCATGTGTTTTAGAACCCACAGGATCTATTCCTCCTACTGCCCCTCTCTGAGCCAAAGCCACCACCATGTCTTACGTGATCTTAGAAAGCAGTGGGGGGCGCTGGGGTGGCTCAGGTAAGTGTCAGCCTTCAACTCAGGTCATGGTCCCAGGGCCCTGGGATCCAGCCCTGCCTCAGGCTCCCTGCTCAGGGGAGAGGCTGCTTCTCCCTCACCCACTCCCCTTGCTTGTGTTCCCTCTCTTGCTGTTTCTCTCTCTGTCCAATAAATAAATAAATAAAAATCTTAAAAAAAAAAAGAAAGAAAGAAAAATAGAAAGAAAGAAAGAAGTGAGGTTTCTAATTGATTCCTCCACGGCAGGNAATCTTAAAAAAAAAAAGAAAGAAAAATAGAAAGAAAGAAAGAAGTGAGGTTTCTAATTGATTCCTCCACGGCAGGTCTTTCCCAGTTACACCCTGTTACCTATTCAACAGTCAAAGCTGTCATTCAACTTTTAAAGGTGTTTATCTAGCTATGGTGCCTCTCTAATGAAATCTCCCTTTGTGTTTCCCTGCTGTATATAAAGTAACATATTTATTTAAAATTAAATGTGCTTTTTCTTCACTCTCTAACATTTAAGTACCAAGAGGGCAAGGCCTTTATCAGTAAGGTCATCCCTGAATCCTTAGTACCTACACTATTACCTGGTAAACAATAGATATGAATCCCTGTTTCTCCTTGCCTGATTATAAGACTAGTATATTTTTACTCTTAAAACCTGACTTTTCAGATAGGTTTTCTCCATACTCCTATTTGGAATAACCTTCCCTCCAAGAAGTACGTGACCTTCCCTCCTAATACAGCCTTTAATCTGATCATTATAAGTCACACCCTGAAATTGTTGGTAGGCTCCCTCCTTAATGAGAAGGGGTTTCCCCCCTGAGGGCAGGGACTCCATTCATTCTACTCATCCGGGTCTGACAAGTAGCTAGTATATTGTTAAATGATGATTACCAAAACTCACATACAGCAGGGTCTTTTATATTTTATTCCTTCTCATTCAATGGGTAGGTATTTCAGCAGGAATGATGTGGATTTGGGTTTCCCCTAGAAAATTTCATATTCCTCTGTAAAATTTAATTTCATTCTTCTAAAAAGTAATCTTATTGACCTTTCATGATTTTTAAAGAGTGTTGAAATCTCATCTCTTGATGTGTTCCTTTAAAATCCTCATGTTTTTAACTCTCTGAGATGCTACAGTTTTGAAGAGTAATAGTACGAACAGGTTAAATTTGGGGGTTCTATTATGTGTCAAGTATTGTTATAAGTGATTTTTGTTTTTTTAACTTCTAATCTTCAAAAAATACTTTGTGGGGGTGCCTGGGTGGCTCAGTGGGTTAAAGCCTCTGCCTTTGGCTCAGGTCATGATCTCAGGGTCCTGGGATCGAGCCCCGCANGCCTGCTTCCTCCTCTCTCTCTGCCTGCCTCTCTGCCTACTTGTAATCTCCCTCTGTCAAATAAATAAATAAAATCTTAAAAAAATACTTTGTCGTATATAATATTATCAGCTTTATGTAGTAAATGAGGAAGAGGGGATCACAGTTTGTTAAATAAATTTTCTAGGTGTATCCTGCCAGAAATTGGCAGGCTTGGTACTCAAACCCAGATAGGGGCTCTGGAGCCTGCATTTGTATTGATTAATTACACTTCCTGAAGGAATACTGCCCTGATTAGACAAATTCTGCTTTTGAAAATTACAGACTATTTGATTTTCAAATACTTGAACCAAAAACACCTGATGTACTTCTTTGATTAAAGTACATAGTTTCATCATTAAGTTCCTTCTTAAAGAGAATTCAGCATTTTAATGTAATGCAAACAAGGATAACTAAAAATAAAAATTAAAGAACAAACATCTCTGATATTAAGGTCAACTCTGTGTTTATGATATGCTCTGTCCTATTTTACCCTTTAGTTGGGACAGTTTATATTCTTATATGAATTAGACGAGGTCAAGAATAGCAATAAAAATTACATATGGCCATTGATTGATTTATATTTCAGTTAATATAGAGTAATTATTTAGTGGCTGGAAGAGATACCGCAGAAAGCTTGGCCAAGTAGTCTCGGCAGCCTCTGCCACAGCTTCTGAAGTGCATTGTATTCATTGCTCCTAGCTCTGTTCATTGGCATTTGTGTTTGGTCACACTGCCGAGCTCAAGGTTAATGCCCACTGGACAGGTCCAAAGGTACATTTGCTGCCATCATTATAAACACGCTTACTTATAAGACACAGAACAGATGAAAGTTCCACCTTGCCTTTGCCCAAGAGCCCTTAGGAAGATGGAAAAGGATGAATCAGTCCCTTGTTTGCAGAAAATGTGACATTAATCATCCGACATCGTGAACCAGCAGACAGGTGTCATTTGTTTTTTAAAGTTATGCTATGTTGTTTGTGGAGCTGCATAAATCTTCAGGTTCTTTTAAAATAGTCTCCACAGGTACAGGAAATGGGAAGTGAATCTGTCATTCTTGAAAATGTTAAAGATCAGCAAGTGCAGAGTTACTGTAGAGCTGACCTACCTCCTTCATTACTGACTGCAGGAGCAGTAAGTGGAGAAAAGATTGAAGATGTAAAGACAAGCGAGCGAATCTCCTATCATGTCTGGGAAGGGTCACGCTCATAAACCCCAGCATTTATTTAGGGATTTTTCCAGCAATGTGTTCGGGAGGACCAAATAATGCAGTTTTTCTGATCTTTTGTGTAAAGGCATATATTGAGATGTCACTTTCTGGGTAATTTGTTATGCAGTAGTGCTTCAGCGGTGGACGAAAGCACCCATGATAAATGAGGAGAGAAGAAGTACCAGAGAAGAAAGGCTGACTCAGTTGACCATTACTTGTTTTAATCACCCTGTGATTTCAGGAAGGCTCTCAAGTAGCCTTGGTTCAAGTCCAGGGCACACGCCTGTCATTGGGACAACAGCAAGTGTTCCGAATGTTGTCACCAAATGTGGTGACACGGTTTCAACCATTTGTATAAAGTGATATTAAATTTGAATATAATGTTAAGTTAGAAGGAAGAGAAATTGAAAGATGGGTTTTCAGAGTAATCCCTTTAAAGGATGTCTAAATTAGCCTGGCTCTGTGGAAAGCATGCAATGGGGCCTATTAGTGTGTCTTTGCCTAGCTTTCTGGATAGATCAGATTCCTTTTCTGTAGTGCTAAAGTACACAAACATAAACTAGAATTTGGTTATCTTATTACAAGATAAAAACAGCCAAGTCTAGATTTCCATGGAGATCCAGAGTCTGGCAACCTATTCCTTATAGAATAATTATCAGTGGCAGCTAAGATCATCATCCTTGAAAAAATATCTAATATTTTTTTCTTTCAAGTTTCATCTTGTACATTTTAAGCTATGTTAATCACACTGTTATTTATCTTACGAGAGATAGAAAATACCACTATGGCCTGTCTCATGTTTGGATTAGCAAGTCCAAGGAGTTCTGAGTTGTTTTGAACTCCTGGTTTATCTGTTAACATGCTTTTGGCTGCAAGTTACAGACACTCTGATTCCCACTGACTCAAGCAATAAGGGGATTTATCTCTGACTCACCAGGAAACCCAAAGGTTAAAAAAAAAGCCGTAGGGTTGTTTTATTCAGCTACCCAGTTGTACAATTAATGTTGCTTCCTTCTTTCTCTACCCCCATCTCTCCCAGCCCCATGAGTTTCACTCATTTTATTGATTTTTTCAAGATTTTATTTATTTGTCAGAGAGATAGAGACAGAGGGAGCACAAGCAGGGGTAGTGGCAGGCAGAGATCGAAGTAGGCTTCTCACTGAGCGAGCAAGGAGCCTGATGCGGGACTTGATCCCAGGACCCTGGGATCCTGACCTGAGCGTAAGGCAGATGCTTAACCGACTGAGTCACCCAGGCGTCCCAGTTCCACTCAATTTAGTAGCATGATGGCAGCAGGGGATACTAGTATCATCCAAATACTGCATCACCTAGGGAGATGAAACCTTATTTCTTCTTATAGATTTCTCCTGGAAGAGAGGGAAGTTTTCCTAGAATCCCCCACTTTTCACTTCTTACTGGCCAGAGTTCCATCACATATCCATTCTTTGCACAAGTAATTGGCAAAAGTCATGATGTCAGCCTTAGAAAAATCAGAAACTACATTGAAATGGGACTTGGGAACTGTGAACTCAGATACATTTGACTCTGTGGGGAAAGAGTGGATATGGAGATGAAATCTGAAATTCTTGCCTGGAATGATGAAGGGATTGGATAGAAGATAGACAGATAATAGTGTCTTGCTGTACAAGGTTAATTTTTGTCTATGTTGTTTTTTATATATATGTAATATATATATGAATGAAATAGAAGATAATACAAGCATTAGTAATACTCTGAATACTCTGAAATGCATTTCAGGGCTTTTTTCAGGTAGCTAATTAACTATACTGATTATATGTGTTTCATGTTAATAACGCAATAATATTATAATAATAAGTTTCTTTGTGGATTGTATTAAATAAACCAACTTAAAAGTCAGTGATGTCAGGATATAGCAATGTGAGGCTAAATATAGGTTAGGGTTTATCAACAAGGTGAAAACTCTTCATGTATAATAACAAGTTGATGTTAATATGTGTAAAATTTATGGTGATGGATATGTAAGCATGTTTTTGTGTCACCGAGGTGCCTCAATTACATCGTTCTGGGTGTAAATAATGTGTCCCATCAGTCCTTAGAGAATGGTGTACTTGAGAGTTCACGTGCCAGTCACATCAAGAACTTTGTCTTCCTTCGAACACTGCTTTATCACCCCCAACCCCCACCACGTTCACCAGGTTTACCTTGGTCAGGAAGTTCAGGATGTGGAATCTAGGGAATGTTCCAGAGTCTGGGACAGTGAGGTATGCTGACACGTAGGCTCCAGACCCAGTGACAGATACTGCAGAGAGGCGAGGGCATGCCTTCTCCAGCCATGCACGGTATCAGGCGGGCTGCTTATGGAACAGTCCAGTCCCTCACACAGTCATTTCCATGCAGCGCTGGATGGCCATCCAGTGGTGGACATAGAGGATGGAAGAGGTCCTGATATCAGGCACTTCACAGGTGCAAGGTAGAAATGGAGACTCCCTCAACAGGTTAGTGCCTCTGACAGAGGGAACGGCTGGAAAGACTAAGGCTCAGTAATTCTGTGGCATTTCAGAAAGGGAAGAGGAGGAATTCCCAAGATGGACTACTATTCCTAGAGATTGCAGGGGCATCAGGATGGGGGAGGCTGAACACAGAGGTTCCAGGGTGGATGAATCTATTTGTTTCCGGTTCCCTTGTGGGGACTCCTGCATCTACTGGACCCAAATCTTTGGGCTTTCACGTGCACAGATACTCTCTAGAGTACATGCTGACCTCAGCGCCTATGTTGAGCCAACTATTGGATTAAAAATCGCTATCCGCTCTTCCTACCTGGTTACCTAGAAGCTATTTTATTTATCAGTTCATTTCTTTTGAACTTTCAAATACTATTTGATCTTATTCTTTCTCTCTAGAGAATGGAAGAGAAAGGTATTACATTCACTTAATGAATAAAGAGATGATTGCTTCTAGAAACAGTAGGTAATCTAAGAAACCTACAAAACCTTAGAAATGCTGAATACATGGTAAAAAAAAATTATTTAACAACATAGCTGAGTTTCAAGAAGGAAAATGTAATTCCCAAACCCCCAAATGATGAGGAAGCTGAAGAGGTGAGAAATGCTGAATTACGGCTGCCCTGAGAGGCATGTGCCAATGTCCTTAACCAAAGACATATTTTGGGGGACTGTGTAGGTAGAATATACATGGCCTCTGGACCCTTGCAAGGTGGAGAAGAGGGAAGGACCACCATCTCCAAATGTAGGGCTGTGACCCTAGAAGTTTTATACTCTCAAAGGCAATATTTGAAATGAATTTGCTACTCAGCAAATGGAAAAGACAAATGTGTTCATCTGAACTCTAATTAGGGAAAACATTCTTCCATTTGCACATGGAATTCCTGAACACTCACTGCTTTCAAATGGGTTTAGAGTTTGATTTTACCATGTTAGTATACAGGACACCTGTGCTCACGTTAAAAATAATTAATAATAATCTAAAAATTCACACACTTGTCTATGATTTATTTAAAATAATAAGATAATCAGGTAAGTAAATGTAAAACTCAAAAACAAAGAAAAGAACCACATGCAACTTCTAAATTTGAAAAATAAAAGAATTAAAATCTTCATGGGTAGATTAACAGGAGATCAGACACAACTGAAGAAAAAAGGTCTAAAAAGGTCTAAAAGGTCTATTGTACAAAACATACACATGTATACATATATATATATACATATATATATATATATAAAGAAAAGGAGGAAAAAGAGGTGATGAAATGAAAATGAGATTAAGAAATAAGGAAATTAGAAAGGGGAATGCTTCTAATTAATTAACAGCCAGAAGGATAGAATAGAGGGAATATAGAAGAGAATATTGAAATAAAGGATGATACTTTTCTAGAATGACAAAACATAGGAAAACTCAGACTCAGAAAATATAAACCTTACCCATGAAACAAAATGAATAAACTAGAGAAAAGCAAAACAATCCCAAACATAAGAACATAAGAACGTTGACATTTTAACCAGGAGTTTCTCAACCGATAGTGTGACTTCAAGTTATGGACTATATATAAATATATATATTTGTACAAATACTTACATATATATGTATAAATATATACATATAATTTATATGCATTCCATAATATTCAATATTATTTAATATCATATATAAGATATTTTGATTTATATATACACACATATATGTATATATAAATAATTCACTTGAGTTTACCTCCAGGAATTCTAATTTAATATGTTTGGAATTTGGGGTGAAAGGAGTGAGAAGAGCAAGAGTGAATTTGTACACAAAACTGTTGGGCGCCTGGGTGGCTCAGTGGGTTAAAGCCTCTGCCTTCGGCTCAGGTCATGATCTCAGGGTCCTGGGATCGAGGCCCGCATCGGGCTCCCTGCTCGGCAGGGAGCCTGCTTCCTCCTCTCTCTCTGCCTGCCTCTCTGCCTACTTGTGATCTCTCTCACTGTCAAATAAATAAATAAAATCTTTAAAAAAAAAAAAACTGTTGAGACTACTCTTTTAGCCATTTGTGTTAAAGAGTTTGAAAAACCTTTGTTTTTATGAAGTAATGGAACAGAAATTAGGTACCTTTGCTTGACTAGAGATTAAGATGGATTGCTTTCCTAATGATATCTAGAACTAAGCCATTTTAACAAGTTAGCTTTTTCCTTTTCTAAACTATTTTTTTTAAGATTTTATTTATTTATTTGACACAGAGAAAAAGATTACAAGTAGGCAGAGAGGCAGGCAGAGAGACAGGGAGAGAGGAGGAAGCAGCCTCCCTGCTGAGCAGAGAGCCCGATGCGGGCCTCGATCCCAGGACGCTGAGATCATGACCTGAGCCGAAAGCAGAGGCTTTAACGCACTGAGCCACCCAGGCGCCCTAAACTATTTTATAAATGATAGTGGAAACTTTCGTCATCATGAGTGCCTTTAGGTCATGGCTAAGATGACATTCTGGGATGATTTTACAGCATCAAATTTTTGTCACAGTATTTCATAAGCACATACACTTGTTTTCATATTAAGATGAATTGCAGTGGGTGGGGGGGGACTAAAACTTTTGTGCAGTAGCAACCTTAGATATATAGCTTCATAGCGACACTGGTCTCTTATCCCTTCCTTATCTCTCTTTGTGCACGTGAAGTCAGTTGGTTCTTTGCCCAGAAAATGTGCTTCTGTGGAGATGGGGAAGCCTCCAGGATAGATGTAAGCCAAACTTACTGTTACACTTCTTTGTGATTCAGATTTCCGTCTCCCTCATGGTCCTCACATACCAATGAAAATAAACATTCAAAGCAGCTATTTTATTGTGCACGGTCTGCACAATGAAAATTTGATAGAGGAATGAAGTCCAATACCAAGTGTGTTATAGTTTATGGGATTATGAGTTTATTTTCATGATACGAACAGAACAGACATAAACAGATTTTTATTATACTTTGCTTGAGCTTCCACGTTAATTGTTTCCCTGTGAAGACATAGATACAAATACTCATATATAAATATGTTAGTTCTCTTACACAGAGATAGCTTCACTGATTTTATTTTTTTAAATTAACTTGGAAACATTTACGTGCAAAAATTATTACTCTAATTGTGTATGCTCATATGAATATTTAATATATTAATATTTTGCATAAGATTTTTTTAAAATATTAGCTTGTAAGTCAGTGATTTTGCACATAACTTTTCCAATAAGTACAGATATATGATACCCAAGATGAGGTATTTTAGGTTTCCTTAATCCAATACGGAGAGAGTCAACAATGCAATTATCCTTGGTTTCTTTATTTGAAAATCGACAATCTCCATTTACGCTAGTCCCAGTATATTTTCACATGTTTATTTTGGGGGACTTTTAACAGGAAAAATGCACACTGAAGTTTCCTCCTGCTATATGTAAAAGTACAAATAAAAAATAGCATGAATGTTTTTAGAAAAAATAATAGGCACTGGATTAAGTATTTTGAGATCAAACATACACCTATTGGATGTTTTTCTGGCATAAATTAAAAACAGAAACAGAACAGAAGTAATCTGCATAACTGGAGAAATTGAGCAAGGGAAACCCAGAAACCAGAAATCTTCAGGAAATGACACTTATTTTTTGTGTGACTTTTTATGGTTATTGACGGTGATTTTCTCTGAATCACCCCTTTTTTTCAAGGTGGTTCCAATGCAGAGATTATCAGGTGGAGTTGATTCAGTGTGCCTGTGGTTTTAAAATATCTTGTTTTTATTACATTTTTTCCCTTCCAGTTATGCTCAGGGAACGTATATTTTCCTAGGACATTCACACGAGGAAAAGTAGCAAAGAGTGCAGTCACAGTAGGAGATGCATAATGGGCAGTTGGTTAGGACCATGCCCTAGCCTGGAAATGGGTTCCCGCCCACTGCTTTATATCATTAGCCATCCGATTCATGCCTCGGCGTAAGGACCAATTATCATCTGACTTAGATGGGTTCAGGTTGGGCATAGTTGTTGAAGCACGTGATAGAGTAAATGTTGTACATTAAAATGTTAAGGGTGTACCACTGTGTCATTAGTATAACTGACAAACGTACAACAGCACAAGGAGAGGGTCATAGATATCCTTAAACCACTTCATATCCTACCTCTTTATCTTGGACGCAAGAATCATCTGTATCTACAGGGACCATGGGTTCAATTATTTGAATTGTCCTTGTTGCAGTCTGCCGACATAATTTTTCTAGGTTTGTAAATTTGTGTGTTAGAAGGATGTCATGACAATAGAAGAAAGAGTTAAGTCAGTGCCCAGAATTAGAGCCTTGGTCAATTTCAGGTCCACTGAGCAGGTTCATGGCGTGCCAGCGTCATAGCGTTCTCCTCCTGGTTAGAATATATCACAAGCTTCTGCTTCACCTACCTTAGGATGCCTCCAACTCTCCAACTGACATTTACTTTAATCAGAGAAGGCAGCTAATTGAATAAAATGGATTGAAAATGAGGATGAAATGTTACCCAAGAAATAGACGTAAATAAGTAAATGGACATGTGGCTAAGAGGGAAGCAAGTTTGTCTTCCCCCGTTGTATGTCATGGCCCATTAGGGTTATTGCTCTCCAGACCTTGGGACACATTTCCTTCCTCAAAGCCTGGCCAGACTGTGGCACAAAAGCAGGAAGATGGTAAGGCGCTTTCCACGTGCTTTGCCTACACATTCTTCCTTAGAGAATTGCATTGCACAGAGAAGTGAAAACCCTCTCTCTACTGTACAGAAACCGATTTCTGGCTAATATCTATTCAGCACTGTCTCCTGTTACCATTCGTAGACACCCCTTTGGACGCTACCATTCAAAGTAGCGCAAAACCAGCAGGCGCAGATGCGGTGAGGGCTTGTTTCGCCTTGAGATATGGAATCACTAATAAGAAAGAACAAATACTGCAATAACCAAGAGAGCAGGCTCTCCGAGGACTGCGGGCCTTCAAACAGGGTTCTTTCTGACAAGGGAATGATGGCTGACTTTCACTTAGTCAGCAATAAATCCCTCTCAACTTGGTCATCTGACCAGAGAGCGGGAACAAGAGCTCCCTCCTTACTCCAGCAGAGCCAGACCAGGTGAATGATGGATAGAGCGCCTTCCAGGTTAATGTTTGGAAAGAGGTTTTCACAGTCATAGAAGGGCTCGAAGGACAGAATCCACCCAAACGGGTCACGGATAAACAATGTCCCTGGCTAGCGCTTTTCCTATGCTAAGTCGGCTAAGATGGGAACACACAGGGTGTGACAACAGTAGTAGATTCTGCACATAGAGAACGCTCGGCTCAGGATATGTGGGAAAACGATGTTTCATACAAAAGATTTATTTATTTGTTTTATTTGAGAGCGAGCGAGCTCGAGTGTGCATGAGTGGTGGGGGAGGGGCAGAGGGAGGGGGAGAAGCAGATTCCCCACTGAGCAGGGAGCCCCATGTGGGGCTCACTCCCAGGGCTCTGAGATCCTGACCTGAGCTGAAGGCAGATGCTGAACCCACTGAGCCACCCAGGTGCCCCTATGGAAACGATTTATTGTAAATAAAGTGAAGAAGCACTTTATTTGTGATTTGCTTTTTAGCTTCGTATTTATTTTTTGTAAATCAAAGTAGTGTCTTCACCTATAAACAGATACTGTAGCGTAGAAAATCAAGGGAGCAAAGGAATTGTGTTCCTTTCCACCTTCCCAGAGGTAAATTTTTTCTGTGCTCACTTATTTCTAAAACTTCATGAGTTTAGAAATCATTCTTAAGCCTCTGTTTCTTGACTTCAATTTCAGACAGTTATCTATTGATTCTGTTATATTATTAATGCCCTTGTGGCCTTTTCTCCATCTTTTTTCTTCCTAGGCTTTGACTTTTTGTTACTTTTACAAGTTCAAGTTTATTCAATGTACATTGTCTGGCAATACATTATACATATGAGATATACACTCTGTTTATACATATGTTTGTGTGTGTTCATGAGGATATGTATTTATACGGGTATGTAACCTCTAAGTCAACAATATATTACATTGTTAACAATATATTAATAGTTTTCAGTATCATGCCAAGTGTTACGTTAGGGTTATATTTCCTTTCTGGTCCAATATCATGATGCCTTTTAGAGTTTATCAGTGCTTCAACTCATGCACATTTCTGTTTGTTTCATATTTCACTTGTGATCTTCTTGTACCATTTTTCACCTTAAACTGTTTAATTGCTAGTAAATACAATATACAAAAATACAATTCAGGTAATGATTTCTCCCCTCGAGAGAACAGAACATGGTTAGATGAAAATCAGTGACTTGTAGAAGGATTCTTTTAGATCGGGTCATCAGAGAAGGTGTACTGTGTAGGTGGCATACTGGTTAAGACATGAGAGCTCAGAAGCCAACCATGGCAAGATCTAGGGGAAGACTCTTCCAGTTCGAGGAATCAGTGAAACAGGTCAGATGGGGAAGGTAAGAAAGAAGAAAGATGGTGCATATTTTTGCTTGAGTAATGGGGCTAGAGCACTTTCAGATATGGAGAAGACTTAGGGAGAGCAGGTTTGGGGGGCAGTAAGAAACATGTGAAAATTGACATAAATTTAGATATTAAGTGGAAATCCAATGTAGGCAGTTAGATACATGGGTCTATGTTTCAGAGGAGGGGTCAAAAGTGAAGATACATGGCTGGGAGTTTTGATGTTACTTGATGCCACGGGACTGAATGAGATAAGCCAGGACATCAAAAAAGAACAGAAGGATCCAGGACCAAGCCTGAAGAAGTTTGATATTTAGAGGTAAAGCAGAGAAACATGACTCTGCCAGCAAGATCAGGAATGGGCAGTCAGGTATTAAGGAGAGCATGGATTGCATGGAGCACTGGGTGTTATATGCAAAAAATGAATTATGGAACACTACATCAAAAACTAATGATGTACTATATGGTGACTAAGATAACATTGAAAAAAAAAAAAGAATGGGAAGTCAGGGAGAATTTCAGAAGTTCCTATTTCTTCTGTGAAGTAGCCATTCCGGTGTCTGTCTCCTTAATATCTTTTTCTTCATCTTGGTCCTCTTTTTCCTGCTGCTGGTTGTCCATATATCTGGAAATCCTTGGTTGTATTTTCAGTATTTGAGACAAAAGAACCAGGTAACTATGTGGATTTCCTCTAATCCTGTACAAAGAGATCTCTTATCCACTCGAGGATAAGAGTGGACCCATTTTAAAATGAAATATTTGAAGAATCATTTATATTAGAATGGATTTAAAGTTTTATTTTCATATTTAAAGGTTATGAACTACTAGTCTATTCAGGAATTCAGAGCAATTTTTATTTCGTTCTAGTTGTTAGACTTCTCTGACTTTACACACCATTGCTTCAAAACTTAGGCTGCATCTCTACAAATCATGGGAAGTTGGAATTTTGAAATAGCTTCAGCTAGCAACATGTATTGATGGGGAAATACAAAATTAATTTTATCTATTGTCTATAAACATTCTGAGCAAAATAACTAATTTAGAAAAAGCCATAAATTGAGTAAATCAGTAAATAAAACATCATAGTTGGAGCTGATTTCATTTGCTGATATTTTTAGGCTTTTACTGATAAAGATGCAATTTAAATGTTTTAAGCATTTTGCTTTGATTCCGAAGGTAAAGCAAAAAATTCAAACGTGAAGAATATCAAGTAGAGAGAATTGACTTACTGCTGTCAAGTTGCTCTATTTTCTTATCAATAGATTGTCATTTTGTGGAAAAACTCATATGTGTTTAAAACAGAATGACAGAATGTACAACAGGGATTTTAAAAACAGTCAGTCTGAATGTATTCCATTAGTGCTATTCTTGATGGAGACATACATTCCACCATGGATCTTGCTCATTAGTTTTATTTTGCCATCTTAATATTTCTGTTTTGTCAAAGTCTACTATTTCCTTCATTATTTTTCTTTAAAAACTTCTCAGAAAACCCACCCTCCAAAAATAAGGCCATATATCATTAGCTGCCAAAATTATAAACTCAGATGATTATAGATTTCCAATGTATTTTAAAATTTGTCCTAGTGTGTTATTAACAAAGCTTGTTTTCAAAATGAGAGCCCTGAAGAATAATTTTACCAAACATGTTCTGTCTGATGATGGTGCTAATCCAGTTAAAGTGGATGAGAGGGCTCCTGGGTGGCTCAGTCAGTTAAGTGTCTGCCTTTGGCTTAGGTCATGATGCCAGGATCCTGGGATTGAGCCCCACATGGGCTCCCTGGGCAGTGGGGAGCCTGCTTCTCCTGTGTCCTTCTGACACTACCCCCTGCTTTTGCACTCTCTCTCTCTGTCAAATAAATAAATAAAATCTTAAAAAAAAAAGATGAGAAACAAGCGTTTTTTCCTTATAAACTTGAATCCTTCTGATCTCAAGTTTCAGTGTTCTCTTAATTTTAGATGCTTGATTTTAAGACTTCCTATCGTCTTTTCTTTTTTCTCTTCTCTTCTCTCTTCTCCTCTCTTCTTTTCTCTTTTCTTATCTTTCTAACATGTCTTCCAGCTTTACCCCAAATCATCTATGACCCACACAAACAAAAGTGACTGTTTATGGGATGTCTGATTTTTTGAAATGTTTTTATGAGGACTCACTGTTATAATTTATACCACCTAACAAACTCCATGGTATTCTTTGACTCTGGAATAATCAACTCCTCATGATCATCTTACCTTTGCATTATCTGTTTGACCAGTCTTAAAAACCACCAAAAACTGTGTCAAAGATAGCACATGGGTAGCCGACACAAATTCAATTATGCAGTGTTTTAATTGGCACATAAAATTTCTTTTAAAGGGGCGCCTGGGTGGCTCAGTGGGTTAAAGCCTCTGCCTTCGGCTCAGGTCATGATCTCAGGGTCCTGGGATTGAGCCCCACGTCGGGCCCCCTGCTCAGCAGGGAGCCTGCTTCCTCCTCTCTCTCTGCCTGCCTCTCTGCCTACTTGTGATCTCTCTCTCTGTGTCAAGTAAGTAAATAAAATCTTAAACAATTCCTTTTAAAATGTTGATTCAACATTACATTAAAATCTAGGGTCTATCTTCTTTAAACAAAAACAAAGCAAAACAAAACAGAACAAACAACAAAAAAAACCCCAAAACAAACAAACAAAAGGAACTTTACACACCATATTTATATGGCAAAAAGTCTTTAGAAGCTGAGTCGTGGCAGCCACCTCCTATTCTCCAGTCCAACACAGTTTCCATAATTCTTAAAATATATGCAATGCTTAACTGACCTCAGCTGTCAGCTGGCCTTTCTAGGATAAGTTTGCCATGTTTCCAATTGGTCCTCCTGGTTCAGAGACCTATGGATGAAGAAGTTAGGTGGTCAATTCCTCTTCAATGTGTGCATGCAGTGATGCAGCAGAAACAGCAGTGAGAACATTGTTCTCTGTAAAATGCAGGAAGGGGAAGCACAGTGGTCACTGGTCCCAGGCAGTGATGAAACCCTTCTGGTTGGTCACGGAAGGAGGAGCTTCTACCCTGGGGGTCAGGTAAGTCTTGACTCCAGTTCAGCACTCTGAGAGGAATTACCCTGTGCCCTAAGTAGGCTTAGGGAGTGTGTTTCTCATTTTTATTCTCTTCTTGACCTATCTCAGCTTTCCTAGTCTCCTCTTCATGTAAGAGCGCCTGCAGTTGGGATTAGAATTCAAAGTGTCCAAGGCTGTTTTAGCTCAGGTTTGTGGTTTCTTTGGTAATGCCAAACCTTAGAAACCTAGTAGACCTCTTTGCTTCCAGTAAGTTCTATGAATCAATGACAAACCCAGAGTTCTTTCTCAGATGTAATTCTCATGGCTATGTTTTTGCTCCCCTGCCCCCAAATCCTTTGGTAGCCAACCTGAGGCCATTGGAGAGAAGGCACCGGATGGGAGGAGCCACACCCTTGATCTGATTTCTGTCCCAGTCAGGGTTCTTAATGGGCTTTGTCTTTCAAAGCCTCTTTCATCCTTACCTCTTGCTACTTGATACCTAAAACATTGAGTTTTTAAATTCCTTAAGCTACCACATACCTAGATGTTCTCACATCCCTTACCTTTCTGCTTAGAATCCATGCTTTAACTCTCCATTGCTTATCATACTTTGCTAAAGACTCAAAGTAATGTCAGCACATGCCACCACTCTTTTTTCCATCCATTTCACCTGGAGCCACATTTAGTACACCTTCCAAGTTACCACAGGACGCAGACAGGGCATGATTGCCACTCCAGCGAGACTGTGTACTCCCCACCTTCTTGCTGCTCAGCCGTGGTCAACACTTGGCTTTCAAGGTGTCCTGCTTACTGCTGCATCAGCCACAAGCAGGCAGTGAGGAGAAACACAGAATTTTTTTTTTTAATGGGACAGATCCTTAGGCGCTTCCATTCACAATCTGTTACTACACCTTACTGCAAAGGAGAAAGGAAAATACAGGGTAGACTGTATGTTCAGAAAGAGGTGGTAGCAGGTTTGGTGAGCACTCAGCAGTCTGCCACAGACACAATGCCAAGCACTCAAGTCACTGTTCTGGGGGAAACAGTGTCTGGGTGATTTCCATAATATTACTGATTAAATTACTGCACAATTTATATATATATATATATATATATATATATATATATATATATATATGTCTCAAGGAGTAAGAAACACTGTACGCTCCCGTTACGTACTCAAATAGCTATCCTTTATTAACTCGCCGCAGGAGACTCCGTAGCATGGTCGTTCTGTTCAGTAGGTTCTGTGTTCTTAATCTCTGGTGACACTGGGTTTGAAGGCATCCTTTGAGAGGGAGCAAGCAAACAGTGGTACCAAATGGAGCTCCTTTAATTTAGTCAGTAGATAGGATCAGCTCCTTACGTGAGCTGATACTACTTATGTGAGTAGTATGGAACCCATGACATACAGAGGTGGAAGACATCTGAGTGGATTGACAGGTTGGACTCCAAATACACTTTACATTTATATGAAATACGTAAACATTTTGTTAAAACCTGGACAGGTTTTAGTAGCTGGAGGACATTTCTTGTTTTAGAGCAAACACTCAGATTTCTTCAAAGCTTAAAGCATTTCCTGTTTTTAAATTAATTTTATACCACCACAGTACTGTTTGATTAAGAGCAGTGATTTTCAGTGGTATCCTTGATTTGAAGTGGTCTTTGTGATTTTTACTTTTTCGGAGTACTTGATCTGCATTTGTTCGATAAAGAGGGAAGCTTTGAAAGGCACAGAAACGTGTTGTGAATTTTAGGAAGCAAATGGGTTCAATAGAAATTTTCAAAGGAAGAGAAGAAGGAAGAAAGGAGAGAGGAAAGAAAGAAGGAGAGAATTTGTTACTTTAGTCTAAGTGTAAGCATGCTTTATGAATGGGAACAGAGAGCCGACAGAAAGACATCTTGGGTTTCCTTCCTTCTGCACTTGCCTTGAAGCTTTTAGCCATAATTACTGGGATATTGACGTGAAATATACAGATGGAATGCGGAGAAGACATCTAACCTAACTCCTACATTTTTAAGGAGGCCTAAAGATGCTACATATCTTGTTCAAGGTCAAGCAGATTTTTACTTTGTCCCAAATTGCATGGTTAGTCTAAAAAAGTGATATCTGTTTTTAAAACAAGGGACAAAAGCACCAGCTCACATTTAGAGAAATAATGGTATTTGTTTTTGCTTTGTGTTTAGAAATGAAATAGCTATTTCTGTATTTGAGTATTCCATAATTTGTTTTCTTTCACTGAATAATGTTAAGATTTGGCTCAAGCTTCAGAAAACCAGCTACACAATGAAACAAATGTTACTTGAAGGAAGAGTCCCACTGCCCAGGAGTGGACCCTTGACTTTTAGCTGTAGTTCCAACAGGCAGTGAGATTGCTCCTAGGCAAGAAGGAAGCAGGAGGAACAAAGCTCCTATTTGAATGTTCCGAGGATGCCCTCATGAAAAGGCAGTCGGGGTATGGCAGTGCACAAGAGTGCGACAGAGCACCCCGGGGATGCCCGACACTGTGAGACCATCTCTCCTCATCTGCTCTGTAAAAACGTACCTTGGACTTTCCTGAGATAAGAGGGGATCGTCATCACATCCTGCCTTCTGGGCCGATGTTTCTCTAGCTCTTCTTCCCATAAGGTTTTACAGCCACACCATTGGGCCATGACAGAGTCCTACTGGGACAACACATTCCTAACCCTTTTGGCAGAGGTTTGAAAGGCTGGTGGCAAATTCCCACCTTCGAAGGACTCTGTCAATGTCTGCCCATGTAAGTGATCAGGGAGATGGTTCATCAGGTGTGTGGTTCTTAGTTTCTCCAGCCTGCAGTTTGCTGCAGACCCAGTTACAACAGAGATGTTGGCCTCCCTTTGCCTGTGTGACTCCCTGTACTGGGACACCTTGTCCAATCAACATCGGAGATCTGTGTGGCGCTTCACTGCTTGCAAGACCTCCCTAACCCTGGGGTTCCCATACCGGGACTCCAGCCGGCTACAGGGACTCCCAGACGTATCCCTGCAGATGCTCACTTTCAGCCTAGAAGTGACCGAACAAAAGGTCTTCTGATTCACGGAACCGACACATGTCAAGTATACATCACCATTATTTCAACTATGGGTCTCCAGCCCTACCTCCACACACCCCTTAGATGGCATACAAAATATAGACCATTAACTGTGTGTGCACCTTATGATAGAATTAAACAGGTTGTAAGCAGCTGATAATAAAATATCTTATTTCCCCCATGCGATAGCGTATATACCGTCTTAATTTTAGTAGAAAATATTTGCGGTACCTTGTGATGCTTGAGATTCTGGGACATATGGTGACATACAACTAATATGCTGATGTGGCCATGTTAAATCATTCTGATATAGGCAAAATTAAAATGATTGAAAATGAACCTGGGAAGTTTGTTAATCCTCTTGCATAAATAAAACAGTCACGAGGAATATGTACCTTCAACTGACCCTTGAATTTATCATTTGCAGAAGATGAGTATTTGTTAAAATCAAGGCAGGGGTGGTGCCACGGGGGACAGAAGTTTAAATTTTACATTCCTATTTGTCACAGCAGTGTAATTCCCTTTACGAATAAATAAGTAGCACATTGTATCTGAACAACTAGGTGGCACTGGTGCGTTATCCTTTCATTCCTAGAAAAGTGAATTCAAAAATCATCTTCTGTATTCCAGTTCAGTGGTCTAACATGCATATGGTACTCAGCTGCATATTTAGGCAGTAATTTACAAGAGGCTCACGAGTGAATGTTGGAAGTGCTGTCAGTCTCTAGAGAACACTAACGACTCTCCAGCCTTCCATTGGCATGTCATGGATACGGACCCTGAATTCCCTCTCTTATTTTCTGAACTTTCTAGAAAAGCTAATGTTCTTCGAATGGAAGGCGGGATTCTCAATTAAGAGACAAAGGTTGTCTTTGAAAATAATGGGTCTTCCAGATCCCAGAATATTAGAAAGAGATCATTTGAGGCAATTTTGTTACTGTCAGACGGGGTGAAGGCAAAAATTTCACAGCATACAACCAAAGGGATACATTTAACTGCTTAGATTCTACTTAAGGCAATAATTACGTTTTAAATGCAGACATGCAAAAATTAATTAACAACATGAGATACTTGTGTTACGTCTTAAGGTGTTAGGCACTGATCTAAGTGCTTTGTGTGTATTCACTGGCTCATTCTCCCCAACAACTTTTGAAGGGGCACATTGACTCACCCCTTTTTGTGGATGAGGTTCCTGGGACATGATGGAGTACTGATTGACCAAGACATGCACTTACAGGGGTGCCTGGATGGTTCACTCATTAAGCGTCTGCCTTCGGCTCAGGTCATGATCCCAGGGTGCTGGCATCGGCCCCACATCAGGCTCCCTGTTCAGCAGGAAGCCTGCTTCTCCCTCTCCCACTCCCCTTATTTGTGTTTCCTCTCTCACTCTCTCTCTCTCTCTCTCTCTGTGTCAAATAAATAAATAAAATCTTTAAAAAAAAAAAAAGACATGCACTTACAGAGGTGAAACAGACTCTCAAATACAAGGAGACTTTTCTGCCTTAATCCCTATGCTAAATTCCTTCTAAAGGAGCCTTTATAAACACAACTTTAAATTACTGCATATGATACATATGTTTAAAGTACAAAATCAAACTTGAAAGGGAAATTAGAAGAAAAGGGCATGTATTTTATATCAACATGATAGCTATAGGATCAATAACTTTAAATCGTATAAATACTATAGAATTAAACTTTACTTGCATATAATTTAAATAGGTTAGCTTGAGACACATCAAGAGGTATAGCAAGGCACATTTGAACTGGCTTATTTAAAATCTGAATACTTAAGGGAAACTAGCAGTCATGTCTCCAGATAATGATGTAGAAATGCATTTCTTTGAATTTGTACTCTCCTTCATTTTCATCAGTAAGATGCTTAACAAATAATCTTTTATATATTAAACAGCTTTTCTTAAAAGATAAGTGCAGACATTTAAGAATAATTTCAACATCCCATGGACATTTTTGAGCACTTACAATAAGCCAGGAACTACACCATGGCAAGCATCAGAGGTGAGAAGAACATGGCTATATTAGTTTTCCATGGCTGCATATCAAATTACCACACATTCAATGGCTGAAAACAATACCTATCTGTTAGCTCACAGTTCTGTAGGTCAGTAATCCAGAATCCTGGGTCCTGTGTGTAGAGTCTTATAAGCCAAGATCAAGGTTTTGACTAGCATAGGTTCTTACTGACCTCTGAAAAAGAATGATTCAATCAGGTTGCCAACAGAATCCAATTCTTTGTGGTTATAGGACTAAGGTCTCCATTTTCTTGCTGGCTGTTGATGAGGGGTTTTTACCAGCTTGTACAAGTTGCCCACATTCCTGGCTGGTAGCCCCCTTCATCCTTAATCTTGCCTCCATCTTCAAAGCCAACAATGGTGTGTCAAAATTTTCTCATTCTTTGAATTTCTCTGATTTTCCATTGTGCCTTCCTCTTCTACCTTTAAAGGACATATGTGATTAATCACAGTGTGGCTGATTTAATTTCCACATTTTAAAGTCAACTGACCAAGGACTTCAGTTACAACTTCAAAATGCTGCAAGACCTAGATTAGAGCCTGACTGACTAACCAGAAGACACGAATCTTAGGGAGTCATCCTTAGAATTCTGCCTACCAAATGGCTTAATCCGACAAGGAGCACATTTTGTTTATCTTAAGAGTCCTTGTCAGTGGACATACTTTTTCTAATGTCAAGGTGAGTGTTAACATGTATAATAAATTTAGAGATTAAACAAATCAAAATATAATAATAACCAGCATGAATTAAGTGTATTAAATATGCCTAGTGCCTTAAGTACATTTTCTCCTTTGATCCTCACACAACTCTCCAAGTATAAAGATGAGTTTCATAGACTTTCAGTAACTTGCTAACATCAGACAACCAGTAAATGAGAGAGTTGGACTTCAAGACAAGAACTGTATGAATAATAGTGTCTCTGCTTTTCACAGCACAGCATGAATGAAAAGGGATCTAGGAGTCTTGTCCTTGAGAAGAAAGTTAAGCTTCAAGCAGAAAGATTAAATAAAATTGGTTATACAACATCAATATGATTAATGATTCATTACAGATAGCACAAAAGATTTTTCTATGTATGTACTTACGATACTATGTCCATTTCTATCACAATAATTAAGAAAGTTATATATATACACACATATGTGTGTGTATATATATGTGTGTGTGTATACACACACACACATATGCACCTGTGTGTATATATTTGAAACTGTACATATGGAACTCTGCATNATGTATGTACTTACGATACTATGTCCATTTCTATCACAATAATTAAGAAAGTTATATATATATACACATATATGTGTGTGTATATATATGTGTGTGTGTATACACACACACACACATATGCACCTGTGTGTATATATTTGAAACTGTACATATGGAACTCTGCATGTGTGTGTGTGTGTGTGTATAAAATTGACATGAATTCAGAAAGGATAAAAGGTGTTAAATAATGACTACTGAGATAGACTTTATCAGGAATGGAGAAACTTGAGGAGGACCTAAAACATTAACTTGTGGACATGGTGACTTTATGTTTATTTATGTTTATTTATTCAGTTTTTGAATATCAGTTTAAAGGCCACTATTTAAAGTTGAGGTGTCCTAATTGGACCACATTTTTAAAGAAAGCAGCAGCTTGGACAATTGCTAGCAAACTTCTGGAGCCACTCCTCTCCAGCTGATGGATAAAAGTGTTTTATCGAATTTATGCGTTACAGAACCACAAATGCCAAAAGAGACTTTGAGGCTACTATCAATGAACTGAATCCAACTCCTCTGGGTCCAGTTCTTACAACGGCTGATGTTGAGAAGATCCTAAAAGGGATGGGACTTGGAGAAATCCAGTGGGGAACTTTGGTTCTAAGAGAAATAGGAGTATTGATCAAGTAATTTTGTTTCCTGTTATTAATACTTTGATTTATTAAGTACACGTATAGGCTAGTCAAATGGGTTTCGTGACATTTCCAAAACATGTGCAAATGTATACAGTCTGCACTTTAGAAATGAGGAAACTTGGAATCAAGAGATTGTCACTTTCTCAAACTTCAGCACAACTTAAAGCCAAAAGCTAGAATTTGGACTTTGGCAGGGTAATTGTGTCTTTCATAAGTTGTTTTTCTTTCTCCTATGCTGTTGAGCCTCCCCATAGTTCAGCTCTGTACAGAAATATCCAACAACTTGCATGTGCTCTGTGCTTTGTGTATGACCCACCGAGGACATGCAAGCTGCCTTGTCTTTTTTCCTCTACTGCCACTAGTTTTAAATGAACCCAACCAGATGTCCTGTGCAGCTGGGCATTGGTGACATCGGCGAACAGGGTCAATACCTCATGCAAAACAAGTGTGCATATGTGTGTGTGCGTGTGTGTGGTGTGTATGTGTGGCTAAGTAATCAAGTGGGTGGTTTGTCCCTTAGAACACAAGGTTCCTCCCTACATGGTGAAGTTCTCCAAAGCGATTAAAAGTCTTTATTGCGCTTTTGACCAGTGGTAGAAAAAGTGTGGTGAAGTGATCCTTTTCATAAGGATTCCAAATCCACATCTGGGATTGGAAAGAAAGCTTGTTTAGAAAATTGTGTGTAAAAGGAAGAGAAAGATACTCATTAGGGACACAGAAGTTGTGTCAACCCAAATTTCCCAGGGAAGTGCAAAAAAAAAAAAATCCCTGCTAAACAAAAGAAATTTATCTACTGGTTAGAAACCATCTTAAAAAAATTAACTATAAATTATTGCTGAGGAACTAATTGTTCTACAGTTTAATGAACTTCTGGTGTAATGATCTCTGTAAAGAAATCTTTATACTTTTATTTTCTGAAAATGTTTGCCATCAGCAATAAGGCGTTATAAAGAAAAGAACTAAATGTAGTTTAAAAGCTTTAAAGCACTAAGAAGGAGAAAATTACGGTAGTAAAGTGCTGATTAACAGTGATCACGTTTGGTGCCTCTTTTTGCCACTGTGTACAAACCATGGTCTCTAGGAACCTTTGCATGATTCAATAAGCTCTTTAAAGATGAATTTTGGGGGCGCCTGGGTGGCTCAGTGGGTTAAGCTTTTGCCTTTGGCTCAGGTCATGATCTCAGGGTCTCAGGGTCCTTTAGGTCCTCTCTGCTGAGCAGGGAGCCTGCTTCCTCCTCCCTCTCTGCCTGCCTCTCTGCCTACTTGTGATCTCTCTGTGTCTAATAAATAAATAAAATCTTTAAAAAAAGAGATGAATTTTGGTAAGTGTAGTAGATTCAGGAGAAATACCTCGAGATGCAAAGGCTCAGGAGAAAGTGTGTCTGTATTAAAGAGATACTTTTTGCTTCTGCTGACAGAGGAATCCAGGAAACATCCAGTTGGTGGTGGGGTCGGGGGAGCTGCAGGAGAGGGTACCGGCAAAGTAGCTGATGGAAGGCCATCACTATGACAACCACAGGCAAACACCATGATCACCTGTACTTTGTTCTGTTTCTCCGATTTTTTATTATCTACGAAGAGACAACTTTTGTACTCTGCGTACGACGTTCCTGGCACTAACCGCCTGGAAAAGCACGGACCCCACAGGTTAAGGGTTCCGTCCCACAGGACTACCCCCAATTCAGACACCAGTTACAAGTCTGGCCCTCCAGGTATAAATCAGCATTTCCCACGGCTGCCTCAGGTCTATAATGTCCCAGAACGGCTCAGGAAAGTGCTCGACTTACTATTACCAGGTTATTATAAAGGGTATGACTCAGGATCAGTCAAATGGAAGAGTAGCACAGGGCAAATATGCGGGGCAGAGGACACGGAGCTTCCATGCCCTCTCTGGGCTTACCACCTTCTCGACATTTCCATGTGTCCGCTGACTTAGATAGTCTCTGGACCCTTTTTTTTTTTTTAAAGATTTTATTTATTTATTTCACAGACGGAGAGAGATCACAAGGAGGCAGAGAGGCAGGCAGAGAGAGAGAGAGGGGGAAGCAGGCTCCCCGCCGAGCAGGGAGCCCGACGCGCGCCTCGATCCCAGGACCCTGAGACCATGATCTGAGCCGAAGGCAGAAGCCTTAACCCACGGAGCCACCCAGGCGCCCATCTGGACCCTTTTATTTGGTGGGTTTTAGGAAGGTTCCATGCAAGCTTGACTTTTTAAATCAATAGCAGTTGATGTTTAATTCAGTCAAGCCCTGTCATTTGGGAGTGGGGATGGAGGCGTGGGTCTTCCCATGGCAACCAGACCCCATCCTCTAAGAGTCAGCTCATTAGCATAAACTCAAGCCTGCTTGAAAGGGAGTTATTATGAGTAACACAGGGTGTTTCTCTCACTACTCTCAGGAAATGCCAAGCGTTTTAGAAGTTCTGTGCTAGAAAGTAAGAACTAAGACCAAATATTATACCAAAGATAATGCCTTACCCCATCACTTAAGAAGTTTAAGGGTTTTAGAAGCTCTGTGACAGAAACTAGGAATAGATGCCAAATATATATTTTCTGTCACATGCTTATATAAACATCACGTATGCATTAACTTCAATATTAGGCTGATTTAGTTCTTTGGTGGTAGGTGGTGACCATTGTTATCTCACCTTAAGCAAAGATTCTGTCACACTGCAGAAGCAGACAACACCACCGTAATGAGGCTGTGAAGACCGATTCTTTAGTGTGTCAGCAAGCAGAGTTATATGACAAAAGGCTGAGAATGTTAGCTGAGGGGAACTCAGGGCATGGAGTTTCAAACATGCTAAGAATGGTAGTTACTTTTTCATTAACCAACAGTATTTGCTACTCTTATATATCTGAGCCTCTGTCATAATTCTTATCTTCTTTCCTTATTACTTCATAATTGTTGAAGCTATCAAAGCAGCCCTACCTTTCATTTTAGAACAGAAACTTGTAGACATGCCAAGTTGTGTTATCCCCATTTTACAGAAGGGATGACTGATGCCATGGGAGAGGAGACTATGGAAACACAGTAACTAAGAGCTGCACATGGATTTTTGTCCCTCCCTGGACTCCTTCATCCATGACCCAGTGACTCTTTAAAGGTAGATCTTTAAGGTATCTTTGAGATGAGATGGAGAGCAAGTCCCATCGCTGGCTCTAAACATCACAATGTCATGACCGCGTGAATGGACTTGGCCAGTGTCGTGGATTCTGATATTATAAGAACACTTCCAGTCTCCTGCTTTGCTGTCACTACCCTCAGCTCTTGGATTTCAGCACAAACAATTCTGACCCGGGATCCATAGACAGATTTTACATCATTAAAGCCAACACTGTGCAATATGTGTAAACAACCCTTCCTGGGATCTGTGTGAGAAACTGTAGTTCACATCAGTGTCTTTTAGGTATCTGTCTTTCCCCAGGAAGGACAGAGCTAGTAGAAGTTTACTATTCTTAGGAGTACACAGGAATCCTACTTTAAAACCACCTTATAGGTAAAACCACCTAAGTAATTCCCTAGAACAATAGTCTTTTCCTTCATCTATAATTGAATATCCTTGCATGGAGTCCGAGATACTCTCTCCCCTTTTTCTCTCCCAGAATTCTTAATGCGAATGGTTTTACAGTGAATTTTTAGTATATGTCTCTTCTGACATAAAATATGGATACTATAAAAGGCTTTCAATTAAGTTTTAATCTCAACGAACCAGACTCCAGTAGATATTTAATAAAGGACAGTTGCATACAAGTTGAGTGTATTCAATGTTCCTATTTATATTTAAGCTAGATCCATATTTACAAATGGGTTGGACACAACCAATCAATTTTGTTATTCCATGAAATAAGATTTATTTTGCGGTTCTCCAACTATGCCCTGGTTCTATTTATTTATATGTACTTGTGGATAATCTACAGTACGTTGTAATGACAAATCTTTTACTTTAAGCTAATATAAATCCACATACATAAAAACAGTCTACATATTTTTAAAAAATCTGTGTGCCAATCACCTGATTTGATATGAAATGACTATAATTTCTTTGTTGGTGATTTGGTGTATAAGCCCTAAATAAATAAAACCTAGATTTACTATTCTGTCTCTTTTCTGAAGTATCTAAATAAGTATCATTTTTTAAAAAAAAGAAATAGTTAGCTGCAATATAGTGTTTGTACAAACCAGTTTGAGGACAAAGGCAACAAACTGATAGGTATAGGCAGAATATATACAAAGCATATTTAATCTCAGCTCACAAATCTGTAATTCATTATCTGATGGAAATACGTCCAGGGTATTGATTTCCATAAGATGACGACTTTTGCTTTCTCTAATCATGTCCATTAGTTTCTTCCAGACAGATTAATAATTTTTCACAATTGCTAATGGCAATTGTAGGCATTTAATTTTGCTTCTACCCTTGTGTAGTTGCTACTTGGCAGCATATTTGTGCAATAGTAGATAAAAAATAATCCTAAGGCAATAAAACAGTCTCCATTTGTTATAGTACTTTGTTTACAAAAGCATCATTATGAACACTTCAAAGTATAAAAAATTTCCACCAATTATTTTTTTAATTAGAAATTTATGTTAGACTTTAAGACAATGCTGTTACCTAAGGGACTAAAAACTTATTTTAAAAATGAATCACCAAGAGAAAATGAACTTCTTTATTTTCTTTTTACTGGTAAATCTGAACAATGCAAGTCTGCACAATGCTTCTTTTGTGAAGAATTACAGCTATTTTTGAATTCACATACAATATTTTTATAGATTCATGCAATAGATTTCTGTCATTTTGTACCATTTAGAGTGGTTGTTGAATCTGATATGTGTTCATTTTTTGGGAATATCTTAAAATTTTGCTCTACAATTATTTTAGATTAGGTAGGTCCACCGTATCTCTTTATAGGGGCATTTAGTGCTGAAGGATTGATTAATCATTTTCGAGAAGTTTCTACTGTGGCATTTACCTCCAGATAAATTTCTGTAGTGTTAGAGGCTCTGAAAGTTCTCAGCCTCACAGGGAATGTATTGATTGAAAAATGACTTTTAACTCCAAACATAAGCTCTCTTTCAAATGATACCTTACAAACTAAATTCAACTTTGACATACATAGACATAAATCATTTTCTTTTTTTATTTTTTTGAAAGATTTTATTTATCTATTTGGCAGAGAGAGAGCGAGAGAGAGATCACAAGTAGGCAGAGAGGCAGGCAGAGGGAGAGTGGGAAGCAGGCTCCCTGCTGAGCAATGAGCCTGATATGGGGCTTGATCCCAGGACCCTGGGATCATGACCTGAGCCGAAGGCAGAGGCTTAACCCACTGAGCCACCCAGGTACCCCATTCTCTCTGATTTTTTAAATTGAGGTATAATTGACATGGAACATATTTGTTTCAGATGTACAACAAAATGGCTCAGTGTATATGTTGCAAAATAAGTCTAGTTAACAAGCTCTTCATAAATAGTTACAAATTTTTTTCTTGTTCTTGATGAGAACTTTTAAGATTTATTCTTTTATCAACTTTCAAATGTCCTATGCAGTATTATAAACTTACAGTCATTATGTTTTTTTACTACATCCTGTGACTTACATATTTTATTAAATAAAGTTTGTACCTTTTGACCCCCCTTCACTGATTTCACCCAACTCTGACAATCTCCAGTCTGTTCTCTGTATTTATGAACTTAGATTTGTTTGTTCATTTTAGATTCTACATGTAAGTGAGATTATCCAGTATTTATCTTTCTCTGATTTATTTCACTTAGCATAATGCCTTCAAGGTTCATCTATGTTCTTGCAAATGGCACGATTTCCTTCCTTTTTGTGGCTGAGTAATATTCTGCTGTCTGTGTCCATATGTGTATGTTACATTTTTTTTAATTCATCCATCCATTGACACTTAAATTGCCTTGCCTATTGTAAATAATGCTGCGATGAACATGGGAGTACAGATACCTTTTTGAGATAGTGTTTTTATTTTCCTTGGAAAATACCAAGAAGTGGAATTGCCGGATCATATGGTAGTTCTACTTTTAATTTTTGAGGAACTGCCATACTGTTTTCCATAGAGGCTGAGCCAGCTTACAGTCCCACTGACAGTGCACAAGTGTTCCCTTTTCTCCACATTCTTCCCAACACTTGTTATTTCTCATCTGTTTTACACTAGCCATTCTAACAGGTGTGAGGTGATATCTCGTGTTTTTGATTTGCATTTCCCTGAGGATTAGTGATGGTGAGTACCTTTGTATGTACCTGTTGGCAATCCATATGTCTTCTTTATAAAAATGTCTATTCAGATCATTTGCCCATTTTTAATTGAAATGTTTGGTTATTTGTGCTCTTGAGTTGTATGAGTTCTTTACATATTTTAGAGATTAACTTTATTAGATAGATGTTTTGCAAATATTTTCTCCCATTTGATAGATTGCCCTTTTATTTTGTTGATGACTTCCTTTGTTGTTCACAGGCTTTTTAGTTTGATGTAGCTCCCACTTGTTTATTTTTGCTTTTGTTGCCTTTGCTTTTAGTGTCAAATCCAAAAACCATTGCCAAGACCTATACCAAGAAGCTTACGGCTATGTTTTCTTCTATGAATTTTATGGTTTCAGGTCTTATGCTTAAATCTTGAATCCATTTTGTTTTACTTTTTGCATGTAGTGTAAGATAGTGCTTGAGTTTCATTCTTTTACACGTGGCTGTCCAGTTTTCCCCCTACCATTTATTGAGGAGAGTGCCTTCCCCACTGAATATTCTTGGCTCCTTTGTCATGACTTGTTTGACTGTATATGTGTTGGAGTCTATTCTATTCCATGGACATTACTCATGGTATCATACCAATAAATGTATAATTTTGTACTGAGTTCATCACAAATAATGAAAGTAAACAGTTCTTAAAAAGCACAAAATGAAGAGTTTGAGGGTGTCAGGGAGACCTTCCATGGGGCAGTGACATTTATACTGGGATGTGAAGTGTTAACAGAAATTGCAAAAGGAGAAGAAGAGAGTTTGAGAGACAAAGAGGTAAGCACAAAAGCTACAACCCTGTAGCAGGAAAGAGAATGATGTCTTACAGAGAGCCATGGGGAGAGTGCTACATGAAAGATCTCAGTTCTAGAAGTCACGAATCACATCACAGAACATAGTTAGCAGAAAGGTATTAAGAAGATAGAACAACCTTTCTAAGTACAGGACTGGAGATGAGGCATGAATAACACTGTTAAAGTTCATGAAAATGGAGAATTTTTTTAGTAGGAGACAATATTTGAGTATATCATTTTCTCCTTTTGGCATTTTCGTTAACAAAAAAAATTTTTTTTTCACAATAAGTGGACTGGGTCGAAGTTCCTAGGTATTTGTTAATCCTCTTGCTGAAATTTTGGGTTAACAGGGTCCATAAAAAGAACTTCGATTGCCATTAGGATTTCTACTCTGTTTTCATAACCCCCACACAGAGGCCATGACTTTGCCATTCATGGTCCAAGGGATCAAACTTGAAAGCCCCTCTCTATAGCCACTCGTTTGCAGCAGTACAAGGATCCAAGGCAACTCACTGCTCAGTATCTAAGGGATAACAGTAATGACTAGAATAGAAAGGAGATCCACTTGTAGGGGTCTATTTCTTAAAACTTCAGGAAAGTCACAAGCTACTGTTGTTGCACACATTTTGGAAGGATAAGACTTGATGGTCGAAAAGACTGCTGTTTCGTGAGAGCTGCCTATATCTCTGCCATGATTGTAATCGGAGAAAATTGTAAATATACAAAGAAAGACAAACCATTAGTGCAATGAGAAGGTGGGAAGGAAGCCCTATGAGGTTAATGAGGGAGAGATGGCAACTCTGTGGGTGAGGAGGGAAGTGTATGTTTCTTGGAGGAAGTCGTGATCGAGCTATGGCGTGGAAGATGGTAGGACTCAAACAATGAGAGTGGCAGTCAGAAGGGAAAATCATTTCAAGTAAAAAAAATTGTAAACATTGGCCAAAGAAACATGCCAAGTGTATTTAAAACTAAAAAAAAAATTTATTTTGACTAAAATTGGAATGACATCTATTTTAAGGAGAGTTGTTTGATGCCAAGTACGTGCTGTGAACAAAAGGCTGAGCATACAGCTCTCTGGAAGGAGACTTTTAGAAAATACTGCTGAACATTTATCCCCCAAAAGACTGACACAACATTCCTCTTTCCTTACATATAGTTGGGAGGGATCGGTCACCTTGGCTTAGTAACTGTCAACCCCCTGCAAATATATTTTAATTTGCAGATGTGCACATTGGGAGTGGGTGAGTCACCTATGTTGGGTGAAAGTGAAAGCAGTGAGATTAGATGCATTCAACTGAGAGAGACTGCAGGGAACTCAGTGCAAAGAGGAAGAACAGACTCAAGAAACAGGAAATTTAGGTCAAAAAGGGATTCACAACAGCCCATGAACAGGGAACATATGGAAGCTATGAAAGAAAAGTTGGCATGCCTGATAAAATTTGCAGAGTTGGGGGCCCACATCTTTCCCATGTTTGTATTCTCCAATAGTGCATAGTATTTATACTTGCTATAAAAAAAAAACCATTAAGTATATATGAGATGATTCCGTGTAAAAATAAACTCAATAAAAATTACCAAAATACTTATTTTTAAAATAAAATGCTGAAGAGTGTATAATATATATAAAGTAGTCAATGAACTTGCCCAAGAGGTTTTCCTAAAGAGATGTGCTGTGTTGGAGTGGACTTGTATGTATCCATTTTATTCCCTAAACATTACAACTACCCATAACTCAGCTAAGCATCATCTCCTTCTTACTCTCATCATGTGCTTAATTTGAACTTTTTTAGAAAATTAAAGGTTTATTTAGGAATTTATGGTTATTATGATTTTTTTTAAGTCTTACTCATCATGTGGTCTTAGATGCATCAGGGTGTCTAAGAATACATTTGAAAGCACTAATTGTAGTTATTTTTTTTATCTTTGCTTCCCTATGCCTTGCTTATAAATCTTTAATAAAAGAATAACTGACAAGTGATATTTATGTAAAAATGCAAATTAAAAAGGGCAAGGAAACACATTTTTTGTAATACTGCTTTATTTTGTAGAACTCTGTTTCATAATTAAAAATATGTCTTTGTGTGAACATAAAATGGAAGATTTACTATAACATTTACCTTCTGCTTATTTCCATTTTTTATGCTAATGGCTATGCACTATGTGCTTTTTACATTCTTTAAAAGAGACAAATTATTCAGATTTATTTTTCTATTGAGAACTCTGCTCTAAAGATACCACATTCATATTAAAAAGGTTTTATCTTTTCTCATTCTAGAGAATTGATGTTCAGCCGCTAATTTTCCTTTTCCCCATTATTTGTTAGTGATAAATATTAAAGATCAAAATTTTAAGTATTGCACCTCTTTTACCTAACTTTGAAAGACCACTGAATGATGCAATTCATTTTTAAACTACACATCAGATGCAGTGCTGAGATGTCATACTTACAGAGTTCACGGGTTTTTACATTGGAGGTCATGATTGTTACTCTTCTGGGTCACAGTTTGCTGTAACCCTTAGGTCAGGGTTCTCCAGAGAAATAAAAACAGGAGGGGGGTGTGTGTGCGTGTGTGTGTGTGTCTGTGTGTCTGTGTGTCTGTGTACAAAGAAAGAGATCAATTGATTGATTAATTTTAAGGAATTGGTTCATGTGATTACAGAGACTTGGTCAGTCCAAAATCTGCAGGGTGGGCTGACAGGCTGGAGACCAAGAAAGAGTTGCAGTGTGAGTCCAAAAGCTGTCTGATGGCAGAATGCCTTTTTGGTCGAGGGGGGGATGGGGTTTTGTTTACGAGGACTTGAACTCACTAGATGAGACCAGTCTGCATTACGAAGGATAACCTGCTTTGTCAAAGTCCACTGATTTAAATGTTCATCTCATCAAAAACATCTTTACAGAAACATCTAGAATAGTGTTTGGCCAAATGCCAGAACACCGTAACTCAGTCACACTGACCCATACAACTGCCTCTCACAGTGACTGTCCCTCAGTGCGCTGTCTCTTCAGTAGCACTCATACACTGGAGTTATAAGGCTCTTGTCCTTTTTTGCTTCCCGGATATTTGCAGGATTTTTTCCCCTGAAAGATTATTAAAGTTATTACTATTCATAATTGCTACCATTCTAAATTATTTATTACAATTACAATGGCTGCTAGTACTCATTCCCAATCGCTCAACACCTTCTATGTGGTTTGCCCTGAAACATGGGTTTTGCTTACATATTTTATCTCTAATCCTCAGAACGAAACAGAGGAAGGTAGTTATAAATATTCATTTTGCAAGTGAAAGAGCTGAGAGTCAGTAGGGTTATGGGGTCTGTGCAAGACCTCCTCGTTGTGAGGTGGTCAAGCCTGGATGGGGTCTCACGATTCATTGTCTTTGCCAATATGCCACCGTCTGCCTTAATTAATGAAACACATGATCGCCTTGTACACCGGAGCCGAGTCATTCAGCTACTATGACTTCACAGTGACAGGAGGGTTTTTTTAATTAAAGCAAGAGCCATTAAATAAGATATATGAACAGGTTTTCTAACTAAAAAGCCCTTTTCATAGATTACTGTGAGAGTTTATGTAATATTTCCTTGAGTTTTTAAAACAGTAGCCATTTATTTTGGCTTATTTCAGAGTAATCTTGTCTAGAGAGAGGAAAACTGAATATATCTAGAGCTGCCTTTCACCTCTGTCTCACCTTCCATGAATTAATTAAGGGTGATGTGGAGAGATTCAGGTTTGAATTACTTGGTAAAGATTATCAAGATCCAAGCTGAGGAATTTGGATGGGTTTCATTAGAAATTGATCCTGCTACAGATTTGAAGGAAGGATCCTGCTAGCGAGAGCCAAATGGAACAGGAATCCTCTCTAATGTCATAATGGTACTCCTTCTGTCCCTGAGACAATCTCTTAGGCCTCGTTACGTTATAATTCGTTAAGATGTCCCAACAATGTTTTATGTCACAATGTTTATATCCAGGCAGAGTTTCTCTGTCATAGTAAGTATTCCATTGGAGCCAAGAGTGAGTTTCCTTCTCCAACAGTTATATTGGCTTTGGAAAATAGTATTACCTTTTGAGATCATGATTTAGAGTACCCTTTATAATATGTCAGTCACTATTGGCAGTGAGAGAAAAGGAACAGAGCTCTGTATTGCCTGTAGTCAAAACATACCCAGTGGGCGCTTAAGTGGAAGTTATCTTTACATTTTAAAGCTGTATGTGCTCAAAAATTCTGAGTGTATTGAATATATTGGATGCTGACATTCAATAGAGACATTCATTCTGACACAGTCTGGTTCCTGTTTATTTTCTTAAATAATTTTATAGGATCTTGCAGAAATAATTCTGTGTCCTACACAAGACAATTCAAGAAATTTTTCTGAATTTTATATATATTTTTTAATTTCAAATCAGACCTCTTTGGCTTGATTTTGATATGATCCTCATAATCCATTTGGTTATATCCCAAATCAAAGTGCATGTACCTTTAAGTGAGTTCTTATTTTAAATGTGCGGCAACCACTTTCTGTTACTGTTTTTTTTTTAATCTACATGCCACGAAGATATTAAATTAGGCTTCTTTTATTTTAAATCACTTATAAAAGTTATTATACACTCAGTCTCATTGGGGAAATGTGATTAACACACACACACACACACACACACACACACACACACACACACAGTTTCAAGTCGGGAAAACATTTTGGAGGTTCTGACTCCAGGTCCCACTAGTTGCTGATTCACTGTAGTAACCTACTTACTATTTTAAGTCTTGGTTGTGTATCCAGCATTCCGTGTAACACGTGGTAGGCTTAAAGCTACATGCACTTTGATTGGAATATAACCCAAGGGAATATGAAAATCATATCAAAATCAAGCCAAACAGGTTTGATTTGAAATTCAAAAAAAAGAAGAGGAAGAAGTACAAAACTGCCTACCTTGGGCACCTGGGTGGCACAGGCAGTTAAGTGTCTATCTTGGTTTCGGCTCTGTCGGTGATCTCAGGGCCTTGAGATGGAGCCCAGAGTCCAGGTGCACTCACCTGGGAGTCTGCTTAAGCTTCTCTCTCCCTCTGTCCTTCCCCACCCCCTGCCCCTCTCTAAAATAAATAAGTAAACATTTTTTTTTAAATCTAGACCAAAACTGCCTACCTTCCAGAAGCTTACTGTTATGTAAAGCATTCACTCCAACTTTCTTAATCTTTTTTTTTTAAAGATTTTATTCATGTATTTGACAGAGAAACAGCGAGAGAGGGACACAAGCAGGGGGAGTGGGAGAGGGAGAAGCAGGCTTCCTGCTAAGCAGGGAGCCCGATGTGGGGCTCGATCCCAGGACCCTGGGATCATGACCTGAGCTGAAAGCAGATGCCCAACGACTGAGCCACCCGGGCGCCCCCAACTTTCTTAATTTTAAGGTGGTGTGTGAGGGGCACCTGCGTGGCTCAGTCAGTTAAGCCTCTGGGACTCTTGATTTTGGCTCAGGTCATGATCTCAAGGTTGTGGGATCAAGGCCTGTGTGTGTGTGTTTTTTTGGTGGGGTGTCCATGCTCCATGGGGAGTCTGCTTGGGATTCTCTCTTTCCCTCTGCCTCTTCTCCCACTCAATATACACTCTCTTTCTCTCTCTAAATAAATAAATAAAATATTAAATAAATGTAGGTGATATGCTTGAATTCCAGGAAGTGTAATTAGATTTGCTGACAGTCAAGAGAGGGCTCTTGTTCTTGGGAGGTGCCATGTGGCTCAGGGACATTGAATTAATTGCTGCTACTCTGGGTGAACATAGTAGTACCAAGTCTTAGGTTTAGTTTTTTACAGAAAATTTTGGTAATTTAAAATATGTATATATTGGTAGGAATACTAAAGGCATTCAGCAAATGCTAAACCTGTGCAGGACCCATTCTATGTGCTTTATGTGTTTGTTCTCACTTAATTCCCATAAGGATCAAAAGGACAGGGGCTGTTTTATCTCTGAGTCTGATGATGATGAAAATGATCTTACCTACATTTGTAAAGGTGGGAAGTAGCAGAGTGATAATTTGAACGCTGATTCTTATTCTAGAGTCCATGTCATTTGTGTTTGACCATCCTACCTCCTTGGTAAATAATGATATTTGTCATCTGATAATATGAAACACTGGCACCTCATTCGTTTTGATTCTTGACATTCTAAGATTATCTTAATATAGTGTCATTAATAAGTATTGAACTTTGCGGATATTTTTTATTAAAAGACTGGGGGGTTGTGGAGCTCGGGTAGCTCGGTTAAGCATCTGCCTTTGGCTCAGGTCATGATCCCAGGGTCCTGGGATCAAGCCCCACATCTGGCTCCCCGCTTTGTGGAGAGCCTGCTTCTCCCTGACCCTCTGCTGCTCCCTCTGCTTGGGCTTTCTCTCCCTCTCTTTGTGTCAAATAAATAAATAAAATCTTTAAAAATAATAATAATAATAATAATAAAGACTGAGAGATTGTTTTTCTTTATAACCTAAAATAAGATTGTTATAAAATGGTATTTGTTTTATATTAATTTACATTTTTATATTTTATTCAAATATGGCACTTAATATTCCATTGAGTTATATTCTCTTATATAGATAGTGACTATTTTGATGTCATCAGAGTATAAAACACTATTACATTAATTTTTTAATCATTTAAAAATGTTACTGATATCTCTAAATGGCAGATGATTTCATGAATTGAAAGTGTACTACAAATCAATATGCACTGTCCCATTTCTTAGTTTTTTTTGTTTTTTGGGGGGTATTTTTTTTTTGGTGGCCAACCTCTACAACTATTTCATTAGAGAAAAATGGCTCCTATATTACTATGAAATTTATATTCCAAAATTCTGTTGTTTCCCATTGTTATATAGTTTTTTACTTTTTTTAAAGACTATTTATTTATTTGGCAGAGACACAGGAAGAGAGGGTGCACACGCAGGGGCAGTGGGAGAGGGAGAAGCAGGCTTCCCGCTGATCAGGGAGCCCAATGCGGGGCTTGATCCCAGGACCCTGAGATCATAACCTGAGACGAAGACAGATGCTTAATGACTGAGCCACCCAGGAGCCCCATTGTCATATAGTTTTATATCTGATTTATTTTGAATAGTCAATGTTAGATACATACTCTCAAACATTTTTTCATTATTCTTAAGTTGGTTCAATTTTTACTTTTTGATCCATAAAGGTAAGAGAAAGAAAGTAGTAAAGCACATACTAAAATCATATTAAATTGCTAAAGTTATTCTATTATTTTAAAATTATTCATTTTGATTCCAATGAATCAGTAAAACATTATGCCATTTGCAGGATTTGTATTGTATAAGTTATTAGAACATCATTTGAAGTGATGGGAAACATTGATTATCTTCAGATACACTGGAAGATATTAAATGTTTTATTTGCTGTATTTTTCAAACTTCAGAACAAGGTAATATGTCTCCAGTTCAAGTAATCTAAGCTTAGCAGGAGTATTTAAAATAAAAGAACTTCCCAGCCTTTTCTTGTTGTCTTTGCTCTTCTTGGCTGGGCACTTGCCCATGTGACTGCACATGACAGTTAAGAGCTGCTCAGTTCTCGAGATCTACACCTAACTCTTCAAGATTGGTTAGTGCCACTCTCATCTGGCCTCTCTTTTACATAAGTTGCAAGATGCTTATCACAAATAAAATGTTATCATGTTTTTGAGATTGTAAGTAACATATAACGTAAAATGGTGAATTTATAATTTCAGAATTTTCCTCAAATACTAATTGGAAATATAGTTAATGTATATTACCTAAGAATTAATATTGCACAGAAAAATAATAATAAAAAAGGTAAAACAGAATAACACTTACCAGTTTCCACCCACTTCTTCCAGAAAACAAAACAAAGAGGGTTCTTTTGTTAAATGTATTGGACAGACTTGATTACTTGCATTCTCTCAGGTGATGTACCGCATTCTGTTCATGCCTGCTTTCCATGTCTGCTGGATTGGGGTCACACCTTGTTTCTTACTGTGTTTTAGCAACTTAGCACAGGACAGGCACTCAGTAAATGTGGTGGGAATTAGGAGAGAAGGGGAGAAGAAGGGGAAAGAGTGGAGGGGTGAAGGGAGGGAGAGGGAGTGTGAGACAGGGATACTAACTAAAGGTTGACTGCTACATACCCCTGGTGGAACACTCTTACGTTACATGGGTCATTTTTAGCAGGAAAGGGTCCCTTTTTGCTGAGCTTTCAACTCCTGTCAGTAGCCATGCAAAGGCTAAAATTAGATCCTTTCGGATTGGGAAAAGGAACCAAGAACCAACTAAATGAAAAAATATACATGTATATAACATCTCCTAAAAAGAGCTGTAAACTTTTTTTGTGTGAAAATTTTGTAAGAACTCAAGGAAGTCCAGAAAGAGACATTAAACAAACTAAGTAGTGTATCAAAATAGGAAGACATGATGAATGGTAGTACAAGAAACAGAAATAGTCAATTAAAGGGGAAAAAGAAAAAGTTGTCGAGAAATGACTGAACCAAAAGAACACATAGCACCGTGGATTCTTTACCTTTCACAGCTGTCAGCTAGGTCTGTCAATTAGTAAGGCTGTTATTTGTGCCTCGCTCTTTTCAAAGTGCCACCAATCACCCCAACGCAAACACATCCCAATGGAAACATTCCCAATGCTGGTGGTGTTGAGGCTCCCTTTTTTCCATCTACTGGAGAGAAGAAAGGAATTTACCTCTCCTGAGATCCTGAGACCATGGAAACCATGCCCTCCTCAAAGCCTACGGCCAATAGAAAAAACAAGATTTGTATTCTCCTGTTCTTTTCTTCTTCTACCCTAACCCAGGATATCTCAACTGTAACACTATTGACATTTTGGACCAAGTGATTTTGTGTGGATATACACAGGAGAGAGGGCTATCATGTGTATTGTAAGATGTTTGGCAGCTTCTCTGACTTCTACCCACCTAATCACAGTAGCATTCCTCAGTTGTGGCCACTGAAAATGTCAGCAAACGTTGCCGAATATTCTTTGTAGGGCAAAAGTGCCCCTGATTGAGAATCACGGCCCTAGATAAAGATTGTGCTTATGTCTTCTCTTCATCCAATAATATGCCTTGATTTATATTTCAGTATAATTACTGGGCTTGCCCTGATCCATTCCCTAACTCTCACTAGTACCACATACACAAATATGAGAAACAAAACCAGGGTAGTTTCATTCTTCATTTTGGACCCATCCGGTCCCTAGCGGCAATTAGTCTGCTGACTTTGGTCTCATTAGCATAGAAAGATTTCGCAGCAATTTCAAACTGTTAGTAGTGTGCACGTGTATTCACACCCACATGCACACACAGAGTTAATAAACAAGCCAATGGTTAAGAGCAGAACAAGCGGTCAAAATATAATTTATATGGTATTAAAAAATATAGCTGAAAATAACAGAAGGTTTGTTTTTTTTTTTAACTGAAATCATATGGGAAAATACTGGTTAAAAACACTAAGACATTTTGTTCCTTTACCGTATCAACCACATCATTCTTTCCAGCAAACCTTGCCTGTGAAAATGACAACACAACGAAAATTGTCAGAATATGGAAGATTTTTTTTTCCTATAATGGGATATTGTAGAGAATGAACATTAAGGATTATATTCCTAATCCATTCCACAACTCCAGTGGTGCAAGATGGGACTGCATAATGTATCCACTTTCATGCAGTCTATTTTAAGCACCCAAGTTTGATGATAAAGAAGTTAATGTGGTTTCCAGTAGTGTCTAACTTACCCTCAGGGAGTAGCTCATGCTAGGGGACCTTGGCTCATTATGGATTATTTTGTAGCATCAGTCATGCTATGAGATGACAAGGCTTTATAAGACAAATATTATGGATCAATCTTCAGAGGCCAGCACTACATGCAGCCAAAAATCCTCATTGGCAGAACAAAACTGAAAGCTCTTAATGAATTCTGTTACCGTGGCAGCATACTGTCAAATTATGCACTAATAGCAAAAGAGCTAGAAAACCATACCAAGAAACCAGCATGTCTTTTGGCAAGCCGGAGACCAGGGTCTGGTGCTGAGCTTCCAAACATTCTAAAGGAGGGAATTAACATCAGAGTAAGCCGAAATCCTTGTGCTTTCTCCACAAGGATTTCAGGTGTGAATACTAGGGCAGCTACTCGAATATGAGGGTTCTTTTTTTTTTTTTTCTTGTTTCTTCTTTTTTTCCCCCCAAATGTAATTAGATGTTAATTGGTTTAACAATAAAGAGCATACCAAAAGAGTAATGAGACCACATTTTAGGAAACAGAGTTCTATTTTATAACTCAATTCCTACCCTATATCGACATCTGTAATTTAAGACGTGACCGAATTTTAAGGCACTTAGCATAATGTAAAGGTGACCAGATGTCCTTGATTGCTTAGGAATGAGCCTGCATTTTATAATTTTGTCTTTGGAAGAAACCACATTGAAATCTTTCTCAAAATGTATCATGTAAATCATGTTGTAAATCCCCTGAAATATGAGAAAATCAGAGATTTCAATGATACATATACAAAGCATCTGGGGAAATGAAGATGTACAAGTTGTCTGTAAAGTTTCATTCGTTTGTCGTATTTCTTTTCTTTGTCTCAGGGCTGTTATTTCCCAAACAGTTTCCTAAACCTTCAGCACACGAAATGCAAACCTACCTGAAACACTGTCTTTTTCTCTGTTTCCCTTATTCTTACCCGAATTCTGTACATTGTTTCTTATCTTGCATTTATTTCTCTTTTCTTTCCCAGAAAACCCAGCTTCCCATGTCTCTTCTCCCACTGGTTTTGTTTTGCTTTTTGAAATGAAAGGAAAGAATAAGGCAATGGAGAAGTGGATTTCAGACTTTGCTCCCTGAAAACCTAGAGGTTTACCAGGGAGGGCTTCTGAGCTGTAGCGGGTGGGGGGTAGGGGGGCAGGGGGAGAGAACGCAGGGAGAAGAAGGGCTCTAGGACTTTGATTCCAACTTCCATGACAGCAGTTTCCAAATAATACTTCATTTAAAGAAAGATTTCCATGACACAAGTATCTCCACCATGATAGAACCCACGAAGCTATCAGGTAGAGTGTATCCAAGTAGGGCATTTGACAAAAGAAAAGCAATCCCACTGAAAAATAGAAGCGTGGGGAAGTTGGAGAAATTTACTCTGTGAGTTTTATCCCATAATTAGTCTTTCTTTAACCACCTTTTCTGTGGAGCCCAACACGTGGCTTGAACTCACAGCCCTGAGACCAAGACCTGAACTGAGATCAAGAGTCCAATGATTAACTGACTCAGCCACCCAGGTGTCCCCCACACTTCCTTCAACCACCCTAAGTGCAATGTCAGCAAGAAAATCTGAAACTCATTTCCTCTCATTTAACAGTAGCTGCTCTCCCCAAAAAACTCTAGCATGATTGCATACCTTCTGCCATCGTGGCAGGAACAAAGCATGTATTGGTTCTAGAGTATTTCCACTGAGTGGTACAATAGAATAATATGAAAGGTGGGCGCCTGGGTGGCTCAGTGGGTTAAAGCCGCTGCCTTCGGCTCAGGTCATGATCCCAGGGTCCTGGGATCGAGGCCCACATCGGGCTCTCTGCTCAGCAGGGAGCCTGCTTCCTCCTCTCTCCTCTCTCTCTGCCTGCCTCTCTGCTTACTTGTAATCTCTCTCTCTGTGTCAAATGAATAAATAAAATCTTTAAAAAAAAAATAATATGAAAGGGTAAAGATGTCACTGAGTAGTGAAACAGGCAAATTAACAACTATCACAAATGATGTTTCTGTTGTCGTCCCAAAGAAAGATTGTGTATCTCAAAAATTTCTATGGCTAGAAAATTATTTTTATAGGAAAAAATATTACTTTTTAGTCATAAATATGTTTTCAGTCGATATAGAATTTTCGTCACATAAAATAAAAATTACAATTTGTATCCTAATAAGATACAAATTAATTTTAAAATTCAAAAATAAATTTATACCAACGCACTGTAAAGATTTGTCTTACATTAATGAAAATAGAGCTTGAGATTTATAGGACATGATGTCAAAATGCTAATACTTCCTGGCAAAACATGAAAGGGCAGGAAGTCATGGGTTGTTATTTTCATTTAAGTTCTTGAAGTTTACCCTTAAATTAACTGATATTAAATAGCTTTTTCAATGATGTTGGATAGTAAAAGGTTTAAGTTAGTATTTATCTTGATTTCTTTCTTGAAGAAATAACTTATTGCCCTAAGTTTTCCCCATATAATAGAAAATTATTTCTTAAATTGACTGTAGAAATTTTAATGCATTTTATTTTTAAAAATTCTGTTTTCTCCAAATCCAATTTTTTTTTAATTCTTAGCAATAGTAGAGAACTATATAAAGAGCTTTGCATAGTGGCAGTATCGTAGCCAATGAGGTTTATCCGAGGCGCGATTATTGCTAATTGAGAGCTATATAAAGAGACATTTTAGGTTACATTATGTCAGCAGATTTTGGTTACATGGAAACAACGTATTAAAATAACGTTTCTAATTTTTTTTATTAAATGTTACTTCTTCCATATAAAGCAGGAAATACCTTGGCAAGCTACAGCTTTTAAAATTAACATTGAGTGTTTTACTGGAAAAAGACTGAAAGTTGCTTTGTGCTTTTAACAGTGGCTGGAAAAGAAAAATTGGAATGGATAAATAGCTAAAATGGAAATGCATAATTCCAATGAAATAATACTTAAGTCCAAATCAAGTTCCAGTATAGAGTATATTTTAAAATACTTCAGAGAAAAAAATGTTCTCTTTTATGATTAAAAATTTATTTTTTAAACATGTATTTTCAGTTGATTTTACTTACGATTATGTATGTCTAATTCAAACCATGTTATGTTTCTTTCTGTGTTTGGCAACATTCAACCATGAAAATTAAAATTAGTGTTTAAGAAATAATTCAAGGAAAGGACTCCTTCAATAATATTTGCCCCAGTGAGCTGGGTAATTCTTGTAAATTGGTCTTTTGGCCTGAGTAATTTAGATAATTACTTAAATTCTCTATTTCAGGTTGAATATTCAGATACTACTCAATATCAAGCAGATGATAAAGATGATTAGTTTTATTTTTTTCAATAACTTGATCAAAGATAAGTGAAACAGTATACTTTACCCATGTATTGACATCTTATATTCTTTAATTGTTCAGAAGCAGTGGCTCTCTGATTTGATTAGATCTTTTTTCCCTATTGTTATTTTCCAACTTGTTTGATGGATTAACAAAGATTTGTTCAAAGAAAATTCTGGATAACGGGTGAAACATAAGTTTCTAATCAGTATGTAACTCAAACTATTGTTTATTCACTCAACGAAAACCAATGATTAGATTACCTATAAACATGATAGAGTGGGGGAAATGAATGCATTATTTACTCCAACTAGGATGTTTTCGTTTTTGTGTAATTGAAATTTTCTTTTCCTTCTTCAGTAGTATTTTTAATTTATGTATGCTTTGAGAAATAATTTTCCCTTGCCTTTTGTAGTTTTTAATTGATGAAAATAAACTAAACCAGGAGATTATAGTTATAATATTTCTTATTTATTAATGTAAAAGAATCCTATTAACTATTGCAATTTAGACTTTATTGTATTTTAAATTAACATATTCATGTTTTTGTGACTTTTTAACAGGCAGTAACTTCAAGCTCTTGTGGTGGATATAGATTTTTGCTGCAAGGAAATTAACAGTAAGTGCTTATGTGTGTGCAATGACTTTTTAAAAATCACAACATCTCTGTATTTGGAACTCCATTATGCTTAAATGCATGAAAAAAGTTAATATTATTATTTAAATTTAGCTTCCCATTTTATAATTTTGATAAACTGTACTCTAGTTGTATTTGCCATAGAGTTTTAAAAGATTATTGGCAAATCACTTTAATAATGGAGAAATATAGATCCATGGCCATGTCTTTACATTTTGTCCAACATGTTTGTTCTGTGTTGCTGTATAAATTTTGTTTATGCTTTCATGACATCGATTATCTCTTTGATTAGCTGATTTACAGACAGTCTGTTTTCTATGGGCAATTATTTGAATATTGGTTTTCAATTTTTGGATTGTGGGACATTTATTTTGCATTAATAACGTATTTTGGAGCAACTCAAATTCATCTTTTGTGATGCTGCTGTATTTTAAACAGTTTTCATACAAATATGAGTCACTAAGTCTTGTATTAATCTCACAAAAGGTGGGAGAGGAGCATCTTTCTGCCAAATGAAGTTGACAGTAAGGTGGGATGGAGCAACTTCTCGGATATTCTGCAATGAATTTTCATAATGGTTTAAATCTGTGTTTATTTCAAATGTGAGCATAAGTAACTTTTGTTTTACCTGCCATCCTGGGTTATCTTGTGACTTTCTTTACATTAATGTAATTACCTGGGAATTATCTCTATTCCAAATTGAATAGGGAAATATCAGCCTGCTGCAGGCTCTGTGCTCATCCAGGAATTAAAGTAATTTAAGATATGAGGTTTTAAATGGAAACTCTATTTGTAAGGAGAAGACGTAATTCACTGCCAGAGGTTTCTGTCTCAGTGAAGCCTCTGGAGAAATGCTCTCCCAATTCTGAATTCTTGATTTTCTAAATACTTCAGATACTGCTATCTTACCTTCTTCGATAGATTTTTAGTGTGTTGTGTAGTCTGAGCTGTGACCTGGCTTTTGATCTTTCCTGATACTGGTCCCCGGGTATCTCTTTGACTCAGCAGTTGAGCTGTTTGGCGTTGCTCCCGTCCAGTGATCTTCAATTTGACTAAGCCTCCTCAGGCAAAGACAGTGTCTTCCTTGAATACGATGAATTAAATATTGCTATTTCATAGAATAGGGAATGATTAGGCTTATAAAATCCCTGCAAGACTCATTCAGGAACTTGCTGTATTATAAAAGGAATCATTCTCTCTTTGGGGGACTCCAACTTCACTTGTTTATTAAAATAGTTGTGGATGCAGGCTTCAGAGAAAAATCTGAGAAAAACCCTTAGAAAGCATTAACTGGTACTAGCTTTGTGGTAGCCTAAATACGATCTAAAATGACTGTCGAAATGACTCAAACTATTTTGCCTTCTTACCAAATAAAGAGGAGGAAGGGCAAAGAAAATGTCTTCCTACATGAGAAGTGAAGCATGTCCACTTCCTTATAACCAAGTGACGATCATTAGCAGCAGAACTGCATATTTTATAATGAGAAAACCCGATTGGTTCAAACTCTCTTTTCCTTAGATGTTCTAACATTTTTTTATCTTCAAGTCATGTCTGCATACTTTCTAGAAACAATAAATCATAAATATGGGTGTGCATAAATAAAAATATATATATACAAGTTCATATACATTTATGTAAATATGTATACACACATATGAGCAAAATTGTATTTCCTTAGGGTCCTTTATGAGAAGATTTGAATACACACATAGAATTTTATTTCTCTTTGGATTATTCTAAATGATTTTATCTCTAAATCTTCAGTCTCGGTCTGTTCTTATTCTGTCCTTCATCCATGCATTGAAGAACTCTCGGGTAGTTGGAGGTGTGGTCTCAGACACTGGTGGTTTAGGGAGGAAAGATTAAGTTCCCATCTACTAGTTGTCCACAGGCTCCTGGAGAAAATATGAAAATTTAACCAATTTCATTCATTGTGGTGGGAATTATGATGGGAATCAGAATACAATGATTGGGAAGTCAGGAGATAAGTACCTAGGTCATCCTAGAAGCCAAAACCACTGTTTTCTGGAGAAGGTAGTTCTAGAAGCACAGTAGTTGTGTCCACCTGAGAGGGGATGGTGGTGGTAGTGTGGTAGTGGGGTGTGTGTGTGTGTGTGTATGTGTGTGTGTTCCAAAGTGTGGGGTTTGGGCAGAGGGTAGGGGGTGAGGATGAGGAGACTGTAAGAATCATTTCAGTGTATGTGGGAAAGAAGTCTATATATACAGTAGATAGTAAGATCAGGGTGACGGGAGAGTGTACATGCTCAGGGGACAGAGAATAAAAGTTGCCAAGTGCCAGGAAATGAGGGATCTGGAGCCTAAAATTACATCCGCAACTGTACTGACAAGTTTGCATTTCATCAGTTTGTCTCCCAGGAAATAAAAGGGGGCCCTACTGGATTTTACAACAGTAAGGGGCATTGGAGTTGGATTTTGGAAATACCAATAGAGGGGCATTTTTAAAGAAGGATTAGGAGAACTGGAAAAGGAACAGCAGAAATGGAGATGGGGAAACCACTTAGGAAATTGTATTAGTAGTTGCAAGAAATAGGTGATGGCTGACTTATCAAAGGGGGTGGTTTTGTGGGTCGAGCAAGAGCCTGGAAGACTCTAGCTCTGAACGGTGGAGAACAGGTTGTTTATTTGAGGTTATCTGTCCTGTTTGAGGAATCTATAGGATGATTATTGACCGGGAGGCCCACGCGTGGGTTGCGGGAGAAGAGAGGCTAATAGGTAAAGAGTTTCAGGAACACAAAGATGTCCTCTGTTTTAGGGTACTGGAGTTTTCTTAGCTCCTAGGAAGCACTGGGTGTGATTAGGGAGCCCAGCTCAGAGCCCAGAGAGAACCAGTTGTCCATAATGGCTATGGACGTGTTTTCTCTCCTTGACATACTGTCCAGTACGGTATCTGCTAGCGTCATAGGACTATTAAAATTAATTAAAAATTAAATGAAATGACAAATTTTGTTCCCCAGTTGCACTGACCACATTTCAAGTGCTCAAATGTCAACTGTGATAAGAAGCCACCCTATTGGACAGCACGTATGTTGCCAAAAGTCACATCTGACAAAGCCGTTCTAGATTCCCAAAGCACTCGTGAAAAAAGGCTATTTTGAATCACAAAAGCAAATACATAACTAAAGGCATTTTAACATGTATACCCTCCTAAAACTTTTAGAAATAGACTTAATTATATTCTTAGTCCATAATCAGTCTGGCGAATAACTTCTGAATTTTAATAGAATGAGAAAATTCTAAATCCTCAAGTTTATATTTGAAGGATTTTTTTTTCTTTTCCATCTCTGAGGAGCATAACTAAAAACTATCCTGCCTCTTACAGAACTGAAGAAAAGCTTATGGTAATAAATCAAAGGGGCCACTGTAGAGCCAGACAATTTTCTCAAAATATCTTACTTTCTTAATGCTTTTTCAGCATCTCAATTTCCATCTTTAAATTCATTAATAAAACTTAGGGATGTCAGTTCTCACTAAAAGATGATAACATTTGGAATAACAGAATCTTATTAGATTGCAATTTCCAGGGCTCACTATGTAAAATACAGTTCGCCAGCTCTGACCTCTTCGAATGTATGAGGGAGAAAAATCTGAAATATCTGTTTTTAATAATAGTGTTTCTAAGGGGTGGAATATTGTATTTCCGAGGGAAATATACTCTAGTTGCACAGGGAAAAGCCATTTTGCTCTCTATTCTAATTATACACAACCTGAGTTCATTACAAGTGGTCTGTAGGTTAAAGGATGTTTCACACCTGGTAGAATGGTGATTATAAACAGATTACTTGATCTTCCTTTACCATTATTTGCAGATGAGATATTCAGGGGGAAAAATCAGTTGGAAGCAGGGTAGGAAAGGGAGCCGTGAAAAAGTGAGTTAATTTGTAGCTACAGCACTGGACTGTTTTTCACAGAACCCTCCCCATGATGTTATTTACTGGCTAGAAGCTATTTGCATTTGCTTACTTGTCTAACACTGCACACACACACACACACGCACACACGCACACACACACACACACGCACACACACACCCCAAATCTGTACTTCATTTTATTTCCTAGAAGTTTATCAGTGTGTTTGCCTATTGAACTTTGACATTGCTAAATGGATTTCCATTCTCCTCTGTCAAAAACAGCTTCACGATTGGTCTCCTTGACTACATACTTTCCTTCTTCCTTGCAGATTAATCTAAGGCATTGTTTTCATCAGGCCTCTTTTTTTTTCCCCCTCACAGTCCTTTACAGTGGACACTGATCCCACAAAATAAAATTTTGTCTTCAGCTTTGCATTCAAAACCCTTCCAAGCTGTCCCTGTCTACAATGGGGACACTTAAGTTAAGTGACTGGCTGTCAGCTATTTTGTCACTGTCCCACTCTCCCCCAGCTGGTAAGGGCATATGCTCCTCCAGCTGCNGTACAATGGGGACACTTAAGTGACTGGCTGTCAGCTATTTTGTCACTGTCCCACTCTCCCCCAGCTGGTAAGGGCATATGCTCCTCCAGCTGCCTGCCCTCAGCCTCCCTGTTTTCTCCACCCTGAGCCCTTCAGCATTCATGTATGTGACTTTTTCCAAATAGACTCGGCTCTCGTGGTCTAAATTCCACCTGATACTTTTCACTTTCCATGGAGTTTATTCATTTAGTACATCCATAGGCTCCCTTGTGACCACTCTCAAAATGAGATGAAATTAATAATACTTATTTAAGTCTATTAGTCATGTCCGCCTAGATTGCTTGAGAAGAGTTGTCATGTTATCAGCTAACGAGATTGTATTGGCGAGGGTGCACTCTTAAGTTTCTGTTGATTGGGAATTCAAAGAACAAGTACCTTGAACTGCGTGTTTTGATCAACTCACTGGCTCATGCTGACCTTAGACACAATATGGATAGAATTAGCACAATATCATTGTCCTTTTTTATTATGCTCAAAAATACTGGGGCATCGGATTTCCTTCTCAGAATCTCTAAAGAGCTATAAGGTCCATAAATATTGATACCCTGTGTGTCTAAACATCAAGCCAGTTTCTAAAATAACATTAATGTGTTCATGTACTTTCTTTAAGGAAAATATAGATTTTAACTTATCTGTCTATAAATATTAAATTAGCTGAAGAAACTAATATGGTCATTTGTGTGTTTATAATACACATTTCATTCAATGAAAATGAAAAACAACATATTTTATTCATAATTGTATTCATTTAAGATTGGGAGATATCTTGAGGGATCAACTTTTATGTTTAAAAAGAACTCGAGGAACATGAGAGCTACTTAGAGGCCTTTCTAACCAAAAAATATCTTCTTTAGCAACATCTTGAGAAGAAACACAAGTGTTTGACATTCCTAATGACCACTTCAGTGTCTTCTGAGTGTACACCTAGCAGGTGCAATAAATTATCCCGCTGTCGCATAAAAATAACTTACCTCGTGCAATTTTATTTTCCATTGTCACTTCATGGATAAATGATCTTCATGGAATGAAACCAAGGATAGCCAAATTGTGATGGAAGAATGACAAAAAAATATATGGAGTGATAGGACACTTCATGCAGGACATAAATGAGGATAAGAGCGCCTCCTATTAGCTATTGAAAATCCTGTGGGATTTCTAAAACATGAAGGGGGCGAATGGCAAAGATAGATTTTGACTAGAGGCAGTGACCTGAAATTTGACCCAGGATAGGAATTTTGAAAAAATAATCAGCTGCTATAATGTGTATATGCAAATTTGTGTTTCCTATGTTTGCTAACCTTATTTATAGCATATTAAGCAACTGTGATCATTTCTAAAAAATGACAACTTTAGGCATGGAAATTAATTAGATTCAGTGTTTGTGAGAATTGTACAAATTTGATTTTATAGTCATTAATCTGAAGTACAACTTTAAATTGAAACCAATTTTATTTCCCCCTGAAAGCACTGCTGAGTTGAAATGGCTCATTTGAACCTTTATTAAGTGGGTTTTTTTGTCTTGTTTTGTCGTTTTTTGTTTGTTTGTTTGTTTGCTTTGTTTTGTTTTGTTTTGTTTGGGAGGGTTAAAAGCTTTTGTTATTATTAAGAGAACAGAATATAAATGCTTCGGCTGTTTGAATTAGGGAATTTTATACTATTAGTCACTTTGTGGAATGTACCCTTGTAGGTCATAGAAGCAGACAGAATTGTTGGCTAAAACAAGGCAGAAACTGTTTTTTATTGAGGTGGTCTAAACTAGAAAAGTGTCTGGCCAAAAGGTGGTAAAATGACAAATCTGAAATAGGACTATCCTGGAGCTTGGTCATTGGGCCAAAAAAAAAAAAAAAAAAAAAAGGAAATTCTAAATAGCAAAGCAGGAGGAAAGGAGGACTCTGCTGATGGAATGGAATGGAAGCCAAAGTAGGTGAGGCAGCTGCCCAGAGACTGGCGGACGGCACGGCATGAGGAAGCTTGGCCGCGTCTTCAGACTGTGTCCTTGACAGTGTTCTCAGTTTTCATGAGTGGTGTCCACTGACTGGGCAGGCATATGGGTCTGATTTTAACTGACAGCATCCATCAGCCTTACCCCATATACTACATAAGAAATTTCATTTCTTAATGAATACCACCTGCTTAAAATGGAGGGGAGGAAACAAAACCAAAACACCACCACAAAACAAAACAAAAAATGTTTGTACATATTCCTTCTTTCCAATTAAAGACACACAAAATGAAACAAAAAGATGAAGAGGTTATTCTGGACAATCACATAGCTGGATCTCATAATTTTGTGTCCTTTTCTGCTCTCCATTCTCCAAACACTGTGAATTATGCTTTGGTGTAAAACAGTTGTTCCATGTGTATTTTTAAGAAATAATTCAATAAAATTGAATTAAGAATATATTGTGTAGATGCTGGTAAGAATAGAGGATTGGAGTCAGATATACCTGGTTTTTAATCTTCTCTATTAATTTCTAAAATTATACAAATTGGTAAAATTAAGTAAACCCTTTGATCCTCATATCACTTTCTTATTCTTATTAATACTAATTACTATTTTTATTCAAGTACAGTTGGCCTACAATATTATATTACTTTCAGGTGTATAACATAGTAATTCTATAATTACATGTGTTATGCAGTACCTCCCACAGTAAGTAGTCACCATCTGTCACTGTATAAATTTATTATAAAATCATTGACTATATTCCCTGTGTGTTACTTTTCATCTATATGACTGACTTATTTTTATGAGTGGAAGTTAGTAGCTCTTAATCCCCTTCACCTGTTTTGCCCATCCCCTACCCCCTCACTTCTGGCAACCACTACTTTGTTCTCTGTATTTGTGAGGCCATTTCTTTTTGTTTGTTTTGATTTGGTTTTTTTTTCCCTTTTTTCTAGATTCTATATAAAAGTGGAATTGTATGGTATTTGCCTTTCTCTGTCTGACTTATGTTTCTTACCATAATGTCCTCTAGTTCCATCCATGTTGTTTGGAATGACAATTTTTTTAATGGCTGAGCACTATTCCTTTATGTATCTATACCATATCTTTATCCATTCATCTATTGATGGACACCTAGGTTGTTTTCCTATCTTGGCTGTTGTAAATAATGCTGCAGTGAACATAGGGGTGCATGTATCTTTTTGAATCAGTGCTTTTTTGTTGTTGTTATTGGTCAATACCTAGAAGTGGAATTACTGGGTTATGTGGTATTCTATTTCTAATTTTTGAAGGAACCCCATACTGTTTTTTATGGTGGCTGCACCAGTTTGTATTCCCACCAACAGTGCACAAAAGTTTCCTTTTCTCTACATCTTTGTCAACACTTGGTATTTGCTGTCTTCTTGATACTAGCCATTCTGACTAGAGTGAGATGACATCTCATTTCCCCAAAGACTAGTGATGATAAACATCTTTTCATATATCTGTTGACCATCTGTGTGTCTTCTTTGGAAAGATGTCTATCCAATTCTTCTGCCTGTTTTTTAATCTAATTGATTGATTGATTTTTGGTGTTAGGTTGTGTGTTGAGCTTTGTGTTGACTTATGTGTTGAATTGGTGCTGAGTTGTGTGTTGAGTTGTGTATTGAGTTGAGTTGTTCTTTAAATTATTACTTTCAAGTGGTTATAAGGATCAAAATAAGGTGGTGTGGATCAAGCACCTAGGTCAATATATACCATGTCATCAACAAAATATACACTCAGCTATTACTTTACTTTTCAGGACACCGTTCATGGAGAAAAACTAGGTAGGAAAGGAAGTACTCCTGAGTCTTATTCCCAGAATGCAAGTTCTACTCCCAACCAGTGGTCTGTTTTTGTTTTTATTGATACCTCAGCTCCAGCAACTTTCTGTGATTCCCTCTTCTCTTGACACTTACGAAGACTTAAGCCAAATTTTTAACTTTCTCAGAGCAACAGGAAAGGGATTTAGGGCTTTAGGTACTAAACTTATACGCGTTTGGTCTTTTTTTTTTTTCCTGCCTGGTTTTCCTTTATGATTGTGTACTATTTATCTATTTGCTTATTTATATTTATGGATCATATGATATATTTATAAGTTTTCTATTCTTATGTTAAATTATTTCCCTTTTGATTGTTTAAATTGTTTTATAAATTTCAGTCAGGGTTTGGGGCTTAATAAATAAGTTATGTCTTATCTAAAAGTGTAGAATATTGATTTTTAAAAATCAGCATTATCTGTAGTTGGAAACAAGAATTACAAAATAGTTTATTTAACTCGTTGGTGAACTGTGGATTCGTATTTATTATTTGGTTAGTGACCTTGATGTGGCCTTGCTATATTCTGGGAAACTATAGAATTTAAAATCTACATACGTACATAAGGCTTTTGAAGTATTTTATTCACTCAGTTCAAGGTAACTTCCTTCATTACAGCTTCTACTTCATGAGTCTGGTTTGTATTCTTTAATAATATAAACTATGAATTTATCAATAAACCCTTCCTTAGTCTGAAATTTTTATCCTGAATAAGACAGTCTAAGCCTAGAGAGGCTATGTTGTGTCAATATTGTTTTGCTCTCCTACTTGTGACTGTGCTGTTTGGAAGGTAGACAAGGACAAATGATAGTGATATAACTTTATACCAATCAACTGACGAGTGATGCCAACTTACTGTAGCAATCATGTTGGTTCCATGACTAACATAGCTGCCAACAATCAATCAAACGTAGGGCTTTCTAAGACTTTAATTTCTAGATCTCAGAAAAATTTATATGGTTTATGCTGACCATATTTCTATATTAAAAAATAATATTGATGTGAATTTGAGTATGTTTTCCTGCTTTATATTAGATTATTCTAATATATTGTATAGAAATCAAGGATTAATAATTTGACTTTATATCTTTTTTAAGATTTTATTTATTTATTTTAGAGAGAGAGCACATGGAAGTTGGGGGGAGTAGAGAGAGAGTGAGGTGGAAAGAATCTCAAGCAGACCCTGTGCTGAGCACAGAACCCAACACAAGGCTCGATCTCACAACCCTGAGATCATGACCTGAGCCAAAACCAAGAGTTGGTTGGACACTTAACTGACTGAGCCATGCAGGCTTCCCAATTATATTTCAAGTGTATTCAGAAAGTTTATCATTCAAAACATGTTTCAGGCTCTGATTTGTGTGAAATAAAGACTTAATTTCAAATGTCCTTTCAAAGTTTTGTTTCATTATTATTTTTTTCATTTGTCTTGCAAGAATTCTGTAACTAAGGGCACACCAATGTGCTAAAACAAATGTTAGGATATTATTTAAACTACAATGTTAGTTTAAAAAAGGAAAATTAATAATATGTGATGGCATTTTGCCCAGAATAATCTTGTATTTGTTGGTTAGAAGGTCAAATTACTTCTAGTTCTAAAAATCTAAAATCTTATAACTAAAAATCTCTTTTCTCTCCAGTAACCAGATGAGTATTTGGCTCTCTTTGTGAAAGATAGACTGGAAAATTTGGTTCACTAATTATTTCCTAAATTTTTTCCCTATTTTTGTTTTTCATTTGCTTATTTTTTATAGTGCAGTACATTTGTAGTCTTTAATAAAGACTAGTCTTTATTTTTCTGTTTTCACTAGCTCTTAATACCTTAAAATCCATGAGTCATTGTCTGTTGAGTACTAATACATCATGAAATAAATTTAAATCATAAAATTTGAAGTATTAGATTTTAGGCAAGAATTACTACTTCCACAGCAGAACATTGGATTGTCAGAAAGGTACCTTACCACAAAGTAGGTACCATCTTCTCAGTCCATGTCAAGAGTTCTGTCATTATCTGTAGTCACTGCATCTCCCAGATAGCTAGCACCACTGTCGTGTTCCCTAACTACATCATGCTTTCCTTTTAGCTTACTTGTCAAATATTTAGTCATGCCTGGTGCTGATTTTGCTTTATCTCCTTAAAATGCTCTTCTCATTGACTCTTTTATTTTCATCAGGTCTGTCCACCTTTAGTTATGTTTCTTCTTTTTACAAATAAGATTTCACTACTCAAGATTTTAATGAAAAAAGTCAGTTCCCTAAACTTCCATACAAATCCTCCCCAACCTTTATGCTGCCCTCAGTTCATGGCCAGATCCTTCTAATATGCTTCAGCTATAAACGCTTTTAGACTGTAAAGAAATTTCTACTCTAATTGTCTTCTTTCTCTTGATGTTCAACCTCTACTTCTTCTAGTGGATTATTCCCAGTAGATTTAAAATATTTTTAAAACAATATGACACAGTAAATAAAAACAACAGAAGTCCTTCTTCAGCCTCTCATCCCCACCGCCCTCCAACTAACTGCAACTATGTCTGTATCTCTTTGGAGATATATGATACACTGTATGTATCATATGAGATATATTATATACTTTATCATGACAGTATATAGCATATCCCTATATGCTACTACATACTATACTGGATATATAGCATACCAAATACTAGAGATTATGTTGTGTTTTGAACCAAAGTGTTGATAAAATTTATCTTGATAGAATAACAATATAAAATTGTGTGTAATAATAATGGAAAGAAGCACTATTTATTTTTCTGTTTCAAACTTTATTTTACTATCTTAGTTGTCTTTTGAATTGATGGAAGATACTTATTTAGTTGTGGGACTGATCTCTGAGATAAATTTATTTACCTGTACAAGGATCATTTTTGGTACATACAAGCTCTCTTATCCCAGGATGGTGAAACTTAAAATTTGGCAAGGCTTTCATATTTTTACTATGAACATATTTTTCAAAGACAATAGAAACTCTTCAAAGAGAGAATATGTATGTTTTGGAAAAGCATTGGGAAACGTAAGGACATAATTAGTTCATACTCTAAACTTCCCTTGGACAAAGGTGTCAGGCATACTCAGTCAAGGTGTAGAAGAAATCTTAAGGAATTTTTACTATTTGCTAATTGGTTAGTGTAATTCACTCTTTTAAAATTGCATTTAAGGCAACATTTATAAAGAAATTTGTTAGATGATTTTTTTACTTTTTGAAATATATATAAAAAATCATAATATTAATTGCTATATTTTAAAATCTGAAGCAAATTTAGATTTAGTTTTAAAGTAAATATTTCATTAGTGTCCAATTTCCAAAAGATAGTTTATTCTAAACTTAGGTGGTATTTTGGCACTCTTCTAATTATAAATATATTAAGAATACTAATGTAAAAATAAGTAACACATCTGTACTACCCTTGCTGGATGTGTTCTTGCAAGTCAACTAAAATATCAAGTTCAAAAGAAAGTGGTGGGGGGATGTTTGGTTATCTGGGTATTTGGAATAAAATGGTTAAGTCTTTACTAGTTGTGAACTGTAGTTTTCTCCTAGAGTCATCAGAACACATTCCGTCAGAAAAGAGCTGGAGGAAGTCATATTCAATCTGTGATTTTGTATCAACCAAGAACGATGACAGATCTGAGATAGCTTTCCTTACACAGGGCTTAAGATACAAATGTATGTATGCATCACTTTAGTGATAATGAAAACTGACTTTGTGACCTCAGGTAATCTTTCAAGGATATTTCCATGAAGTTTAGGAAGTTGCAACACTATATAGAATGGGTTAAATTTGCCACATTTCTTTTGTTCATTTTTAGAAAATGGGTTTAGTTATGCTATTTTACATTCTTATTTAAACTTTTACTTGAGAATGAGGTCCTGGCTTTGGAATGTTGCATACCCTATGTGAAATTTAGCAATTTTCTCTCTCAGCTTGACCTTCTGCTATTCTTTCTATTTACTGGCTGGACATTTCACCTGTTCCTCTTAGTTTAGTAAAGCTATAAATAGGAAGAAGAAGTAGAAAGGTTAGCCAATCAAAATGCAGACTATGGATAAAGGTCAGGGCGGTAGGGCAAGCAATTCTAATTCTCAGTATATATCAGACAATAAAAATTTGACACCTCATTCTTGTGGCAAAAATTGTAATAACAGAATTGAAAATACTGTGCAAATTATTTTTCATACAAGACCGTAGATTTGAAATAGAATAATGGTATTTGTCCATTTTCATTAAACTTTTAGAATTGTGCTCTGATGCTTATGAAAAAGAAGCCATACATACAAAATAGAAAAACAACAAATGTATATTTCCAAGTTGCAGGTCTAACACATTTTGTCTTTACTCATTAATGAGTTATAATTTGAATGATATGTAGGCAAAATAAACCATAGATGACATAAATCATAGAGACTTAAAAATCTGAAATAAATGAAACTATGGCAAAGGCTGCTGATGACTTAATAAGTTAATTTTTATTTTCACAGAATTTATAGCATTTGCAGGTAGTTCTTGGCATTTGTTTAAGAGATTAGGGGACATGAGAATCTGAATAATGGGTCCCCAAAAGATATCCACATCCTAATACCTGGACTGAAATCTGTGAATATTACCTTATCTGGGATGGATGGATGGATGGATGGATGGATGGATAGATAGATAGATAGATAGATAGATAGATAGATAGATAGATAGATAGATAGAAGATTGACAGACTTTGCAGATATGATTAAATTAAGGATCTTGAGATGGGAAGATTTATCATTGATTATCCAAATGAACCCTAAACACAATCATAGGTATCTTTATAAAAGGGAGGCAAAAAGATTTTAGAAGCACACACAATATGATCTCGGAGGCACAGGTCAGAGTGATGTGGCTACAGGCCAAGGAATGCCAGGAACCACCACTAGAAGCTGGAAGAGTCAAGAAATAAATTTTCCTTTAGCCCCTGGCAGGAGGCTGGCCCTGAAAACACCTCGATCTAGCCCAGTTAAACTAATTTCAGATTTCTGGCATCCAGAATTATAAGAGAGTAAATATATTTTAAGTTCATGATAATTTGTTACAGCATCCATAGGAAACTAATAGAGGGGACATTCATGGTAAAGGAGCAGAGCTCCTGGAACAATTTTGCTGAAAGCAAAATTCATCAATTCAAACTCAAACATTTCAGCTTATCTTCATGTATATTAATATATTAGATAAGTCATCCGCTGTCTAAGAGTACAATAGCTTGAGGCTCACTCAACATAGTGCAGAAGAAAAAGAACAGGTTGGAGAATGAAGAGGCCTAGAGATGCATCCTAGCTGGCTGAGAGTTCGTACTTTCTTACACCTTAATTTCCCCAACTCTTTAAAGGGGAGGAGTGCTATATCAAAAATCTCTTCCAGTAAGTCAGGATATGTATTCTGAAGGAGAGAGGGGATTGAAAAATGTCAACATCTGGGAGTGATGAAGGAAGATAAACCTGGTGGTGCACCTTGGTGAGGATAATGGAAAAAATAAAACTCTGTCGGGAACATGAATGTTGGAATAGTGATTATGGGAGATAAGGGCAAGATGGAGTGGAAATGTGCCCAAAACACAATTTTACCATATTATATTTTAAAGAGCATATCACATTGTTCTTCCTGACCATATGCTCTAGGTGTTATTTAAAGTCTGGAAATGAATGAGATACCTAAGAACAGAGAGAAAATAGAAGGGGTCCACAGAGTGAGCTTTGGGGGATTCCAACCCTCGAAAATGGAAAGGTGGGGAGAAAGAGCAAACGAGAACAAGAGAAAGAGACCAGAAAAAGTGGGAAGGAAAGAAGGGAAGCATGGTGTCCTGGAATCCAGCCAAGAAAATGACTCAAAGAAGAAAGACCAACTGTCAAAAACTGATAGGTCAAGTAAGACAAGGATGGATTATTCACTGTGGATTTTAGTGAGGTGAGGCACCTTGAAAGCAGTTTTAGGAGAGTTGTTGATTGGGGAGTTATTTTATGATGATCCTGGAACACACCTTTTTCTGCAGTATGTGTACAAACTGCTTATATGACATTGATAAATACTCCATGAAGTTAGATGGAATTCTGTTGATTGCCTTAAGATATATCTCTTTCCCAAGACATTTATTCCTTAAAACCAACACTTAGAGGGAAAATAAAAAGAGAAAAATCACAAAGAATTAGGCAGGCTAGGCTACTTTTCCAAGAAGTTTTATCCTAAGGGAAAGGACAAAAATGGGGCAATGGTTGGAGGGAAAAGTTAGGTGAAAAGACCCCCCTCCCCAATATGGGAGTGATAAGAGGATGTTTATTTGACAATGGAAATGAGTTATGAAAAGGAAAAAGTAAGTAAAGACACCTTTTGCTAGTGATATACTATGAGTTCAGAGGACTCACTGGAAGTTTCAGAATTGGAGGGTGGTGAGAGATGATGTTCACCAAAGGGAAGTAAACCAGATGACCAGGACTTTGGTGACAGTATAATGAATAGCAGAGGGGAGAATGAGATTAGCCCTCTTGTTCTAAATCATTTTGCAGGGACAAGGCTGTGAGTGATGTGAAAGAAAGGGGGGTTAAGGGCCTATCAAAGAGGGGACAGAGTTCTGGGGTATCTACCTGATCGTTGCTGGGAAGGTAAAGATCTTCAGAGGCCTCTGGGGAGGCCATTTTGCTCTGCGCTCACAGGACTTCTGAGGTCTCTATTATATGCAGCTCAGGTAGAAATGCAAAAAAACTCACGTGCCTCACACCGCAGAGTTCCTACTTGGTCCCTATTATGAAAGGAGAGGGGATACTGGGGGGGGCATTTAAATACAAGGTCATTGAGACTCATATTTACCAATCCTGCATCAGAGCCATGCAATTATGGAAGGTGACTGTGACAATTCGTGACTTATAGAATGGATTTGAATTTTTAAAGCTCTGTAGTCTATTTGTTCTGGCTCTGCTGAGCTATCATGAAACCTGCTCAGGCGATTATATTTTCTTGTTTACTAACCATGGATGATCTTTCATAGAGCTAAGGACTCTTAAGAATTGAGGAGCGATGCATAGCGATGGAACCTTGACAAAAGTGGCAGATCTGAAGTTTTACTTAAATGTTTACATCGAATCTAATTACCAAGTACTCCACCTGTGTCATCACAAACCTCTCTCCCTCTCCCGCCCCCTACCCCCCCAGGAAGCATGAGAAGATGCATTTTGGATATTCTTCTGTAAGACAAAACTTCTATTGAGAAAGTTGTTTTAAAAAGTAGATATTACCTCTCCTATTCCTCTTACATGAATTCATTTTTTTTAAAGATTTTATTTATTTATTTGACAGAGAGAAAGAGATCACAAGTAGGCAGAGAGGCAGGCAGAAAGAGAGGGGGAAGCAGACTCCTAGCTGAGCAGGGAGCCCGTTGTGGGGCTCGATCCCAGGACCCTGAGATCATGACTTGAGCCGAAGGCAGAGGCTTTAACCCACGGAGCCACCCAGGCACCCCCCTCTTACATGAATTCTATCATTATGAGAGAAGATCAATCATATTTACTTAAGTTTTTTTGTCAGTTCACACACCCACACCCAGTAGCAGCCGATAACATAAGGCATGGTAACCTAGAGAGCTTGACAGCGCTCTAACTCAGTTTGTATGCTATTGTTTGCCAAATGGAGTAACTGAGGGTGAACATTTCTCTATAGTCAATATAGGGGAAAGTCTGAGTGTGCGGGAACAGTTGTATGCAGACTTAAATAGTGGACCAGTTTCATTATATAATTTTAAAATATTTTATTCATTATATAATTTTAAAACAAACACGAAAAAGAGAGACTATTTTTCAATGTCATCCTGGATTATAACATTAAAAAAACAAAAAAACAATGTAGGGTGAGAAAGTTTATCAAATGCAACTTGGAGTGGTCAGAGAGACTTGGTTCCTAGAAACATAGAGCAACAAGTGGAACATAACAGATCAGTGTCACTCAATGGTCCTTGTTCATGGTAACCCTGTCTGCCACACAGGCATACACAGGATGACCAGCATAGGAAATGAGAGAGTATGAGCAATGCTTTTCAGATTAAATTATTCTGAAAACATACTGAACATTAAACAAATGTGACATTTGTACATATATTTTTAAAATGAGGGCTTACAAGGTAGCAGGGCTTCTTTTTGCTGTATTTCATTGGGTAGAAATAATTGACTTATTTTAATTGAAGTATTTAAAAACTGAATACTAACCTGCCTTAAGTTTTGACTAAGGCTGTAGTGTTTTGAATTTATAAGAACTTGGCATTGTTCCTATCTAATTAGGTATGCACATGAAAAGAAAGTAGGAAAACAAAAATGACAAATGAGGAATTGTCAACTTTGAGAACTGGACAGAAAAATACCTAAGGACAAAAAGAATTAGGAGCCTTCCCTAAAATCAGTAGCTAAAAAAACACACAAGAAGTGCCCGAGTGGCTAAGTCAGTTAAACACCTGCCTTCCATTCAGGTCATGATCTTAGGGTACTAGGATCAAACCCCATGTCAGTCTCCCTGCTCCGAGAAAAGTCTGCTTCTCCCTCTCCCTCTGCCCGTTCTCCAGCTTGTGCTCTCTCTTGCTTACTCACTCTGTCTCTCAAATAAATAAATAAAATATTTTTTAAAAATAATAAATAAGTAAACAAACAAAGAAACAAAAAGTAGTTGAAAGCCAAATCATATAGAATACCAGCAAGTGATAACATAGTGCCTTGGCTAAGTCAACAAAATATTGATAATCTAGAAACTCCAAAACCGGTCCTAATAAGGGAAAGATGATGTTTTATTATACATTTCAACACCCCCTCCCCACACAGGTGACAATAGGAAGAAGAATAAGAAAGGAGGAAAGACAAAATCCTGATGTTCTCATAAAATAACAATCACTAAGATAATAAATCCATTCCAAAATTATAGAAACTTTATACAGATATCAAATCTTGACAGAGAGAAAGCACCACATGGATACTACATTAAATATGCAAATAATGTTTCAGAATATGCATATGACTATTAATATATTTTAATATTTTCATACTTTAATATAAAGGCAATATTATATTTAAGCATTGCTATTATAGTTTCATATAATTGCCTCAAATATTTTAAGTAGGTGAAGTATAAATAATCAAACACATATTTAATGAATATATTTTTAGTATTGTAATTGAGGGATTTATGTAGTAGTATGCCAGTAATATGCATATTTCTGTGCCTATTTGATCCCAAATGAAAAGAAAATATTTTATCAGAGTGCAGGCTTACAGGCTTTGTCCCTCATTCTTTATATTCTACTTTCTGTGTGACTGTTAAACTATATATATACATTTTTTTATTTTCATCTTATTTTGTAAATATATTGGAAGAGTTCCAAATCTTACAGGTTTTATGTTAAATACATAGTACTTGTAATTTCACATGAAGATTTTGATAAAAATCTTTTATCTTTTGATAAAAGGGTTTGATAAAATCTTTTGATAAAGTTAAAAAAATGCAAAGATATATGGAGGAATGACTTATAAGGATAGAAAAAGAGAAAGTAGGTTCTTCCCTAGTTATATTTGTTGAAGATGTCGGCTCAAGGTTAGGTTGACCGTACAAACTAGAATTGAGAAAGCTGAGTGTTCTGCCTAGCTGAGGCCAAGAGGGGTGAGTGGGTAAAGAGAAAAGTTGTAGGAGTGTAAGCAAAGTCACCATGCATAAACAAGGTCAAGCATAGGTCCACTCCTAATTCTGTTCTAGCTCATGTGTGCTCCATCGGAGACATTTCTCAGCTGGCGCCCAGGTTGGGACATGAGTCCAAAAGGACCAAGCAGAGATGGAAATCTAATATGAGGTTGTTGACAAGGAAGTGGAATCAGCTTCTACACCTGATGAGAGAGAACATAAAGAAAGCAAATGTCCAGGCGACACTATCCACCTCTCCAACCCCTTAACATGGGAGACTGAAAAATTCTCCCCATGTTTTTGTGAAACTATGAACTTCCTTGAACATTTTTTTTTTTTAGAACTTGACACATCCTTTCATGATTTCTCGACATCACAGTCTAATGCCAAAGCTGTGTGGCAGAAATTAAGACAAGAATAGCTTTTGCTGCTGTTATGTTAATGAGGCTCTCTTTCAAGTCTTATCAAGTAGGCAAGCAATTATCTGTAAAGAAAAGAGAAATCATTTTTATAGTTCGAGTCCCAGGATCTGGACCCACTGCCACATATTTTTGCTTTGTTTCTTTGGGGTGGTGTTTGCTTGTTTGAACAAAAAGTGTATCTCCTCATATGACAGAAATGAAGTGGTGAAACAAGTCGGAAGTGGAGATTGTGTCTTGCTGGGGAAATTTTAATAAGCATAGAACAAATCTACCAACTCTGAGACATGTGATGTGTGTTGTCAAATCACTCATATGACCTGCATACTTTCACTGGAGTTGAAAGCTTTTTAAAAAATGGAGAAGAAAAAAAAGAAACCTAGAACTTGTAGTGTTCAAACATATCCTATCAAGACTAGGACTTAAATTCATCTCTGGGAAATTTTATATTCAATTTGTAGCATAAGCATGAAATAGATAGATTACTTGTCAATATTCTGTAATAGACAAAGGAAATCCTAAATGAGAACAACAATGGAATTAGCAGTACAGTAAAAATGAGAAAGTCAGACAGAGCTCTGTTTGGGATCACTGCAGTTTATAGTCATTAAAATTGCTCTGCTTGATAAGCTAGCTTTCTGAAATATCCTGAGTGAATTGTTAAAGAACAGCTGGTATACTCTTGCCTAGTTCGATAATCAGTTCCTTACTGTGGAAATAGAACTAGCCTCCTGGATTTGATTGAGCATCTGACTTTGTGGTTTGTGTGATTAGCAACGTTGCAGGGTTCCCAGGGGTTCATTCTGGAGTGATTTGGTGCATTCCCATACTCGTGTGGTCCAGAATCCAAACCCAGCCTTGGTAAAAGTAAGTTTCATGGGAGGTTGGGTTAAAGAGTATGGATTAATTCTGGAGGATGAATTATTTTAAAAACTATTTTTGACTGACAGTGGAACAGCCTGGCTATCTGTATATAAGGCACACTCCACATTTGACAAATTTCTATCGCATTTTCTGGTTCCATGTAACTTTTAGATGGAGCAAGCATAACCCTCATTATAGGGCTATGACTCCTCTTTTATTAGTAATTGAAGGTACTGGTTCACCATGACACTTCTGAGAGTGAAAGAATTGGAAACCATATGCTTTTGTTCAACTCTGTGTTCATTGTTCAGTGTTTCCAATCGAAAATTCTTCTTCTTAGTTTATACTTTTACATCTAATATGAGGAGCTATTGCTAATAGCCTCATGAGTGAGATAACAGATCTACCAGAGATCCCTCATCCAGAACAGAAGAGAACCTCTACATCAAAATATGTCTTCTTGGGGCACCTGGGTGGCTCAGTGGGTTGAGCCTCTGCCCTCGGCTCAGGTCATGATCTCAGGGTCCTGGGATCGAGTCCCTCATTCATCTCTCTGTTCAGCAGGGAGCCTGCTTCCCCCTCTCTCTCTACCTGCCTCTCTGCCTACTTGTGATCTCTCTCTCTGTCAAATAAATACATAAAATCTTTAGAAAGATTTTTTTAAAAGCTATGTCTTCTCACTTAGCATTTCATTTTCTTTTTTCCTACAGTACTCTCCCATTGCCCCTTGAAAATAGACTACTAACTTTTGTGACTTAATCAGAGGAAATTTCCAACATATGTACAGGGCAGTAAAGCTTAAACGAGAAACATGGAGTGCGTTTAGTGTATCCATTTGTTCAACTCTTCATTGAGCCATCATCATAGAGACATACATTGACTGCTTACTATGTGTTAGACACTGTACCATTTCCTGATGATTAAAAAATTCACTTTTAAACAGGATCAACTTCTTTTGAACTATAATTAAAATAGTTCGGATCCAGCTAACATTTTTAACTTTGAATCAAACCTCATTGAGCATGGAACAATGTATATATGTCAGGCTCAGGGAAATACTAGAAACCAAGGCATTTGGTAAAATAGTGAATTAACATGTGTTTAACAGCCATTTATTGGCACCTGTTTTGTTTTGGTCAAGGTGGTAAGTGCTAAGGCTAAAAAAATAAAAACAAAACTGACGTGAAAAATTTGCATCATTCCTAAATCTGGCATCTCTGGGAGCTATTTTAAGTAGAAAATAGGTTATGTGTTGTATCTTAACAGCGATTCTCTAAAATTCGTATGTTTCCAATAATAAGTGTGAAAATACTATTAAATACAGTCTAACTGAACAATATGGTTCTACCCTCAATTACTGGCTAACCTTTCTCTATTCACACATTTCTGGAATACTTGCACATGGGAAAATTTATTACTAATACAGCAGATAGTGTAAAAAGATTTTTCCCCTAGTGTTCTTTCTCATTGTTTCTGAGAAAAAGCTTCAGTTGAATGTTGTTGAGTTGATGGTCTTTAACAAATCTTAAGGAAGCCTTAGTAGTGGCAGTTTCCATGCACAAGTAGAGAACAGGATCTGGGGAAGGGCCAACTAAAAGAACCTAAATCCAGTCAGAGTTGTGTGCATGTGTAGGGAGGAAAGGAGGGGGAGTGGCTTCTTGTAGACTTACTACAATTTTACTCTTTGTACTTCACAAGTTTTCATGCTCTGTGCACATAGAATTTTATTTATTTCTGATACCAGCTATTGGACTCATAGAATAATTATCAAACTCCATGATTTTCATAATTTCATTTTGCTCTGCCTTTTCAAAGTTCGAATTTTATACCCAAAGTATCGCCTTGATTTTTTTTTCATCAGATCTTAATCTGTAGCTCAATTCCTAGGCTCTTTGGAATTTTTTCAAAGTGCCACTACTGTTAAATTATGAAGCTTTTCAGAATAAAAGCCTTGACATTCAGAACAGGAAAGACTAAAGAAGATACCTCATATGTTCAGTGATAAACAGAGTATACACATAGGGTTGCCAGATTTTGCAAATGAAAATACATGTTATATGGGACATAGTTACACTGAAAAAATTCATTTGTTGTTTATCTGTTATTTAAATTTAAATGGGCACCCTGTATTTTCTGTGGCAACCCTAACTAAAGACCTGAATGAAATGCAAACATTCTCCTGACCATACACAAAACTATCAAAAGGAAAGTTGCTAATTCATTAGTGGGTTTATTCTTATTTATTGAATCAGATCTTGCAATTTAGGGTTGTAATACATCAAAAAACCATATACTGAATAGTTTCAAGGGGAGATTAACTACTTTAAATTGCTTTTAATGTCAGAAAGGGCAGGACTTGTTCACAGGAAGCTTTCCATATTAAACTAGAAAAAAAATCATATCACCTGCATGCTTTTAGTAAATAATGTTTCGTCCAAATTTTGAAAAATGTAATTCCATTATTAGGGGGAAAAAAAGCTGAAATGGTAACCAGGGGGAAGGAAGTATAGCCAATTTTTACATTCCTTTTTTATTATTTGTTTTCTAAGTTTTCTACTTTTAAAAATAATTTAAAAATCAAAAATCTAATGAAAAGAGTAAATTAAAAAGAAAAGTTGCATGCTAAGGTTATTTATAAATGCACACGTCTGGTTCTAATAGCAATAAACAATTAAGTATTTTTACCCTCTAAATACTTAAATTTTTATCCTTTGCCACTTTAAACTTTCCTTCTTTAGATCCTTTAGAAACATTTTAAATGTGTCAGTTCAAAAGCAAGAAATTTCAGCCTAGATCGTTTTTAGATTTTGTGCTGGACTTCCACTCCCTATTTGTATGTCCTTGGGCAAATCAATCACCTTTTGATGCTTGAGTTCCTTTATCTGTATAGTGGGGATGGTAATATCTAATTCAAAGGGTTATTTTGAGCATGAAATGAGTGAGGATAAAATGCCTGACTCAGAGGGAGGGCTATGCAAGTCTTAATGGCAGTAATTCCTTCTCTTATTAATGTGTGTGAAGCAGAGTTTCTTTTTTTTTTGTTTACTTTGTTTTTGTCTTTAGTCCATTGATCTGAGGTTGCCTGATTAAGATTAAGACAAGGAGACAGAAGAATTTTCCTGGCTCATTTTGGAAACAAACCCAGAGAGAAATTGCGGTCGTGGGGAAGCCCTAGAAAAAAGAATAAGAATCACAGCTATGATTCCAAAATCCCCTTTGGAAAGATTCTTAACAAATGCCATAACCAGATACTTAGCTGACAGTTGTGATTTTATTATTATTATTATTTTTAAGTGTACTAGTCCCATTATCGGGGCTGCACCCTCTCGATCTCACATGAACCTAGTTATACCCCTGCTAATCCCAATGTGGAATCAGGGCTTCCACGTAGGAATTTTGGCAGCACACAAACGTATGGTCCATAATGCCGGCCAATGTCATTTGTGTGAATCTGTTCATGCTAAACACCTTTGTGCTCACAGCACTTGACTGGGAACGCCGTCCTCAGAAAGAGAGCAGGGTATGAGAGGGGCCTTGCCTTTCCTGAAATCTGCATTTTGTTTCTTGAGAAACAACGTTAACTTCAAGTTGAATTTTTTTTTTTTACCCATCTGCCCCTCCCCATTTATTGTCTTCTTAAAATTAAAAGTGAAAAGGAGGAATGATATTCAAAGTGATCGAGAGCAGCAGTTGTGCATTATAACTGGATTTGGTTTGCTGTTACATTCCTCTCTATAATCACATCAATATTGCCTCGAAAAAATAGCATATGGCAGAGAGAAAAATGACTCACAATTGATATGCAATCCAGCTGTGGGTATGTGATTTGTCTTCATATGGGGTTAAAAATAAATTCCTGATCAGATTTAAACTGTATAGAGAAATATGTTTACCGGTGCCCCAGATGCATATAATATCTATTCTTTTTAAATCTGAACACACATATTCATATATTTTTCTTGGTAGTTACAGGATTTGAAGACTAAGAAACAGGTTGGGAAAACGAGCTTAATTTAAATTGAAAATAAAAGTTTGATAAAATGAATTATTCAATTCATCACATGAATGATGATCTAACAAATTCTAATCTACAACTAAGTAGATTCTCATGAAAACAAAATATTTACTATACTTTTATAATTGACTTAAGTGATAAAATCACAGGCTAAAAAGACTAGATGCAAATAAGTGAATACACTATTAATAACATACAACTATGAAAATATTAAACGTATATTTATTTAATTTTAAGCAAAATATTATTTCTAAAAATAATTTTCCAATAACCTCTATAAAAGGATCTTTAAGAAGTTCCTGAGTGTATTTTTATTAATTGAACCTTCGATTTAAAATGTATTTATATTTACCAAATTTTAATGTGTGTGGAATAAAAACCATTTTCTCAGTTTTGAAGAAAATTGCTTTTTTCCTGGTTTGATGTATTATGTTTATTTTAACTATCCTTTAAAATATTGAAAAACTAAAACAGTACTTTATTAGGAGTAAATATTCAACTGGAAGGTAATTAGATTGAATTTTCCCCTTCATTAAGCATATGGGCAAATCAGCTGTGCATTTTCATTTCAAAAGTTTATTATGGGAACATACATAAATGTAATTATAAGCATTCTCATTAATTTATCTTTGATTTCTTGCCATTCTGGATACATGTCCAATTTCACATCTATGTAGACCATTATCTTGAATCAAATTTCTGCTTTGGGGGATCTGAATCATCATTACATTTGGAAGGCTTTCTGTGACTTACAGATAAATAGTCACAAAGGTAACATTGATGTTTAGTCACCAGAATTTTTGAAAATAAAGGCAGTTCGTGCAGTTGAGTGACTTAAAAAGTCCTTTTGAAGTTACTGATTAAGATTTGTAATTTGCCAATGTGAGTCACTTTTAAACATGTGGTGTGGACAACCTTATGATAAGACCTGAGTTACAACCAATTCAAAAGATAGTAACAAGGATATTACTTTTTAAGTAAAGTCTGCCAAATGTGGTTTCAAAGAGGAGTATCTGAATGCTCTTGGAAAGTGCTGTTTACTTGAGAACATAGACTATGTCTTTTACTCTGGCCTCAGTATAACTTAATAAAATGTCAGGGCACAGGATAGGTAATTCATAAATGCTTATTTAAAGAGAAATGCTGCAGACTTAAAAATAATTACTGTTTTCCCAAACACTGCTGTTAAAGTTATACAAAGTGTGAATTCAAATGATCCATGTCTCACTAATCTGAAGACCCTTTTCTTCCCCAGCAACTGTTCTTTAAGCCAAAAACTTCCAACAAGTAATGATCAATGAGCAAAATAAATATGGTCACTGTCTTCAAAAAACATACTTTAGTGACTAATTAAATAAGTACTTAGACAAGTATACAGTTATAAAACGTTGCAAGTTCTTTGAAAAAAAGCAAGTTCTGTAAGAGGGCATTTTGATACATATGTACCATATGCAAAACTTTCAAAAGCAAACCAGAGTGATCTTTGATCCTGCATATGTAAGAGGAAAAAATAAAACAACAACAAAACATGTCAGGTAATGGTACACATTAAAGAAAACCAGAGCTTGACAGGATTTAAAGTGGTAAAAACAGATTTTATTCAGAAACTACAGCTCTAGGAGAAGAGACTTCAGTACAGACTGGGCTCAGTTTTGCCCATAGTTTTGGGTGGCAGAAGGTTAATAGCCAAGGAGCACTGTGGGGATCTGTGGATAGAAAATTACTAAAGGGAAATATCAAGAGCCTTCTGATGAAATCAACTTGAAAGGATTCTTGCTGAAGGCAGGTCGGGTGATGGGACATCACATGAGAGATAATGAGGGCTGAGACATTTTGATCAGAGATTGGGGGTAGCGGATTTTCCCTGAACTAATTCAGTGGGAGTTCTGTGAAAATTGGGCCACACAAAGACAGACACAGAAGTCCAAAGGTTGAGGTCTAGTTGAGAAGGGGGTTGAAAGGACCTTGACTACAGTTAGGTCAAGGACAGTGTCTCTGTGGCATACTCCAACCTGGGGTGTGCCTCCTTCTGGGGATCCCAGGCAGAAGGTAAAGGACATGCCGAGTTTGACCTTATCTGTATTTCCAAATTTGTATGTAACAGAAGACTGAAGCAGATATCACAAAATGTTACTTTTGTTAGTACTTATCTGTTGCCTTATTTAGTGAATCTCGAGATGCTTTGTAACATATGATTCTCTTTTAGAAAAGAAATGTTATCGGAGCTGAGCTCTGAAGATGAGTAGGAAAGACTTTAAGGAGTGTGGGTAAGGGGTGGGGTCCAGAGAGGGTAGCATACCTACCTTAAAGCAGGAGCATCAAGGGCGCCTGGGTGGCTCAGTGGGTTAAAGCCTCTGCCTTCGGCTCAGGTCATGATCTCAGGGTCCTGGGATCAAGCCCCACATCCAGCTCTCTGCTCAGCAGGGAGCCTGCTTCCTCCTCTCTCTCTGCCTGCCTCTCTGCCTACTTGTAATCTCTCACTCTGCCAAATAAATAAATAAAATCTTAAAAAACAAAACAGGAGCATCAAGCTGTTAGAAATAAGATGTACCTTAGGTGTATTTATGGGTGCATATATGTATGTGAGGGTCCAAATAACATGTATATATCATATGTGATGTGTGTGCTTGCTACTTCTTTCATTAGTTTTTAATGAACTTCTCAGCTTCAGTGACCAAAGATACACTCCCTAAAATATTTACCAGCACAGTAAATCTATATCATTAATTATATGCACTCAAAATTGTGAATGGATCATTTTACAAACTTGAATTTAGTAAGAACAAACAGTACATTAATAAGAGAAATACCAACTCTGCACTTTCACAAATTGAAGTATGAAAATCAAAACATTCCTAAAGTTATTCTTTGTAGTTTATAGTATCTTCATCTTGGTGGAGTTGTCTTTGTTCTATAGTTTTCTGTTAAGACGTGGACTGAATTTTTGCCTCCAGTTATCAATATGGTAATAGAGTCAATGGATAGAAGGCTATTTCTGAATCAGTGATTCTCATTCAAACTTTTACACTTCATATGAAATTTCTTTCATCTGAAATGTAGGATTTGTCATTTCTTCAAGACCAACTTACCACAATCAAAACTGATTTTTAAATCATTTTAATAAATCTGTCTATAATTGAGAATACACTGTATCTACACAAGTATGAGAATAACCTTTAAATCATACTTAAGATTGTGCATCCTCACTTATTTTAGTTATATATATATATTTTTTTTTTTTCCCTAAAAAACATTATTAATCACCCAATTGCAAGTAACCCACAGGTATCATCCAGATTCAAAGGGGTTCTGTCTTGGAAAAAAACTTTATTAAAATTGTTATAATTTTTTGATGCATACATTCTAAAAGGTAATGTGTTACCTACACACTGTTAATGGTTTTCAAAGAAAAAAAAAATCACTTTCTTACCCTATTAGCTCCTAATTGGTTAGTTGAATGTACTTACAGATCTGAGCCCTACTCATCTGTCTGGTCACCTCAGATTCCAAATAAAATTCCTAGAATACATACTTTTCAGCCCAACAGGGGACCTACATTTTATAAGAAAAGCAAACACACTGATGTATAGTAGTATAAGGCGATTTCTATGGGATTCAACAATCCCGAGGCCCAGCTTATCCTTAACCTGCAGTGTTTCTGCATAGCCCGAGGCAGCCGTTGACCTAGCCCAACCTCTAACCTCTCCAAACCCCATTTCCACACCTTTGAAATAGGGACCTCTCCTGCTTCCGTGTGTTGTGATCCCTGTGGGGTCCCTGGGAAGACCTGTGTGAATCAGCTAGTTCACTCCAGTGTCAGACAGATAATAGACGCTCAAACAGTGTTGATTCACTTCATCTTTCCTGCTTCACATCCTGTCTTTGAAACGATGCTTACCATAGGTTTTCCTTAGTATACTATCATTGCAGGTTGCTATCCTACGAATCGACAGAAACAAATCGTTTACGAAAAGTGCACCCCATACTGTACTATACACTACACACTATACACAGTATACTCTAATTGTCATGTGTGTTGAAAATATATAATGTTACGGTGATTTTAAAATGTCTTGTGAATAAAGCTGTCGCATCATCTGTACATGGTGTGTATCAGTTGAATGATATGCCTCTCTGCCTTCAGTCCACCAATTTCTAAGTGTCTGCATTGATGGCAAGGGAGCCAGTGAATCAGATGTATTAGTGCCTTTGGGGCTGGTTCCTCATATCTTCAGTCCAAAACAAAGATCCGGTTAAAATAGCACACTGAAAGAAACACAAGACATATAGGCAGAAAGTATTAGTGTATAATCATGTTTTATAGTTTTTGTTTATGACAATTATCACCTTCGTGAATTTGGTAGTCGGGTTTAAAAAAAAAGAAATAACATATAGAAAGCACTAACAATGTTAAAGTTATTTTTAGTATAAGGAGTTGAATATTCTAAATATTATTAGAAATGAGAAGGAATGCAGAGGCTTCAGGGATGGAAGGGAATAGTTTATAAATTATTCAGAGAAGAGTGAGAAATAAAAACCAAGGAAGTTTTAAAACATAAATAGAATTACTCTGTGATCCAGCAACACCGCTTCTAGTTTCATACTCAGAAAAACTAGGGAAAGAACAGAAACAGACTCTTGGACATCAGTGTTCATAGCAGTATCATTACCAGTGGTCAAAGGGTGGAAACAATGCAGATATCCACCGACAGGTGAATGGTTCAATAAAATGTGGTCTCTACGTACTATTGAACATTATTCAGCCTTAAAAAAGAATGGGATTTTGTTACATGCTACCAATATGGAGGAACCTTGAAAACAGTGTGCTAAGTAAAATCAGAGAGACACAAAAGGACAGATACTGTATGATTCCACTTGTGCAAGATACCTATAATCAGCAAATACACAGGGATCGAAGGAGAATAAAGGTTACGTGAGCCAGAGGCAGGGGAGAAAAGCAAATTTTTGTTAAATGGTGACAGCATTTCTGTTTGGAATGTTGAAAAAAACTGGAAATCTAACGTGACAGTCGCACAACACTGTGATTACTTAATGTCATTGAATTATATGCTTAAAAATGGTTAAATTCATTAAAAAAAAGAATTAGGCAAATCAAACATTCAAATTTGCCTGATGAGAACCTTCAAGACTAATGCTGGAATTTAAGTATGACTTTAGACATAGAATGGAGGTGTAAAGTGTGAGGGGGTATCAGACTACATTCTTTTATGCGTGTCCACACATTAACAAAAGAATCATTATTCAAACAGTTGATATATTTAAGTGCATCTGCTCTAAGATCATGTTTGTACCAGGCAGACTAAGGCTCAAGTCCACTCCATTTACTCACAGACTTTGTGATGTTGAGCAAGTTATTCAAGTTTGTTTGTTTGAGAGAGAGAGAGAGAGCCCACAAGCAAGGGTTTGTGTGGTGAGGAGCAGAGGGAGAGGGACAAGCAGACTCCACACTGAGCGTGGAGCATGATGCAGGGCTGGATCCCACGACTTTGAGGTCATGAGCTGAGCTGAAATCAAGAGTTGAACATTTAACTGATTGAGCCACCCAGGCTCCAGTTACTCAAGTTTTTTCACTCCAGTTTCTTCATTTGGATGATAGGATGAACATACAACTTACCTTAAGGTTATTGCAAAGAAGAAATGAGAGAATGCTTGCAAAGTGGTTTCCATTGTATGTATTTAGCATCTCTAGACAGACAAGGTTTGCAGTGAGTTAGTGCTGTCTTGCAGGGGTCTGGGTTCTGAGTCTTTTCAGAGGTGGTGGTGATTCAAACCACACGGCCAGTTTCAGGGGACCTTCCACTGAAACAAACGTGTGCTTGTGCAGTCATACATTTTTCTGGAAAGAAGATGCACAATGATGAGATACTTAAAATAGTTTAGAACTTTAAGGAGGCGACATTGAATGCCATCGCCTAATTATTTAGGGTAACTCTGCTTATGGCATAGTATGACTGAATGTATGCACTTTCATAATAACTGAACAACATAATGCATGACTCAGCAAGCAAGCAGTGAACCGTATCTTTTGAAATACTTTCAATTTCCCAAACGGCTTCTTTCTCCTCAAGATAGGGCATGCTGCTATACGTTTCCATCTTAATCCTCGGTATCAAGCTCTGTAAACTCAAAGCGAACCCATCAAATATTTGGCCAGCTTATATAAATTAAAATCTTCCAGCAAGCTCTGGGACATAGTAGAAAGCACTAAAGTCTAAATCCAGAGATGCTTGCAAGGAGGTTTGTGCAAGTATGGAAGGGTGAAGTTCCCCATGGCCGAACGAGGTCCGTGTTTTCTCTTGGTTCCTCTTCTGGGCTTAGTCAACCAGCACAGGACTCCATGCATTTCATAGTTTGCCCCTTACAAGTAAGGTCACAGGTACAAGCTACTAGAACAACAGTAGTGTTAACTTCTGATTCAATATTTTAGTTCAGTAATGAATACATTTCAGTGTACAAAACTGAAAATAGATAAATGTCACAAAAGATAAATAAGGACATTGAATCTAATATTAACTGATTTGACATAGGGAAAAAGTTCTTCTGCTACCAAGATAATGTGACTTTGGGTATATTATTTGAATTCTTTACACCTCATCTGTATAAGGAATTGGAACAAAACAATGCTTTTAAAAATATTGGCTGTGAAATTCTTTAATCAAGGAGAGGCCGACAGGGAAGACTAATATATAAAACCTATAAAACTATATCCTTTCTGCTTGTGACCTACTTCTTTTTTTTACACTCCTCTACCTACCTTAACCCTGTGGGGCATTTTTTAATGAAACATGTTTGGAAAACCCTTGGACTACAGAAATTCAAAGCAACTATTAAGGTTCTAAAATTTTGTGAAATTTAATTGTTGGTTGTTTAGAGTTATAAATGATATTCAGTAATATTTGGAAGAAAAATTATAATAAACTTAAGATCCAGAGCATTTTGTAATATAGAAGTCTATTTAAATCTCTATATGAAAATACTCTTTTAAATTCAGGGTTCAACCTGCACTCAAACTATTTTCTTTTTTTAAGATTTTATTTATTGATCTGAGATAGAGTAAGAGTGAGAGAGAGAGAGCACAAGCAGGGAGAACAGCAGGCAGAGGGAGAAGCAGACTTCCCACTGAGTGGGGAGCCCAATGTGGGGCTCGATCCCAGGCCTCCGGGATCATGACCTGAGCTGAACCCAGACACTTAACCGACAGAGCCACTCAGGTGCTCCTCAAACTACTTCTTGTTAGAAGTCTTAGAAATCACTGGAAGCTCAACCACACTGTGTAGCATTAGACTGCATGTAATAGCTGGGTTACAGGGTTCAAATTCCTTCTTTGAATAGTATATACTGGAACAGACAATATTAGAAGAGAGAAATGAATTTTATAATTGCAATAAAATATCATAGGTGCTTTAATAATAAAGAAGGTGTCTAAGCTGGCAAACAGGAGGACAAGAGATGACTCAGAGCTATAGGCAAGAGTATGTTTAACAAGGATGGATATTTAAGCTACAGTTTTTCTCACTGAAGCATCTGATACACTTACCCTGAATATAGACAAGGTATTTGTTTTTATAGCTATCAGAAAGGGTGAAGACTTAATCATTGTGCAATATTATTCTGTCTCTAATCCTATTCCTCCATTAAGTCCTCAGGTAGGCTTGTTACCTATAAATACTTAAATAATTTTCCCTTTAAAACAATATTTATGATTATACAAAATACCATCTTCACTTTGAGTGCTGAGATGTGATATAATTTTCTCTTTGTTAATACAAAGGTAAAAAGTAAAACTTAACATCTGCAGAAACAGTGTTGGAAACAAGGAAATAAGATACTCCATTTCAGACTCTTTATTTATGCAGTAATTTGTATATATATAATAATGCCAAATAGAACAACCAGCCTAATGATTCTGTAAGAATTCTTCAAAAACAGCATGATACAGGGGCACCTGGGTGGCACAGTTAGTTAAGCATCTGACTCTTGGTTTCAGCTCTGATGGTGATGTCAGGCTTGTGAGTTTGAACCCCACGTGGGTTCCAAGTTCAGCTCAGAGTCAGCTTAAGACTCTCTCTCCCTCTCCCACTGCCCTACTCCTCCCCAAATAAATAAATAAGTAAATACAACATGATAGAATCAAACCTGTTACTGTTTAAAATACAAGAACAAAATACTACTACACCAAAATTATGAACTTGATGCGCATTTCTTGCTGAGAAGTATTCACATAACAAATGTTCGACTTTGGCTTTATTTAGTCTATTTTTCTAACAGTTTGAACACTTGTAACAATCTCCCTTTATTAAATCCCCTGTGTTGCCTTGCAGTTTACCATCCTTTTTTTAAAAAAGACAGATGTTTAATGGATCTAGTTTCTTGTACCTAGTGTATTTAAACAGTGCTTTTTTAAAAACAAACTACAACAGCTGACTAATTAAATAAAAACAATATTTTATTAGAGTGCTTTGTATTTTTATACACTTAATGATTAGATCTTTTGGCAAACTGATAAAACCTATGGATAGACCCTTTCTTAGAAATGTACAAATGCACGGAACCGTTAAAATTTATAATTTTAAGGTGTTCACAGATCCTAGGTTTAAAGAAAATTAGAGTACATTTAATTTTTTGATGTAACATTTTGCACATTTCTAGGCTGTAGTATTGCCCATTCGCATTGTTTAGCTATTAAGAAGAGTGTTACAGTTTGTATAGCTCCTATGCAACTATACTTTAATAATTTTATTTCTTATGGAGTGAATTTGCAGGCATAGACTAATAATTATCATGTCTGTATAATGTGCCTATTGACCTATGTCTCTTCCCTGTCTTAAACTGTTTCAGAAGAAAGATCAAACAGATTGTCTGTAAGTGCAAGTATTTATCTCACATCATGTGGTATAAATTAATCATAAAGATTTTCCTTATGTAGCATATGCATATTTATGACACTGAAGTGTGAAATAATAACTATTTTTCTGTCACTTCATCAGACCATTTGGAGAGTCTCAAGTGTTTATCTATCCTAGAAAACATCTTGCTTCTACAGGTTATTTTGTATTCATTGTTATCCATTGTAGAGCTAAAAGATAGGGCTGCATAGCTAATTATTTGCAGATGAAATTAACTATGTGGAAGTACATCAGAGTTATTCTCGTTATGACCCAAGGTTCTAAACAGTTTAAACAACTACAAGGCAAGAGCAGATGATACCTTCATTTTTTAAAAGTAATAAACCTAAAGAAAAGTACTCCTAAGGAATATAGTCCCCTGGAAAGCAAACCATGTGCATTTTCAGCATTGGGAAGAAGCCCAGTTCCCAAAACATTTTAAAAGTGTAAGATTGCTATGAATTGAACCATACTGACACCTTTAATCTATTTGCAGTAAATAACTGTAATGCATTTGTCATTAACAACCTGAGGGAAAGTGCAGTTAGAGGAATTTCACCATCCCCATCTGTTTCTTGGCTAACTAAATTTTCTTAAGGATCATCTACCTAAATGGATACAGATATAAAAGGGAGATACTGTGAAGGTATTGGGCACTTTAATGGTCTCTAGAACATACTGAGACTAAATTAAGCAAACCGTCTTTTTCTTTTTCCACACTTTGATCTTTGGTTAGTGTTGTTTTCAGCAAGAATGAATGATAACCCTGCATCTATTACTCTTTTAACCTCAAATGTGAGGCCTTGTGGCAAAAAAATAATGCAGAAATAATGTGAGAGTTACTGCTTCTTTCTTTGCTATCTGCTTTTGATTATATATTAAAATGAATGTCTAAGAATATTTCAACAAAGCAAAATTAAACAAATGAGCATTTCCCCATTAGTGAGAGGGCAGTCATTTGTATCATTTTGGGGAAGTTTAATTTTTTTCAGCTCACTGGAATTGAAAACAATAAGAATGAGAAAGAACTTATCTCCTTTGACCAATCTGTATTCGTATTAATGCCAGATAGACCTACCCACTTGCTGGTTTAGGGATAGAAACTTTGGTTTTTGTTTGTTTGTTTGTTTCGTTGTTCTATTTGTTGCCTCTTTCCCTTTTTATATTTTCTTTCTTTACATTACTTTATAAAAACTTTGTTATTTCCGTTATTATCTAAGCCACAAAACTAATTTACCTAATGAAAAAAAAAATTCCGTAAGGTTGTTTTGAGAACAAAATGTTTGCCACCTATAACAGTAACCAACCCAGAAAAATTCTCAGTTCATGCCTGTTCTCTGTTTTCTTCTTGTCCTTGCGTCCTCTGGCCAGATGAATTACTTAATGTCTACACGTCTACTAATAATTCTGTTCAAATTAGATCTGGGATATGCTGCTGTCAGGAAGTTTGGGGCTCTCAATCACTCTAGCATTCTAAGACCTCTCTGGGCATTTAAGATTCTCCTCAACCCCAGAGTTTATTCTTCTGGCCTTGGGCTCTGCTGGTTTTGATCTATAAACTTTGTCCTCTTGGGCTAAATCTGGCATCTGGTATACCTGTAGGAGAGATAGAAACGACTCTGGGGATATGATCCACCTTATATCCTATGTGAGTGGTACTCCCTGGATCTGTGCTCTGGAGTTCTGTGCACGAGCTGAACAACTGTGCCTTAGTCCTGAAATCCACTTTGTCAAAGGGCAGAAAGACCCAGTCTAATTGCAGAAATTTTTAATTAAATGTGTATTTGAGCACCTATCCATTGGTAGTGCTCATATATAGTGTAAACCAGAGAGGCACCAGAAATTCTTCTGGAGCATGTTAAGGGACCTGATATACACTGCAAATAGAAAAATCCATGATTCCAATAAGAAGCTTCATTAGACTTCCATATTTCTAGGGAAGAAAGTTGTAAATGTTCCTGTGCAATATATTTATGTTTTAAAGTTTAAATTCCTGTTTTCTATGAATAAGAGTATTATGGAAACAAGCATGTTAAATTGCTATTTCTTCCTCATAGCTAAACATGTTGGAAGACCACAGGACTAAGATTATGAATGCAATTTTAGAAATTATGCAGCAGCAAATGAAATATTCCTCAACAAATTGGGAAATCGGATTGACTATATCATAAAATACGGTAGTTTTGTGGAAGCTTGAAGATTTTAAAAATGTGCTATTTTTACACTTTGCTAATTATGCTTTGATATGCTTATAATTTGTTTCTGACATGTGGGCACCCAGAGTTACTGAAATTTAAAGTTGTTACAAATGTGTGTTTCTGAGAGTTTATCTCCAGACAGACTAGGCTAGGTTGAGCAGAGTGGGGAACAACTCTTCCTGAGGAGTTACTTAGGCTTTTTTAGTCTGGAGTTATGACCATACTGTGAAATTTCATGCATACATTCATGAAAGAAAGAAAAAAAATGTTAACATTCAAAGTCCTCTCAAGTAGCTAATGAACAAAATGTATTTCTGGAAAATTGGTTTTTGGAGAAGAATCTCTACCTTTTAACACAACTCTGAGGCATTCCATTGAACCTCTGATTATCCAAATAGGCAGAGGGAACGGCCCTTGGATAAATCTGACTACAAAGCTACCACCTCCCACAGCTCTGGTCAGATAATGAATACATTAGGAAATTAAAAGCTCATGTAGGTGTTCAGTTTTTCTGTGGTAAAATAGTCAGAGAAAGCAATTTAAAGTCCAGTAATTATGTTCTCATGGAGTTATCCAACATGTGGTGACTAGTCGTAGTTCCAGGGTGGACTAGTGAGTTCATCTAACTTAGCACCTTGTCTTCATATAGAATCAGGGCTGTCATTACACACAGACGTCTAGAATCTTCGAGAAGATTCTAGAATTCTACAATAACTCATCAAAGCAACACTGTAAGTCTAGTTAGAAAAAAATCACACAAACTAATTGTGGAAAGTTCTGAAAATACATGTAAACCAGAATAGAAAAAATTAAATATGAAGCACTCATCAATCTCTACAGAGAGATAAATATTGTTAAAATATTTTGTGTAATGGTTTATACTCTATAGTTTTGTGTCTCATTTTCCCACTCAGCAATATATTGTGAACATTTCTATGATTTTAAATATTCTTCTGTTATGTTGAGGTGTTGAGGGGGGCAATAAAGAGCACTCTTCTTCCTTGTCCAATTTCTGAATATTTGAAGCATAAGACAAAGGGCTGGCAGAAGGGGGCCAAAATTTCATCTTTAATACTGATATAGATTAGGTTGGGAGGTGTAGCTTATTAATTCAGTCAAGGGTCCATTTTAATACTGAGCCCAAATTTAAACAATATACCCACCTAATAACAGACTGCCCTGGCCTAATGTAGGTCTTTGTCTCCAATACGCCTATCCAGATAATTTTAAGAATGAGTAAAGTGTAGCATATGCTACCTGCAGGAAAACTCACTCCCAAGAGCAAACAGCAGGGTCCTGATACCCTTCCCTGTTCCCAAATTCACAAATCAGATTCAATCATTTCTCCATGATGAGATGTGACAAGTTGAAGAGAAGGCAGGAGTGTCCACTAATTAAATTACCTGAAAGGAAACAGGACAGAGAATAGAAATTCCCCTAACTACCTCCACAGAAATATAGCACTGGTTTTAATGGCTGTGTAGTATTTTGGAATGCAAATATAATGTCAGTGTCTAAATTAATCCTTTCTTATGGAGCACTTCAACTGTTTCCAAATGTTCACTACTAAAGACAGTATTCTGATATATATCATCGTATGTATATTTTTGCATTTCTTCATTATTTCATTAAGATTAATTACTATGAGTTGAATTACTAAATATTCATAATTCTCCTTCCGGAGTGGCAGCCAACATGCAAATGCCCGTAAGTAGTATTTAAATTTCCCCGCTTATGAGACATCCTTGGATTCCTAGCAACCTCTGTACTACACTGTAGTCATTCTTAATCTTTATCAGTTTATTGAACAGAGAGGACCTGATATAATTTCTTTACTCATTACTTTGATTACTGTTGATATGTAACTTGCTGGGTATGTTTAATGGTCCTTTACATGTCTTCTTTTATGAATTACCTGTTTGGGTTAACCCTACTTTTCTTTAAATAGTTAATATACTATGTTCATTTGCTAAAATTTTCATTATATAACACAATATATAGTAATGAGTCTTACTAAATGTGAAATAATATATAAAGATTCCAATTCAAAACTGACTCATATAAACAGTTACATTTTCTTTTAAGTGCGGTATGTTCAGTTTTTAACCTGAGTGCTCTAGGTGCTTATTTATAAACTGTCACCTCTAAAATTCTCAAACTAAGTTTTTTTTTGTTTTGTTTTTATTTTTGGTTTTTTTTTTCAAAATAGATTTGGAACCTATAGGAAACCAAACTTTTCAGTAAGATTGATTTTCATGAACAGCATGTACTAATTTTTAGCCGATGAATTAAAATACATGATGTACTCCATTTTAAGTTTTTGCCTGTCTATAACTTTCTTTTAATACCTCTAACACCAATGTTTAGTTCACCTTATCTGACAATTTCTCCCAAGAACTAAAGTCAATTTCAACATATGAAATTTGGGCGAGGTATTACACCACCATCAAAAAACACTGTGATCTCTTCACCCGGTCCTTGAACTTTGAGGTGATATAGCTTGTGAGAAGAGTATTTTTTCTTTCTAATCCTTTGTGGGGAAATCTTATTTATGGCTTCCATCAACAAAAATGCTCCAGTTCTATTTCCTTTCACATCAGAAATAAATATTTCTCAAAGCGTTGCCTATCATTGAGTTGAGTCCCCTTTGGCTACTGTGGAAAATAATGTTGCCATATCTATTATATGTGATCTGTCATGACCTTCCTACATTAATGCATGACCTCATTACAAACGCTAAGCATTTTGTTTCCTCTTTAATTCTCAGTGGGGCACAAATATATTAACCCGTGACATTTTTCGTAATAGAGATGAGAGAATGAAAGCAATGCGTGGAGCCTTACATTAGCATTCAATGTGCTGTTTTGCTTCAAAAAGGCAAGTAATTATTTTGTAGTCGTCTGTTGTTGTTAGTGTTATTTTAAATTTGTCCCTAGAAAATAAAATCATGCAAATAAATACCTAAGTTTGGTACAATTGCTGTTTGCGTAATAGGACCACCGATCATCCAATTTCACAGGAGGTTTTGAGCACTGGGTCGGGTCACAGGGATGGCCCTCCTCTGGGAAGGAAGAGAATGATGCTGATGTGAGCGTAGCCCAGAAGCATATCCGAAGCAAGCCCACTTCAGATCAGTGGGTTTATGGATAAGGCAGAAAATACACAGAATGGCGTAAACACTGTTTGGATACCAAACAATTTAGGAGGACAGAGGTGCAGTATCTATGATCACATTCATAGGTTTGGCTTCGAAATACTGTCCACTTTCTTTTTCCCTCTCCGTCACTAGCTGAGCTACCAGGAGGAAAGTAATACTTATCTCTCCGAGGCCTTTGGGGCTTATTCATTCTTTTAAAAGCGGGAGCTTTGGAGGAAAATCATTAGTCATTGCCTGGATACTAAAGAGAGGAAACCTCATCCACTGAACAATGACCATTTTGCCATTTGCAATGAACCATTCAACTGGGGATTTTTGTTGTTGTTGTTTCTTTGAGCTGAATGAGGTTATTCATCATTTTTTTAAAGATTTTATTTATTTATTTGACACAGACAGAGATCAGATCACAAGGAGGCAGAGGCAGACAGAGAGAGAGGAGGAAGCAGGCTCCCTGCTGAGCAGAGAGCCTGATGCGGCCTCGATCCCAGGACCCTGAGATCATGACCTGAGCCGAAAGCAGAGGCTTTAAACCACTGAGCCACCCAGGCGCCCGGTTATTCATCATTTTATCTCCCCCCAGGGCTGCTTACTTTGGCGCTTACTGAATAAAAGAAAAGAAACCAAGAAAAGGGAGGGGAGAGAGCAGTANTTATTCATCATTTTATCTCCCCCCAGGGCTAGTTACTTTGGCGCTTACTGAATAAAAGAAAAGAAACCAAGAAAAGGGAGGGGAGAGAGCAGTATTTTCACCAGCCTCCTAATTATAATGATTTGTGAGTTACTAAACAGAAGTAGGATCAAATATGTGTGCCGCATGAATCACTATATTAGTTTTGAGATATATCGGACTCTGTCGATGAACTTTGGTCTTCTAAGTGATGGCTGTGCTCCAGTGGTTTCCCATTCAACTTCAAATATAATGACTCTCACTCACAGTGGTTATAGAGCTGTATATAATCTGGCCCCTTGCCTCATATCTCAGCGCTCCCGTCACTCCACCCTTTCTGCCCTTGGAACACACCAACTTAGGCCTTTTAGGAAACCACTCCCCCCCTTGGAAATTTGCATGTGGGGGGAAAAAAAGAAATTTTCACGGATGGCTCCATACCGTCAGTTACGAGTGCCATTCTTCCATTCCTTCCTCAGGCGGGAAAAGCCTTCCCTGACTCTTCCATACAGAAGAGTCTTTCTTCTTTCCCAGATACTCTATCATCACACCCGGTCTTAGTTTCTTTAGAGGAGCTTTGCTGATCAGAAATGATCTTGTTGGGCGCCTGGGTGGCTCAGTGGGTTAAAGCCTCTGCTTTCGGCTCAGGTCATGATCTCAGGGTCCTGGGATCGAGGCCCGCATCGGGCTCCCTGCTCAGCGGGGAGCCTGCTTCCCCCTCTCTCTCTCTGCCTGCCTCTCTGCCTCCTTGTGATCTCTCTCTCTGTGTCAAATAAATAAATAAATAAATCTTTAAAAAAAAAAAAAAGAAATGATCTTGTTGTGGTTGTTTTGTTTTGTTTTGTTTTGTTTTGTTTCTATGTGCACTTGTTCATTGTCTCCCTAAGGACTGTGTAAGCCCAGAGCAGGGATCCAGTCTTGTTCACCACTCTGTCCAGCACCTGGAAGAGTGGTTGGCGTGTAGTTGGTCCTCGGTACAGAATTGCTGAATGAAGTAGTCCTTGCTTAGTCTGTACTGCAGCATAATTGTATCATCCAGATCTCATCCACTATTTGAAGACTGTTCCTGACACATTCAAGAGACCTCAGACAAATAACCGCTCTATCCATAACTACACCAGGACATCCGATCCAAGATTAAGGTGACATCCTGAGATTCAGGGTCAAATCCCTTCCTTCTTTTAACAATTTATATTAAATTGAATATTTACTTATGCTAGGCTCTGGAGGCCCAGTAATGAATAAGATAGACATGTTCTTTGACTTTGGAGTGCTTAGAATCTTATTAGTAGCAGAGATATAATTAAGCAAGCAAATATAATGCAACAGGATAACTTCGATATGGAAAAAAAAATGCAGTGCATTTTTAAAAGTTCCGTAGCTGGAACACCCAGTACAGTTCAGGGAGATTGGTAAAGACTTCTTGGAGGAAGTGTCTCTAATCACGTACTTCTTTTTTTTTTTTTCCTTTAAAGATCTATTTATTTGAGAGAGAGAGACAGATCATGACCTGAGCTGAAATCAAGAGTCAGACACTTAATCGACTGAGCCTCTCAGGTACCCCTCTAATCAGATACTTTGAATAGATAAAGAAGTCAGGGGAAAAGGAGGCTGAAGATTAAAAAAAAAAATCAGAATCATGTTTTGATTTTACTTCAGGGAAATGAACACTGCAGACTTTTAAGTAAGAAGGTGGATAGATTTACGGACGCCTGGGTGGCTCAGTTGGTTAAACAGCTGCCTTTGGCTCAGGTCATGATCCCCGGGTCCTGGGATTGAGTCCAGCATCAGGTTCCTTGCTCAATGGGGAGCCTGCTTTTCTCTCTCCATCTGCCTGCCACTCTGCCTGCTTGTGCTTTCTCTCTCCCTCTGACAAATAAATAAATAAAATCTTAAAAAAGAAGAAGAAGAAGAAGAAGAAGAAGATAGATAGATTTGTATTTTAGAGACATCACCTAACTGCATTTTTACAAACAAATTTACTGAAATTAGACCTGAAGTAGCAATTTAGAAGCGGTTATATTGATCTAGGAAGTGATAGAGGTAGAGTGTTCTTTTAGAAAAATAATCAATGGGGTTTTGTTATGGATTAGATATTGACATTTGAAGGGAGGATAGAGCATAAAATAACTTTACCATTGGGTGGTGGTACTTTCCATTCTTTGGTTCAGTAAATATTTTCTAAACACTGACTAAGGATGAGCAAATGCAAAGGTCCTGAGGCTCTGTGTGTTTAAGGAACAGCAAGGTTGGCATGGCACATCAGAGGAAGCTAGAGGACAGTAGAAAATAATATTCAAAGCAGAAAAAGATAACATTAGAGAATAAGCAAGAGCCTGATGATGATGAGGTGCTCCTTCAGTTGCCTGACATTTCAACAATCAGCAGAGCATTCAAACACCAGCTCAATGACATCTTCGTAGAGATGTTGTAGAAGTACATAGAACATATTCCTGGAATCACTGATGTTTAAATTACTTCTACAAATACTGTGATTCTATGATTCTATTATTCTCAATCAAGCCCAGCCTTCATTATCCCCAGTTGGCGGCATCCTGCATTTGCATTCCTTCCCTCAAGTCCTGGCAGGTTTCTGTAGGCAGACCCAACCAGTCATCTGAGTCATCTGAGTGTGATGTCTCTGTGGCCAATAATAGCTGGATAATTATTGTCAGGTTCTCAGGCACCAGCAAAATCGTTTTACGCTATATTAATATTAGTATTTCTTAATAATAACAATGCGAGTTTTATTGCTCAAAATAAATAGATAGATACTATGTGAGTGGATCAATATGGTATTAGGTCAGAGCTAGCCTTAAGCAAAACCGAGAACCAGGAAAAGATTTTTCTTGAACACTTTTCTTTCCTTGTGACGCACCTTCTTTTTCTTCCCACTTTAGACAGCCCTCCCGCTGTTTTTTCTTTAGAAGCCCCCAACCCAGAGCTGAAAGCTCTCTCTACACATACCCATCAGCACAGCACAAATCTACCCATTCAGTTCCCTCTGGTTATTGTTAGTTTTCAGTGTGAAAGCTAGCTCGTCTGATAAATTTGTACAGTTTTGCTAATGGAAAAGCTAACTCACTGTCTTCACTTCTGCGCCTTATATATACAACCCATAGTTACCTATTTCAGAAATTGCATCTTGTGTTTATATTTCCGGGCTCACAGTTGACAGTTCAAGTGGTGTGTGTCACCAGTGGAGGAGATATTTGGGTCAGATGGGGTCATAGGAAGTCTTAAGTAAAAAGTGGAGAGGTATCCACTTACATTGGTTACTAACAGAATTTACCTTTCCTATAGACGCCACAAATTTCCAGCCTTTTAACAGAATACGCAACAAACTCAAAGTCAGATAGTGGGAGAAGAGAAAGAATTAGACTCTTGTGCTAAGAAACCATGACATGATCAGGATCTGGCCTGTGGATGAAACTCCAAAAGGCTTTCTTATATCCTGGGAAAGCTCCATGACAGCTTTTCTGTTGGATCTTAGCTAACAGCCACATCATTACTTGAATAGATCCAAGTGCTTGCTTAGCCTTCCTTAATCAAAATAAATAAATAAATACATAAATAAACAAAAATAAAAATAAATAAGACATAAAACCCCAATTAAATCCTTATATCAATCTTCATAGAGCCTAGATAGTAAACAAGCTATCATAGTTAAATCCTGTGTACATAAAATATGAACTGTATCTTTATGGTGTGGCATTGTTTAAACCTGTTATTCTTTTTAATGAGGATTTGGGCTGTTGATATACTTAATTAATATATTTTTGTGTTTTTATGTTCATTCCGAAAGGCCTTAAGGCAATGAGTACATTTTTAATAAATTGCACTTGAAATAAATAAATAATAGTGTTCATTACACGGAGACTTTTTCTCATCGTAGGATCAAAGTGAATTAATATTTAACATTGTTTTAAGTCATTTAAACATAAATTTTATGGTTTTCTTATTCTTAAAAATGGCAATACATACTATGAAATGTTCCTTTTAGAAGACTAATTTTAGATATTCAGTTGAGAGTAATATTTATGTAGAAAAATTTTCTGAAAGCATGTTTTTTTCAAATTATTTATGTGATGAAAATCCACTGCCACTTATTTATATTTGTGTCCATTGTAAGTTTTAAGCCAAAAATTCCATTATTTTTCTAATTTGTCAAATAAAAAAATCCAGTGTACAGGTAATACAAGGCATTAGAATTTTAATGAGATTAAAGATAGGTATTTGAATCACTAAAGACTAAAAAGTTAGCCCCAGTTTTTACAAAAGCGTTCTTAGGCATCAGCAAATTTTTTTATTCTCTTTCAGGATAATATGTATGCTTCTTATATACCCCCCCACCTTTGGAGAATAATTTTGGCACAGTTCCTAAAGTAAGAATGTAGTAGATACAATGTGCATTCTAAAACATTAAGATGGGCATATCTTCAGCAAATAGATTCAGCATCTGAATACCAAAGATACTTTACTCTCTTATTAGCAATATTTAAACCATCTGGTTATTGTGCATTGTAAAGTTATTTTTAAAATCATTTTTATAACAAGAAAAAAGCCCTATAACCGTCCACTTAAGATCAATAAAGTAACATTGGGTGTAAACTTTAAATAGACTTATCCTTTGAAGTAGTGTGTACTGTATATTGTGTACATATGTAATAAAGAAGTTTAAATATTAAATATGAGCAAAATTAGAAAATGGGTTCCTTTTCTGCTTAAGGAACTGTCAAGTCAGTCGTCATGGGTATGAGTGCCTATGCAATGTTAATTTGCAATACCTTTATCATACATCCATGAAAGCCATATATTTCCTCTTACCATTTCCAGTGCTTGGGAAGTTAGGCCTTGTTAATAGAATTTTAGAATTCTCTATCCTACACTTTGACTAGATGCTCAGTTGCCTTCAGATTTGAATCCTTAAAGCAGACTCTTTCTTACTGATATATAAAAATTACTAGAGTCAGCATTCTTAAAGAATTTCTGGGAAGTGTCACCTTTCTTTTTCTAGAACTCTTTGTCCACATAAATCCAGGCAAGTTGGACAAATACTGTTGGCAGTCACTCAAAAGTCATTAACGTGTATGGACTAACCCCTGCATGCAGAACTGTAGGCATCGATCAGCCAGTCACGGGACTAGTCTCTGCCTTCAGAGAACTCCTACTTTATGTGGTGAGCCTGGACACAGCATGCAACTTAAGTTCGTTACATAGGACATTTAAATCTACTCACAATTTTGTGGATTGGGGGAGGCAGAAGGACGTGCTGTAAGGGGGACAAGAAGGAAGGCCTGTTTGTCAGTCCTGTTCACCATCACTGTGTTGTAAATTCTGAATAGGGTATTTTTCCTCACTGTGCCTCGGTTTCTCTTGTAGAAGAGGAAGATCGTAGTGTGTATTTCGTGTGGTGGTTGTGAGTATTGCATAATTCAATACATGTACTCGGTATTCGGTAACTAGTACCGTCTTTCTCAGTGCCCTTAAATACTCAGGTGAGAAATATGAAGTTTTATTAAAATAGTTGAATAAACTGGGAAAATCACTTTAAAGTAAATGAGCTAAACAGACACGTAAGATAAGATGGCATGATTCTCATGGACCCTTAGATTTATAGGAAGGTAGATTTTTACTTCAATTTGGAAAGGATAAGAAAGCTTGGCCAACCATTTTTTCTACAGGTAATGATGTCATGAAAGGTATGAACCAAAATCTCCACGATAAAGCTACGTATTAGTCCTGGGACAGTTTATGGTGTTGAGGCAGCTGGGGAAGAGCCTGTCTCAGAAGGAATCCTCTGAGTCTTGTGGACCGCCTCCCCCACCCCTTCTACCCCCGCCATGTCCACAGAGAACAGTGTCAGAGCTGAGGAGAGACATTCTCCATGGGGATAAAAACAGTTGTGAAAATTAAATAAAACCGTGCAAATAGGGCGCCGGGGTGGCTCAGTGGGTTAAAGCCGCTGCCTTCGGCTCAGGTCATGATCCCAGGGTCCTGGGATCGAGGCCCACATCGGGCTCTCTGCTCAACGAGGAGCCTGCTTCCTCCTCTCTCCTCTCTCTCTGCCTGCCTCTCTGCCTACTTGTAATCTCTCTCTCTCTCTGTGTCAAATGAATAAATAAAATCTTAAAAAAAAAACGTGCAAATAAATCTCTTAGGGCTGGTGTAGGATAAACAATACATGTTGACTGGTGTCACTACTATTTTGTCATTTACAAATTGCAGTAGAAATTAGAACAGAAAGACACAAAAGAAAGATACTTGCCTCAGAATTCCTGAAGGACAGAAAAGTTATGTCAAGTAAGACTTTCCAGAAAAGGTAAGAACTTAGTTGAATTTTGTAAAACTAGTTAAAGTCACATGGCTAAGGTATAAAAGCATATTCTGGGCCCAGGAGCAAGGTCTAAAGCCCTCACCTCCCTGAGCTTTTTGTGGTTTGCTGATTTCTAGGATGCCTTTCTCAGTACAAGAGCTCAGCAGATGCTCTTGAGTGAACAGATGTCTGAATGGATGCATTCCCTGAAATGGAGAATAAGTTTTGACGTATGAGTCCCATCATCCTTTGTGAGGGCTAGTCAAGTTTCATGAGCTACATCCCTTATGGAGACAGGGAAGGAAGCACAGCTGGTTTTCAGGCTGGCTGTTCCATTTGATCCCCAGGCACCCATGCTGCTCACTGAGAAGTGTTACCCACAGTCCAGTGAGTAGCATTGGCTACACTGTGGTTATCATATATTAATTGCTGTCTGTAAAGACCTAAAACTCTGAAAGGTGGGACACCCCTGATAACTGTGGAAAGTCTGTGTCATTGTATTGAATATTTTAGAAGAGTGATTCTGACATTAGTATTCTTTTTTTTTTTTTTTAAGATTTTATTTATTTATTTGACACAGAGAGAGAGATCAGATCACAAGTAGGCAGAGAGGCAGGAGAGAGAGGAGGAAGCAGGCTCCCTGCTGAGCAGAGAGCCCGATGCGGGCCTCGATCCCAGGACCCTGAGATCATGACCTGAGCCGAAGGCAGAGGCTTTAACCCACTGAGCCACCCAGGCGCCCAGACATTAGTATTCTTATGACTCATTTTAATGTCTGCATTTTCCCTTTGTAAATTTATTGAGATATGAGTGTCTGCTTATATAGCATTTATTTTAAATTTTGTAATATCAGAATGGACCCTTGCTGCACTAGAGAAATTGCCTCTGGCTGTATTCCACTCATCTGATTTTTTTTTCTCAGCTGCTGGACTGTCTATCGATCTGGTCACCTAAGGTGAAGAAAAAAAAACAAGCTCAACAAAAATTGTATTCAGAGCTCCTGTGATCACTTTTTCCCCTTTCGTGGCAGCAGGAGGGCAGCGGGGGAGGGAATATTTCTCCCTCTTGTGGGGGAAAATGAGAAAATCACAGCCACACACAATTTATGTAGGTCATGCTACTACTGAAAGGAGAAAAGTCTATATCCATTTCCTATAAAAAGAAAGCAAAATGGGTCCACTCCAAAATTTAGCCTTTTGTCTATTTCAAAAACAGTTTATGTAACTGAAAATCAAGCTCTTGCTATCATGTCATACTGAATCGTAGTATTCGCACAAATGAAACAAGAAAATTATGTAAAATAGACAAGTAGTTTACAGTTCCATGGCCAACTTTCTGGGCGAGCGAGGACATTACTGGCATGGGTTGCCACTGATTTGAATAAATCAAAGTGACAAAGTGATGAGAAAAATAAAAACATTTGACAATTACCTAAAGCTATAATTACTAAATACGCTATGATGATAGTTTTGAAAGTGGATTTTAACCCTTATAATTTTTATTATTAACTATTTTGCCATTCTTTCTTGTAAATACAGTATTCATCAAATGCTAACTAATATATTCATGACAAAAATTGGAAACGTTATTCTTATGGCAATTTGGCTTTATTTTGTGAAGCATCGCCTCTGTGTATTTTTTTCCTTGATATAAGCTATTTTGGATAAAACAAGATTATTTTCATTCTCTTCAAGTGGAATCTTTAGCTTTCTCTCAGACAATGGGGTTGAAGGTCATGACAGAAGACAGTGGAGAAATATATATGTGAGTGGAAAGCACCAGAGGGAAAGCGAGAGAGACAAAGGGCAGGAAATTAGGGTGGTCAGAGGCACAGAAGCAGACAGAGAAGGGCATGGGATTAAAACAGACAGCACCCAAGTGGCCTGAGAGCACGATCATGAGATAGGCTGGGCCAAAGAGCACCTCAGGGGGGCTAAGGACACCACACGGAAGCTCTGACTTAGAAACTGAAAACGGATTATAAGGAGAAGCAAAAAAGAGAACTTTTCTTACCAACTCCAGATTAGCACCCACTTACGCATCATTCTTACCAAATGACCTCTGCCCTTTCCTACCTTGCAGGAACTATAAAGGCCCTCAGGAGTAAAGATTCTCTCAGCTTCAGGAGTCAAGGCTCCCCAACCTTCTCCCAAACCTCAAACACATCTATCTACCCACCAATTCCTCCTCCTTGTCAGCATCTCTCTGTCTTGTGCTGTTAATCCCATTAGCTCCTGTTGTTTCTGAGGTTTTATTCCGTTGATCTTAGGGTCTTTTTTCTACTGGCAATTTTTTCCTTCCTCACTTGCTCAGTTAGCATAAAAACGTGATAAAATCTCGGGCGCCTGGGTGGCTCAGTGGGTTAAAGCCTCTGCCTTCGGCTCAGGTCATGATCTCAGGGTCCTGGGATCGAGCCCCGCATCGGGCTCTCTGCTCAGCGGGGAGCCTGCTTCCTCCTCTCTCTCTGCCTGCCTCTGCCTACTTGTGATCTTTCTCCACCTGTCAAATAAATAAATAAAATCTTAAAAAAAAAAGTGATAAAATCTCACAAAACAGAGTTAAAAGAACCAAAGACAAAAGCACAATGTTATCAAGTTGCTTTGGATCTTTCCCCTTTAGCTGCTACTGGGAGTGAGCTCTCTCTCTTCCATGTCCTTGTGAGTGGACACTCTTCGTTGCCTGCACAACATAATGTCCCTCCCCCATCTTCCCTGATAGAAGCCTAATTTTGTTCAATTATCCACCTGACTCAACCTCAGGTAAATTTTAACAGCACCTTGATTTTTTGCCCATTATTTTTATCAGTCCAGGGTACACTTTGTGTCTAAGTTTGCCTAATAAAATGGACAGATTTGACCCTTAGACCGTGCTAGTAGGTGGGCTTCTCTCTATTCTCTTTCTGGAATGTAAATATACAATCTGGAATATAAATATACAAACTTGCACCTACAATCTGTGTTCAAGCTACAGGGGAACCAGTCTGAGGATGAAGCTTGGTGAAGATGGCCAAGATCAAAGCAAAGAGAAATGCCCTGATTACTTTCAAATACTGATTTAAGTAACCCTGGAGCCTGTTTTCCCTCTGAATTTCTGTTATGCAATATCGTAAGTCAGTTCAGACAAAAGCTAATTTGATTTGGGTTTCTGTTGCTTTCATCACAAAGCATCCTAATTTGCTTGTAGATCTACTGGACCTGATTTTTTCACTTCTTAATCAGTCCTCTGCCTGTTCTCCCAAAGAAACAGCTCTTGCTAAGAAGACCGGTGAATTTTTAGTAGGTCCCACATAGACCATTTCCTTCTTCTATTAATTGATTCCTCATTGAGGCTCCTTGCTTCTTGAAATACTAGTTTCTATTGGGATTTTTAACAATATTTTCCTGGTATTTTCTTGACTTTAAAATGATTGTTTCCTTGAAGCTATTTTGTAGTACAGCACTCCTACCAAAGCCCAAAGCTGCAACTCAGATTTTCCATTTGATGTCTCTCCTTGGATGGTTTTTAGTATCTCAGAGTAGTCCTGTCCAACGTGTAATTTTCCATGCACCCCCTGCCTGGCCCTGGATCTCAGATTTTATCCTTCTGTGTTAACTGTTTTACTGACCACTCAGTTTCTCATGGCACAAACCTGTCATCCTAGCTATTTCTCTGTCTTCCATTCCAAGTGTTTACTGGATATCTAGGTTAATTAAAAGCTTTTCTGCTAATTCATTCCTCTTCATCCCTACTATTTCTGCCCAAGATGAAATTGCATCTCTTCTCTAGACTGTAGCAATAACTTCTAACTTGCTCCCAGCCTCTGTTCTTATTCCCCTCAAAGACATCTTTCATCAAGTTGCCAGCCAGAATAAATTTTAAAAATTAAAATGTGATTATGTTAGCTCCTCTGCCTCAAAAACTCTTCATTAAATGCCACCTCCTGTGGTATAGAGGAAAGACTCCCCCAGTGTCATACAACTCTTCCTGTTTCTTTTGATTAGGCTTCATTTCTGTCCCTCACATGCTTTGTCGCCGCCATATTAGCCATACCCAACTATCCATCTCGATGCATTACTCTTAGGTATTTTCTGTGTTTGCAATACTCTCTTCCTTTTGGTCTGATTAATTAACTGTTTCTCATGTCTAATTTTAATTCTGTGAAGTCTTCTTCTAAGCATATTTGTTCTCCCTTCTGATCATCTCTGTTCATTAGAAATATGTAGAGTAGAACATTTAATGCACTGTATCACATGTGATTCTTTACCTGTCTTCTCCCATACTTCAGGTTCCTTCAGGAAAATGGCAGTTGTTTTCATCGCTGGATCTCCCCAATTTTTATAAATAAGTGGTAAAAAGTGTATTTTTTTTTTACAACCGTTCCATCAATCTCAATAATTTCAAAGTGTCCATCTGCAGTATCTTCCAAAGGGAAGAGGAAGGACTTTTATCTCACAGACCAATTCTAATCAATATTTATTGTAGCTGCCTGGAAAGTGTATGGAGAAATGTTCTTAAACTACACCCAAGTTCAGCTTGAGGGCATCCTGGTTAATGAGCATGGACAAGAGAACTCTTTCGTTGTTTTATTCTGTAAGGATAGTTAATGTTTTATATGGACTGCCAGTCTCTAACGAGAATTATATTAAACAGTGGAATCAGAAGGGACACATAATTGTCTCGAATGTTGAGTTGAGTACAACTTTACAGATCACCACTTTGTTTTATATTAAAGGAATCTCAGGTGCAATGAGGAGAAAATATTTTTCCCGGGATGATACAGTTAGTTTAGAACTCAGTTTTCCTAATGTCCAATTGAAACTTATGCTACATTTGCCTATAAAATAAATAAAGAAAGAAAGAACTAAAGACAGTATCCTACTGGAATCCCCAAAACCTCAAACATGCATCATATTTTTAGGATTGAAAAAGTGCATAGGTACATCTGAATGTAAGACTATTCAACAGTCTTATTCCTTTTTCAAGCAGAAACATAATTGCTCTACCTTCTAGGTGTGATATGTATGAATTATAGGTGTCGCTAATGACTGTATGACTAGCATCTGTGGTCGAGGAGAACAGTATACAGTTCATTAGATGTAATTCATAGTGGTTAAGGCAAGCTCTCAGTTTAGCTTCATCGATAAAGAGTTGCTTGACCTTGGGGATAGTTCCTCGTTTCTCTTTGCTTCAGTTTGCCACCTGAAAAAATATCAGCTATTAACCTGATTTTAAATGACCATTCTCCATGGGTTTAGTGTGTCTCTGGCTGTCTTGTGAGCAGACATCACCTGCCTTGGATCTGGATTAACTTTCCCAGGACGTCCCATAGGTCAGCGAAAAACTGAGCAGAAGACAGGTTTGCTTACTTCCCATTGTAAAAGATTCAGGTTCCCTAAGCTCAGGGATTCTTTCTAGGAATACATACAGCGTCTGGATGTGTAGACGGCACTAGGCCCTCTTTCCATTTTCCATCCCCCTGTGGGAATTCGGGTTCAGGGAACCAGATCAGATGCTGATACATAAGCTACTGCTGTTCTTATGAGTGATAAGCTGTCCTTTGTTTCTGACCTGGAGGCCTGTCTTTCTGATCACTGTCTGTAAGCTCCGGCTCACTAACCTCTTAGTTTACAGGGGTGGTAAAGTCTCAGACCTTTCCCACTTCTTGATATCTGAATTTTGTTTATGTTAGTAATGTTAACTGTAAATCTCTGTTGATTTTAAGGAGTTGTTTTTTCCCCCTTCAATTGAATGAATATTTTCCCCAGTAAAATGATCATTAGTTTGAATTTTAAAGTGAGCAGATTTAATAGCAGAGACCCAGAATCAGCCAAAGATTTCACAGACTTTTTCAATCCATTTACTGGTTCTTAATTAAATGAGGGGATGTTTAGAAGCTAACTGAGCTATTTTGAATTTTCATTTCTGTTGTAGATGTTAAGTACCATGACAGATTATCTTAATAAATGTCTCTACTTTGTGGAATGTCCTTCTTCAAACTATGTATTGATCTAAACACTACTCTTCAGCCTCAAGTCCTCAGCGAACATAAGGCTTTCCAGATGCATGGTAAGCATACCATTCTGTGACATTTTGTTTAATCATCTGAGTTACTCATTAAGAACTTGCCATACGGTTTCATATGTTCTCTATACCATTTCTTAAATCACAGGGTACAGAATAGTAGGGGGCATTTAAAAACAAATATAAATTATAATTCTAACACATTCTAGGCAATCAATGGTGACTATCCTAAACCATGTTCACTCTAAACGATATAGAATTATCTATGGTTATATGCTTCTTCTTTAAAAAAAAAAACAAAACTAAAATTTAAGAGTTGGACACAATAAAAAATCCTGGACCTTTTTCCTTAAGATTGTAATTCCAAAATCATTCTGTAAAAATATGAATGCAGAAAGAATAAAAATAACATACTCAGCTCCTTGATTTAATTACTTTGGAGTGCTTACTCATCGCAAGTGAGAATCACAATAAATGTCACCATTCAGTAAAATAGGAGAGAAAAATATCTTTATTCTAAACTTGGTTGCACTCAGGTTTACTATGGATGAAAGACTGCATATAAAACTGGTACTAAGACCCTCGGGCAATAAAAACTCTAGAGACACCTTGGAGGAAGCTCCATGAAGCTAGAGTTTTATTGACTTAACAAGTAGACAATGACACTTCGCCCCAAGCTGCTTCCCTGAGGCTACTGTTTTGGTTATGTTGCAATAATAGCACCTTTGTATCTAAAACCAAGAGCTGGGAAGCCCTCAACCACATTGCTTACAAGTATTTCTTCCTGGAAGATGAACATAACCCTAGGCCTTTCTCAGAAGGGGTCTGTCACGGTATGAGAAACAGATAACATCCCTGACTCCCGTGCTATGGAATGATGGTTTCACAGTCTGAGATGAGAAAGAAAATCTAGATCACTAAGTAGCTTCTAAATGGGATTCTTCAAAGGTTGTGATGAGGAAGCAAAAGGCTAGCTGAGGACAAAGCAGAAGCTGGCACCCTATCCACCCCTACCCCCCACCTTGTGGCATCTGTGACATTCCTCAGGCACTCCTGGCTGCCATAAAGGAAGAACAAATGATTAACAGAGATCACAGTCCTGCTGTGGACTCCTGAGTCACAGTCCTGCTGAGGACAGGAGTCTCCCTCAGTTTACAAATGTCCTAGTGATTTATAATAGCTGAACTTCCAGAAAACTCCCAAATGTCTTCATGTTGGTACCTCATTAAAGAGGGGGAAAAAAAAAACAGCAACCACAACAACAAAAAAACCCAGCTTGGCTTGACAGTAACCAGGCGTCCATTGTCCTGAGAGTCTTCTTTACCACATGACCGTCCTTCTGAACTCCCCCTTTGTCCCCAGCTCCCCAGCTCCTGAGCATATAATCAGCCACTCCTCGGGATCACAGGGCAGCGGCTCTTTGTGCTCACGGGTCCTGTCCCCGTGCTTTAATAAAATCACCTTTTTGCACCAGAGACATCTTAAGAATTCTTTCTTGGTCGTCGGCTCAAGACCTCACTTATATTCTAAAAGTTCATCAGTTGCAAGCAAAGTTTTCTTAAATTGATGAAACAGCAACTCTCTCCTCATCATTCTGTTCCAGATAATATATGTTCTTAAGAGCTTGATATGCAAAGATAGGGATTCCAAAGAGTTCATAATCCCTCTTTATCTGGTTTTCTTATCAATCTTTATCAAATAAATTTCTTTTATAAAGGACTTCTACAGAATTTACCTAGGTATAATGTTATAGCTGAGGTATCTTTTCTTTAGAAAGAAGTGATGTTATAATCAGTGTCATAAATCGAAGTAAACGTCGAGCCTTATGAAGGGGGGGTGTGACAAAAATCTTTCCAGAAAATTAAGACTAAAAGAGATATCTTTAAATATTGACAGGAGGGAAGAACGCTGTGTGGAAATGTCCTGAAAAGTTAATTACTAAAGCGATTTGGTGCATTAAGATTATCAAAATATATATTAAAAATTTATTTACTGTTTTTTTCTCTGTGTTAAATGTGATGACTTTACAGAAATATTACTCAAAAAAAAAAATGAATTCAGTAGTAGCAGTTTGAAAACTGGTGTCTCTTATCCACCAAGGCAACCAGAGTGGAGCTGCCTAATGGACAGTTGATCGTGGGTGATCATAATTAACACCTAAAAGCCTACCAATGTGGAAAAAATGCCAAGTTAACAACATTAACAGGTGAACTTGACTCAATGAGCAGTGAAAGATCTCAGGCAAAAATTAGTCCCGTTCCCCATCATTGATTTTCACTGTCTACTGAACCATGTTTCAAATTTATTTTCTGTTGCGTTTTCCTCATTGTGGGTAGGTTCCTTCATCCAGCAGGTTCTGTGTTGACCTCAATTACTCCAAAATTCTGGAGAACTACTGAGGGATGCTCTGAGATTCTGTAAGTTTTATATATATATGGACTCCAGCTAAATCTGGGCAAGAACTCTCCTTGGAGGTCCCAGAGGTCATACTGACATTATGAGGACTATTTCAAATGGACATATCTTTATTTTATATTCTGGAGCTAGCATATTTTAACATCATACGATACTAACTGGATTTTGTTTTGTTTTCTCATGGATTTTTTTTTTTTTTGGATTTTATTATGTTTTTATTGCTATATTCACCTAGAGGTCCTGTAGGTCCTAAGGTAGCTCTAAACATTGCCAATTCCTTGATCGCCAAACAGAAGCTGGCGTATATCCAGGATCTAGGAAAGAAAGGAAAGGAACATTTGGAACATTTTATTTTGTTACATGGAATGAAATTGGAAAAAGGATAGAAAAAAACAAGAAACAGAAGAGAAAGTGGCTGCCATCTTTAAGTAAATGTTACTACTGATCTTAAATTGGAAGACAGTTATGCTGACATCACAATGATTATCTGTACCTCTAGACTATAAATTCTACAAGATAGTGATTTTTCCGTATTTTTTTCCAGTAGGCAACAGTAGCAAGCACAAAACCCAGAACATGGTTGTTTCTCAATTCGTTCTAATTGAACACATAAAAAAATCACTAATCTATGAAGGTATGATTGGACCAGAGTCAAATTTGAAATGTAAAGTCCTTTGAAATGTTATTTGTAGGTAATGACAAAAACAACAGAAAAGGCAAAGTCAGATGAGTTATTGATATTGCAATACATATTATTGCCAGTTAATAAACATTGATTTAGTGCTGAGTTTTTGCCCCTGATGTCTATTAGAAGCACGAGAAACACACATACATTCACTCAAGCAAATACTCATGCACGCACATGCACACATGTAGATGACACTTAGCATTCGCTTTTGTGGTTTTACATCTCAACAGGTATTTTTACTTAAATTTTCTCATTGATGAATTGAGTCCTCTTCACACATTTACATTTCTTGATTACACCAACCAGATGTAGTCTTACCCAAAATCATGTTTGCTCAATATATCAGAAAATCATAAAAATTTAGACCTGATAATGCTTCAAGAATTTTTTTTTCATGCTTAAAGTGTTTTGTTCTTTATAGGCTTGTGTCATAAAGTCACATTGATGGGAATTTTTACACTCACAATGGAGACATTATGCATGGTTTGCTAAATAGGTACCCATACCCTTTGCTTTTGTATTTTAAATGGTGTTACTTAGTTTTTATGTATGCCCATGTGCTTAGAAAGGCAATGTGAATGGAATCTTAAAATGAAGAGTATAGAATGGAAGGTTGACTTGACTACAGTTGAAATGAGGGGAAAAAGGCAGGGGGTGTAATTCAGTTATATTTATCTGAATCTTAGAAAGGCAGCTATAGTAATTATAATACACCCTGATGAAGTTAGTGTTCAGACAGAGGGAAAATTCCCTCTGAATTCTCTGTTAATAAGCTATATACCTGAATTATCTGTGCACAATGCAAAGCTGGTTAATAGTCTCAAACAGTGACATTCGACTAGAAGACATTGGCAGTGAGCGGCTAGTGAGTAGAGACCAGAGATGCTGCTAAGCATCCTGCAATGTGTAGCATAATTTTCTGCAACAAAGAATTATCCCCCCTGAAATGTGAATTTTTTTTTAATTTTATTTTTATTATTTGCCCAAGGGGTACAGGTCTGTGAATCATCAGGCTTACATCTTTCACAGCATTCACCAAAGCACAAACCCTCCCCAATGTCCATAACCCATCCACCCTATCCCTACCCTCCCACCCCCCAGTAACCCTCAGTTTGTTTTATGAGATTAGAAGTCTCTTATGGTTTGTCTCCTTCCCCATCCCATCTTGTTTCATTATTTTTCCCTCCCTACCCCCCACAACCCCCCACCCTGCCCCTCAAGTTCCTCATATCAGAGAGATCATATGATAATTGTCTTTCTCTGATTGACTTATTTCGCTCAGCATAATACCCTCCAGTTCCATCCATGTCGTTGCGAATGGCAAGATTTCGTTTCTTTTGATAGCTGCATAATATTCCATTGTATATATATACCACATCTTCTTTATCCATTCATCTGTTGATGGACATCTAGGTTCTTTCCATAGTTTGGCTATTGTGGACATTGCTGCTATAAACATTCGGGTGCACGTGCCCCTGAGGAACACTACCTTTGTGTCTTTAGGATAAATACCCAGTAGTGCGATTGCTGGGTCGTAGGGTAGCTCCATTTTCAACTTTTTGAGGAATCTCCATACTGTTTTCCAGAGTGGCTGCACCAGTTTGCATTCCCACCAACAGTGTAGGAGGGTTCCCCTTTCTCCGCAACCTCGCCAACATCTGTCATTTCCTGACTTGTTGATTTTAGCCATTCTGACTGGTGTAAGGTGGTATCTCGCTGTGGTTTTAATTTGTATTTCTCTGATGCCGAGTGATGTTGAGCACTTTCTCATGTGTCTGTTGGCCATTTGGATGTCTTCTTTGGAGAAATGTCTGTTCATGTCTACTGCCCATTTCTTGACTGGGTTATTTGTTTTATGGGTGTTGAGTTTGAGAAGCTCTTTATAGATTTTGGATACTAGCCCTTTATCTGATATGTCATTTGCAAATATCTTCTCCCATTCTGTCAGTTGTCTTTTGGTTTTGTTGACTGTTTCCTTTGCTGTGCAAAAGCTTTTAATCTTGATGAAGTCCCAATAGTTCATTTTTGCCCTTGCTTCCCTTGCCTTTGGTGAGGTTCCTAGGAAGAAGTTGCTGCGGTTGAGGTCGAAGAGGTTGCTGCCTGTGTTCTCCTCGAGGATTTTGATGGATTCCTTTCTCACATTGAGGTCTTTTATCCATTTTGAGTCTATTTTTGTGTGTGGTGTCAGGAAATGATCCAGTTTCATTTTTCTGCATGTGGCTGACCAGTTTTCCCAACACCATTTGTTGAAGAGACTGTCTTTTTCCCACTGGACATTCTTTCCTGCTTTGTCGAAGATTAGTTGACCATAGAGTTGAGGGTCCATTTTTGGGTTCTCTATTCTGTTCCACTGGTCTATGTGTCTGTTTTTGTGCCAGTACCATACTGTCTTGATGATGACGGCTTTGTAATAGAGCTTGAAATCTGGAATTGTGATGCCGCCAACTTTGCTTTTTTTTTTCAACATTCCTTTGGCTATTCGGGGTCTTTTCTGGTTCCATATAAATTTTAGGATTATTTGTTCCATTTCTTTGAAGTAAATTGCTGGTATTTTGATGGGGATTGCATTAAATGTGTAGATTGCTCTAGGTAGCATAGACATTTTCACAATATTTATTCTACCCATCCATGAGCATGGAATGTTTTTCCACTTCTTTGTGTCTTCCTCAATTTCTTTCATGAGTACTTTATAGTTTTCTGAATACAGATTCTTTGCCTCTTTGGTTAGGTTTATTCCTAGGTATCTTATGGTTTTGGGTGCAATTGTAAATGGGATTGACTCTTTAATTTCTCTTTCTTCTGTTTTGTTGTTGGTATATAGAAATGCAACTGATTTCTGTGCATTGATTTTATATCCTGACACTTGACTGAATTCCTGGATGAGTGCTAGCAGTTTTGGAGTGGAATCCTTTGGGTTTTCCACATAAAGTATCATATTGAAATGTGAATTACACCGGAGATGAGAAATGTTTGTCTAGAAGAGAGGGTGGAAAAATACAGCTATTAGGTCAAATCTGACCATTTCCTGTTTTGATAAGACCTGTGAGCTAATGGTTTTATTATTTTTAAATTGTTGAAAAAAATTTTTTGACAAGTACTACTTATGACATATGAGAACTATATAAATACAAATTTCAGTTTCTATAAATAAAGTTGAATTTTAACATAGCCATACAGATTATCTGTGGCTGCATTTTGCTATAACAGCAGAGTTGAGAAGTTTCAGCAGAAACACTATGGCCCACACAGCTTAAAATATATTTACCGTCTGGTCCTTTACAGAATAAATTTATTAACCCATCTTCTAGTAAATGCAGGGAAGAGAAAGAAGGGAAGAAGGCCAGTGGGGGTGGGGGGGTTGTGGAGGGAAAGACCGTGTATTCATCATAAAGTGACCAGAATACTTAGAGGTCTGGAAACTATGAGACCGTGAGATGTCCTATTGCTTTTACTTCACCATTTTTTTAATTGATAAAGTAAAAATGAAACATAGTTTTCTATATCCATACTTTCTTCAGTTCCTTTTCTTAAAAGATTGATTTACATATTTGAGAGAGAGTGCGTGCACACACACGTGGAGGGGAGGGGCAGAGGGACAGAGTCTCAAGCGGACTCTGCACTGAGCACAGAGACCAGAGACTGATGGTGGGGCTTAGCCCCACAATCCTGAGATCAGAATCCTGAGATCGTGATCTGAGCCAAAACCAAAAGTCAACCCCTCAACCCACTGCACTACCCTTTCTTCAATTCTTTAATTTTAGTTTTCTGTGCAAATGAAGTTGATGCTCACATCCAGTGTTGAGGTGGCGGTCTTGATTTTATGGATGACCTGGTGTTTCAAGAACGGTTCATCGGTATCACCTCACCTTGTTGTTGTGTCTTTCTTGTTATGTTTGAGAAAACCTGATTGCTGTCCTTGATAATTTTGGTTAGATAAAATATTATCACATCACACTTTCTGACTGAATTGTTATGCTGAACCCTGCTGTTAACTTGATTCTTCTCCTCAACCCCTCCCCCACCCTTTGTGAGCAACTTGTTTTCTCTACAGGAATGCCTAAAATGTATTTACTCATTAATCCTTGAGGTAAAATAAATTACCTCATAGGTTCCTGTTGTTCATTGTTCTATTTAAAATTTTCCTACTATAATGTGTAACTTTGATCTTCCCATTCACTTTTCTCTCGATTTCACGAAAATGTTCATTTATTATACTTTTTGATTACCATTTTCTTCCCTCTTTTAGTGTTTGTACTTCAGGGACATCAGTTCTTCTGTTCAAGCCTCTTTGTTCTCTGTTTCTGTTATATATTTTCTGGTTGCTTTAATTCTTTGGCTTTCCTCTTCATTAACTTGAATTTTCAGCTCTCATTCCCATTATCCCAGTCACCACACAGTTCTATCATATTTTTGGTGTTTCTAAATCACAGATTCTCAATCCTGGCTGCACATCTGAATCACCTATAAAGATTTTAAAACTCTCAAGGCCCAGGCTGCACCTCAGAACTATTAAATCGGTAAATACTGAGGCAACCAAAACATCAGTATTTTTAAAGCTCCTGAGATAGTTTCAGTGAGATCCACCATTTTATTCTATTTTATGTTATGTTTGGTTATGTTACTTCATTTTAAGTAAGCTCTACACCCAGTGTGTGGCTTGAACTCACGACCCTGAGATTAAGAGTCGTATCTTTCACTGACTGAGCCAGCCAGGCTTCCCAAGAGATCTACCATTTTAATGAAATTAGATACAGAAAAATTTTGACTTGAGTTTTATCTGTACTTTGCAATCTCTCTTTTCCTCTTCTTTGGTGCTGTTGTCTCATTCTTTAATACTTATTACATTTGTATTGCTGTCAAACTCGTCCAGAGCTTGAAGCTCCCCTGGATAATTTATTTCTGTCTTGGGGGGGATAGATTCTTCTTTCTAGAATAGGAATATTTTGCTTGCTGTGTTTGTCTCTTCTGTTTTTCTCTCTTCTCTCCTTCATTTCTTCCAATCCTACCACTTCTCTTTTGTGTTGTGCTTTGTTGTGCCATATCTGCTCTGTTGCTTCTTGTCGATGCTTACTAAGGGCAACATTATCCAGATCTTCAATCTGATATAATAAATAAAAAGTGTCCTTTTCACTAAGCCTTATTTTTAAGGAATAATTTGTTTCCTAATTCTAGTGTGTCTTTGAAGTCTGGATTTTGTTTTCTATCTATTTTTCTGACCTGTGACCATGTAAATTTGGCAATGGAGATCTGGACAGAGTCTGCTGAGTTCAGCCCTTGTCCATAGAGATTTGGATTTCTGCTCTGCCTTCTAGCCAGTACTAATGACCTCACGCTCAGCTCCATCCACTCGGGAGTATGTTCCACTGCAGTTGATTTTAGCTTATCCTTCTTCCCCTCCACATACACCTCCCAGTGTACCATAATGTCTTCGGAAACTTTGTTTTTTTCATTGGTGCTGAGGTCCTAGGGAGGTATCTATAGATTTTCTCTCTTAGAAATTCCCTCTTGACTTTCCTAAAGCTGCCTAGTTATTTCTCAATACACATCTTTCTAAATTGGAGAGAAAATGATTAATGAAATTATCAGGGTTTCATGAATTCACCGGTATTCCTCCATTCTGTGCTCTGGGGCTGGGGCTGGGGATAGGGATGGGAGAATTAGTTGGGAATTGTAGTTAGAATGTTGTGTCTCTTCGCTCGCTGACCTCCCTTTGTCCTCTTCACTTCATCATTTTTGCGTAAAGTACTTAACTTTTTGAGACACCCTTTCCAGTATATCTTTGTAAATCCTTCAGAACGGAAATGTTCTTGCAAATGCTTAGCTTGAAAGAGATGCCAATTAGCTTGTCAAAACAATGGCATTGAAAGTTCAAGCAGTATCATTGTGTTGCATCAATCGTCAGGTCTGTGCTTAGCACCCTTTGTGTTAGTGACTGTTAAGCCTTAATGTTCTCTGGGAATTATTTGGGCTTCTTATTAGGAATTCTGATTTCTTCTGACTCAAGTGGTCCAGAATGAAACTTAGTAACCTCAACTTTGAACAACATATTAGATGGTTCAGATGGAGGTGTTCTATGAATTACACTTTGAGGGGAAAAAATGCTTATGTGCTTAGCATTCTGAATACAAATATGAGGGAAATAAAATAAGTGTATAGTGTGGTTTCAGCCCTTAGGATACTTACAGACTTATTTGTCCTTTGTTGCATATATAAAACAATTCTGGAACAACATAAACCATACTATAGAGAAAGGTTAAATATCTGTAGAATTATTAAAAGTCCTACATAAAAATTGTATCACTATTAAAATCCAAATTCACATTGGAAAAAAATTAAGTTTTTGAGTCTGTCTATTTTCAAATGCATTACCAGAATGGACTTACTTTAGGAATCTTTCCAGGTCCCACAGAAATTGCATCTACTCCATGAAACCTACTCGGTATGCTTTTCTACTCTCACAACATATACAACATGCCAAGTAATCCTAATATTCTTTTATGTCCTTTTGTCACTCTTTGTTCTTTCTCTTGTGTTTTTGCCAATCTAAGTGCTGATTTTATATTCCACCAGAGGGCACATAATTCTACTGGAAAAGTTCTTTATTTTTTTAATCATTTCACAGAAAAACACATGGCTCTTTGCAAATGGTAGATCCTTAACTGATGTTTGTAATAGTAAAGAGAAAAAAGTCCAGAAAAACTTATGTATGTCATAGAATGAATCATATATAATATTGTACATTCTCTGTGAACTATTTCAAGTTTCTCATGACCAATAATATTTACTCCTTTGGGGCTCTGTATTATTAATTGTTCTGTGATAACTAAGAGTAGAGTTAAAGATAATATTTACTTTTTATAAAGAATTTAGTGAGCATATAGAATGCATAAAATAAGTATTTTTTTAAGACAAATAAGGCATGTCCCCTTTCTTAAAAATATTTGCAGTATTGTTGATAAGCAAAGTGCATAAATAGAGTTAAAAGGAAGAAAATGTAAAGAACATATTATTATTTTGAACACAGAACAAAGAATTCATTAATATAAAATAACTTGATCAATGAAAAGTATTTAAATCAGCTTTTAAGAGAAATTATTGACAGGCACTGGTAGTAAAGAAGCACATATCCCCTCTAGGTGATAGAAAAACTTTGGAAAAAGACTGATGGGAAGGATCATTATTAATAAACTAGTTGTTGTGCACTGATTATATTTGGGAATTGTAGGAAGCCTACTGGTCTACCCAAGCTCTGTGTACTGAGCTATGAGAAAGCCCTTCTCTTGGTAGCCAAATGTAGATAGAGGTTTAGATAATAGTCTCTACTCTGTAGGAGGTCCATCTACCTATGAGAAAGGATATTTAAAATAGGGAGAGCAAAGAGTGAAGTCAGGGTTTCAATGGAATATTTGGTAGCTTAAATATCAAACTTGGATGATTGCATAATGAAGTAATCCTAAGAAATAGTTAAGTTGGAGGGAAGTAGTATTGGGGACAGGTAGGTATATTTTAAAAATGTTGCAAAGTGAACAGCAGTAAATATCAATATGGTTATGCTTGGTGTACACTAGAAAATAGAGCATTGGAGGTTGCATCAGACCTATTGGTACAGATTTGAGGTTTATCAGTCTTGCTTATTTTGAAACTCAGATGAGATCAAGTGACAAAAAGAACATATAGAAGAATTGTGTTTTTTCTTTTGTTTTGTTTTTTTGTTTTTGTTTTATTTCATTTTTCCTGCTTAGCTCTTCTTTCTGTAGTCAAGGCGTTTTTGTTTGTTTGTTTTTTATTTTTTTTAAAGATTTTATTTATTCATTTGACACAGAGAGAGAGATTACAAGTAGGCAGAGAGGCAGGCAGAGAGAGAGGAGAGAGGAAGAAGCAGGTTCCCCGCCAAGCAGAGAGCCCGACATGGGCCTCGATCCCAGGACCCTGGGATCATGACCTGAGCCGAAGGCAGCGGCTTTAACCCACTGAGCCACCCAGGCGCCCTGTTTGTTTTTATATCACCTTCATACCCTAACTTTTGGTACCCTTAGCCATCAAGGGACTTAAAGATACCAGACCTGTTCAGTAATGAAGTAATTGACTGGCATACATGCATGTGCACACACTCATACACACATATGCTCGTACATATATTTTTATTCTAAACACATGCCCGCTTTATGGAGAAGCTTCATGTGCTATGCAGTGGGGAAAAGGGAATTTAGAGTGTTATTTCTCCACTTACTGACTTTCTAAAAGTCAGCAAGACACTATTCTCTCTACGTCCATTTTTGTGTCTGGCAAAACATCCGTATCTATCACACCCAGTAGTGAAGAAGCTGAAATGGTTTATAGAAAGTGTTTTTCCAGCTGTAAAGTTAGAAGCATAAGATGGTTGTAGTGAGTCACAGAGAGTAACAGCAGACATCAATCCATTTTTCACTTGAGGTGTTCCTTTGGCCCTTCCCTCCTGTACCAATAAAAGTAGTTGATTTAAATCTCATTTTCTGCAGTTCCTTTGTCTTTTGTTCTACCAAGTCAACCTAATTGCAAAGATCTAAAAATGTAAATAGGAGACATCTAGACTTATAAATCAGAAACCCAGACCTTTTCTAAATGAGTAAATGCATAAAGTATATTAGGTTTATAAAAAATGATTATGAAAGTTACCTACAATCTTTTGTGACTAGATACCATGAAACCACATTTATTTTATGACTGTCCTATCAAGAGACATATATGCTTCTTATTGGATAAAGCTTCAAATTGACAAAACATTTTTATTTATGGAGCATTTTATATACTATTTCCGTTTATGACTTTAATCCCTTTCCATTAGCCACTTGCTCTTACATAGATGTTCTCTTAACTAACAATGATTGAGTGACATCCACTGTGGCCAACTCCTGGAATACACACTCTGGAGAAACAAAGAAAGTAAATAGGGTTTCTACCCTTAGGAAAATTATATTAATTTCTTAATTTGCTTATTGAAATTATTTGTATTTATTTGGACCTACTTGAACCTACTGTATTTAAAAGATACTATATATTAATATAAATATTCAGTTGCCTAAGAATTTTTTAAAATCAGCATTTTCATTAAACCTGTGTTTCAATTTTTTCCATTAAAATTGATAGACAGGTTTATTGAATTAAACTTCAGGCATTGTATGTTGTCCTATATTTTTTCCCTCAAGATAATGTAATGGCATGTGGGATTTTAGTATATTCTAACTTAGGTCACACTAGGTTTTGTTAAGTTTAAGAGTTATCTGTAAGAAAATAAAAGACAGTATTTCCTATCTTTAGTTGGCTTAAATTAAGAAAGCAACTACCATTTCTGAAGAACCGAGGTTCTATACATTACAAGTTTTGTGAATTAACATTTTGTAAATGAACCCTGGGATAGTAAACAGTATAAACACTTACTTTAATAGATTCATGGATCTTTGGTGGGGGTAGAGGGAATAGATATTTTATCTGATTTCTTATCTTGGCTTTTGTGCTTACCTAAATTATTAAACGTACAATTTAACATAAACCAGAGAAGTGCTTAAAATTGCATAGGGATGCTAATCATGGGGGAAAAAAATACCTTTCAAGGCCGAGACAATAAACACAATATTTGAGAATTGCTTTTTAAGATTTTATGTCACATTTCTCATAACCAGTGTTGTAATGAAGCTTTTATTACTAAAACTTAAAACAGAATTAGGTCATTCATAAATCCGTTGCAATTAATGTTTCAAGACAAAGTAAAAATAAAGATCTGTGATTCTTTTAATAAACACCCGAAGTATAAAATACTTCTATTATAACTTGATTTTTAATCACAATATCTTTTATATGTCTACAAACAACTATCTCAGTAACATTTGGATTATTATATAAAAGCTATATTTATTCAAGTTTTGTATATATTTTTCCTATAAAATCTCTTGGATAACTAAAGTAAAAAATGACACTTATACTTACTCAGCATTTAGGTGTGATAAGAAGTTTAATTAAAAATGTACTAGTTGTAAAACACTGAATAACCAGATCATCCCTGTTTTCTCTGAAAGTAGAATACCAGAGATATGATGTCCTGAACTAATGTTTTTGGATGAATGAATGAAACAAATGAAAAAAGATGTGCATCTATTACCAACAAATGAAAAGAACTTATTGGTGTAATTATAGGACATGCATTCATTTTCAACTGGAAGGCCAGTCTACAAGTTGCATATTTTTAAAATTTAAAAGATTACATACCAAAACATTATGAACACTGGTCTGATAAGCAACTATAATTTGCAGTTGTATGATAAAATTTTCCTTGAATCAGCAGAAGAAACATCATACCATTTTTAAAAGTTTTTCCAATCCACACTTTTGATATCCATGTGAAAATAATTTCAATTTCTAGATCAGCAGGGTCAATAACTTTGTCTTCATAGATCAAATTTTACAGTATTATATCTTTTATAATCATATTTAATCTTATCAATTTTTATAAAGATTTTATTTATTTGAGAGAGAGCATGAGCAGGGTAGAATCAGAGGAGAGGGACAAGCATACTCCCTGCTGAGCAGGGGATCTGATGATGGGCTCCATCCCAGGACCCCGAGATCATGACCTGAGCCGAAAGCAGATGCTTAACCAACCAAGCCTCCAGGCGCCCCTCAATTTTTTTCCTTTTATTTGAAATATAACATCGCTGTGCTTTAGCGTTACCAATACTTGGAATTGGGATGCCAGGTAAGAAAAACATTCTATGGGGTCATCTATAAATATAGTAAAGGCCAATTTGGGGATCTAACTTAGATAAAAATATATTAGAGCATGAAGGATTTTATAGACTATAAAGAAGAAGACCAAAAAGAGACTTTTTAGAAGTCAACAGTTTAGATAGAAAGAATCTGAAAAAAAATAATCTGAAATGAGTCATAAGCAAAATATCCTCTCTTGGCTTCATTGTTTCCTCAGAGGAGAGTACTGAGATAATAATTGGAGTGCATGGGCGGCTGGGTGGCTCAGTCGGTTAAGTATAGACTCTGGGTTTCGACTTAGGTGGTGATCTCAGGGTCCTGGGATGGAGTCCCGCTTGGGCTCCACACTCAGTAGGGAACTGCTTGAGATTCTTTGTCTCCCTCTTCCTTGGCCCCTCCCCCAGTTTGTGCTTGTGCTCGCAGTCTCTCTCAAATAAATGTTTCTTTAAAAATGAAGAATTGAGGGGTGCCTGAATGGTTCAGTCCATTAAGCATCACCATTGGCTCAGATCCTGATCCCAGAGTCCTGAAATCGAGTCCTGAGTCAGGGTCCCTGCTCCACGGGGAGTCTCCTTCTCCCTCTGCTTCTCTCTCTCTCTCTCTCTCTATCTTTCATAAGTAGATAAAATCTCTAAGAAAAAAATATGAAGAATCGGAGTGCTAACAATTTAGAAAGTGATTTGTGACCCCGGGAATCAACAGTGTAGGAGTAGAGTAAGTAAGACACTGAGGAGAAGGTGGCAAAGGGGATGTTATCAACCAGGGTGTCCTTGTGGACAACTGGGGTCTGTCTGGATGGGCAGACAAGGTAGAACACACCTCAGAGGCTGATTGTAAAAAAGCCACAACCAGTGGAACATTTATCCGCAGATTCCACGTCCATGTTCAGTTCAGAGCTGCTTCCTGGGGCATTAACATTCTGGCAGGGTTGAAGGTGCTTCTTTAGCAGCCAGGAACACAAAACAAAGCAAAATAAAATGGAAATAACAGAGATGGGACAACATTGCAGGTGTTCACACTGGATGTCTTCGGTGGGTAGTGGTGGCTTCTGAGGGGTCTGGGCAAGGCGCTGACCAGGGTACTGGCTACATGTACCTTCAAAACCTCCGGCTGATTGCATGACCATCTAAGGTGTCTGTTCTTCAGCCTCAAACACAGTCTGGGGGCAAAAATAATGGCATCACATGCTTTATGTTGTGTGAGTGAGTTCCATATCCCTGCTTATCCTTTCTACCTTTTTTGGTGAGCATTTATCCTTTAGCACATTCAGTTAAAGGGTATTTTGGCATGGAGTTTAAAGGATTTTTTTTTTTAATTTTCGAAGGAATAATTTAGATTACTTATCTTACTTTGGAACCTTAGAAGGATGGGCAGTTCACTGTACTTATTTTATATGTGTTAGCAGAAATAAATCTGTTGTGCTTAAATTTATCAGATTGGATTTCCTCACCCCACTTTAAAACACACAAGAGCTGGACTCTTTCATTAGCTGGTATAAAATGGCTGGGAGGGGATATAGGAAGGACTTAATTACCATTCTCAGTAAGTCTACAATTCAGTTTTTGGGAGAAAATCCCATTCATTCAACTGAGATGTTGTACAGTGTGTGGTAGGCATATAGTAGGAAGCAAAAATGTGCTGTGAGTAGTTTGAGACAATTTCTCACCATAAAATCAAGGCAGAGCTTAATTCAGAAAGTAATGTTTGATCTTAGTTTCAAAGAATAGGTAGAAATGAAATGTATACTGGGGGAAAGGTTTTCCAAAGAGAGACAATAGAATAAACAAATCATGGAAATTTACTTGACAAGATGTTCACAGTTAAGCCCAAAAAACTAATATCATTTTGAATTCCTCCTTTCAAATTTATCATAATAGAGTTTGTTGTGGTTGCTGCTCTTTGATTTTGTTTTAAGGGTTCTTTTTTTTTTTATCAAGGGTTTCCTCATTAAAATGATTTAAGTTCGAACAAAAAAGTAAATAAATCAAATAATGAATAAAACCTCTCCAGTCATAAATATGGAGGTCAAAACTGCACATACAATCATCGGGACGTACTCAGAGAATGCTGTACTTGTTAGCAGACCTAAATTCGAGTCCTAACTCGGCCACTAATTAACTTAACCCTCTGGTCTCAGCTTCCTGTTGTAGAAAATTAGACTGGCTGTACGTCGTGAAAGTTTACTTAATCTCCAAATCCCTGACACATTGGGAGATATTTCAGAGTGTATAAAGAAACAAAAATACAGAGCCATTTCTCTTTACTACAAATCAAAATGTTTGATCAGAACATTTGTCTTAATGGCAGGAGCAAAGAAACAGAAAATTGCGGCAATACAGAAAATTTAAAGTTTCAACATGTAAGCAATAAATATAGAAGACATGGAAGGAATTGTGAATGATGTTCGTATTAATCTGTCATTTATGGTTTACAGATCTTGGTTTTCCTACTAAAAATTGTCTTTGATTTCATATTTACTTCAACACTGTATGTGTGCATGTGCACGCATGTGTAAAGGAAAAATCCTCTTACACATACGCATTTCTAATGTGGTCATTCTGATTTTAGTAGTGATATAGGGGAAGACGGTATGAAGCGAAGTCTGTTGTTCTTACTGTGAATTTTACCTGTATCCCGCTCATGAAAAATGCTGTTCCTAAAAGTAATTACTCACTTAAAATATTATATGCAGCATGTTATGATGTATGATTTCATATCAATCAACGTTACAGACATAATCAACACTTTCCTGCGTAGATCTCAGTTTTTAAAAATGGGGAGTTACATTTTGTTACAGATAAAGAGAACAGACTAAGAGAATATGAGACTTATTACTTGAGCATGTATTGCAAGAATTTTGTATTTGGTATTTTGTACTAAAGACATATAATATTTTTGCATTATATTTGAAGTTTAGAGAATGCCAGTCAGCCCTAGAATAAAATTCAGTATGGAAGATATAAAAACGATAGCCACTGCCTTCAAAGTCAAGATTAGGAGATAGAATGGTGCAGTGAGGATAAACCCCTCAATTTAGGAGCGAGGGCTGAATTTCAGCCTATGCATTCCCATTTACCAACATAGCGGCCTTGCAAACTGACCAGAATTGCTCTGATTCTCATTAGCCTCAATGATGAAGAAAGAAATTTGGATGACATGTAAGGGGTGCCTGGGTGGTTCAGGTGGTTGAACCTCTGACTCTTGGTTTCAGCTCAGGTCATAATCTCAGGGTCCTGGCATCCAGCCTTGGTGTTGGGCTCTGTGCTCAGTGGGGAGTCTGCTTGTCCCTCTCCCTCCCCGTCTGCTTCTCTCCTTGCTGTCACACTTGTGCATGCAGGCTCTCTCTCTCTCTCTCTCTCTCTCTCTCTCTCTCAAATAAATAAATTAATTAAATATTTGGGGTGTCTGGGTGGGTGGCTAACTCAGTTAAGTGTCTTCCTTTGGCTCAGGTCATGATCTCTGGGTCCAGGGATTGAACCCCATGTTGGGCTTCCTGCCCAGTGGGGAGCCTATTTCTTTCTCTCCTTCTTCCCCCTCCCCCCTACTCCTGCTCCTGCTCTATCTCCATCTTAAATAAATAAATAAATAATCTTAAAAAAAAAAAAAGAAAATTTGGATGCCATGTAAAATTCCGTTCAGCCTGAATATGTTATGAGACTGTTTCGCTATATCTAAAACAGTTTTGGGGTTACCAATTTGGAATCTATGTACCGTATGCCAAATTTAAAATTGTTTTACATATGGGGACTTATTCTTTAAAAACAGTGACAGTTTGAATCTTGCTCCATTGTACATAGAGATAAACATCCAAACTGTTGTCAGACACCTAACAATACCACTCAGAATTCCCCTAACTGTTGCTCACAAGGCACCACCCACAAAAATTTCAAAATTTCAAATGCATGCCTGTAACTATGGCACACATCGCTTTTCAGTTATGCCAGGATTATCATGTACCCCACCCCCTCATCTCTTTGAGCATTTATTGACCCTTCTTTGTGAGCCAGAGCTGTGCCCTGCTTTATGCAGACATGATCACATTTTTCCCTTATAGCAATATTGTAAGTCCTGAATTCTCTTCATCTTATACACAAGAAACGGAGGCTGAGAGATGTGAAATAAATTGCCTCTAATCACAGAACCGATTTGTCTGTCTCCCAAATCTCCTGATCTGTTGAGGAAAGGACTTAAGGATCACTCTGCTTTTAAGCCTAAGTAATTAGAAAGATGGTCATGTCATTAACGATTTGCAGGGAGCACCAGGTTTCAAATGGGGCATTTTGGTTTCTGTTAGACATGTTGAAATACAGCTGCTGATGGAATGTTCAAGAGAAGTACTCTTTAGTCGTAGTCTTCCAAGTACTCTTCCAGTAACTTGGAAATAAAGAATTCGGTTGAAACTAGAAGAGCAGTCAGTTATACATAAAGTTTTCAATCCATTCTTATCACCAGGATTAAATAAATCCGAGTACAGTTGCTAGGTTTTATTAATGATTCTGTTCATAAGTTTATGCATCCATACATAAAATAAAGAACAATGAATTACAGCTCTCATCCTTGGTCAACGATGATGGTTTGCCAAATTGAATAAAACTTTATTTTACCAAGGACTCTATTCCTCAGTTTTAGAGGTTGAAAACCTTGATTATGTCCACACAGTGAGAGAAGTCCCATCACCCAAAACTGAAGAGACTGATAGATGTACTAGCATAATATATTATTGATTTTAATTGACCCCTGCCTGTCACAGATACTAGGAAGCTCCTATGTGTATGATAAAATACATATTTTCCTTTTGGACCAAATGACATGGAAAACCAAATTTTATAAATTAGATCATTTCTGGGTTAGTATGGTTTTGAAGCAAGGAGAGCTAACTGGATGACCCAAATATTTAATAACTCCATTTTCTTTTCCACAATGCAACATACTTGTCACGATGTCCTAAGTGCTCAAGTTCATTTGTTAGGACAGACATTTCCTTCAAGAGTTCTGAATTGGACATCAGAAAAGCATTCCTCATGAACCCTCACATTCAGACCTTGGATGTTTGCAGGGTCCAAGCAAAACTGTGTTTCCATATTTTCCATTAACCAAATAGTGCCCTTTGGGAATTTCCTTCTTTTGAACCAAGAATCTAGTTTCTTGGGGGAATAACCTAGACTAGCCATAATAGACAGCTATGATCTCCATCATAAAGTGGGCAATAGATAATTATAGCCAGAGAACTTTTCAGGGATCCACTTTGATCCTTGGGTTTTTTGTTTGTTTTTTGTTTTCTAAGTGAAGAGGACAAAGGTGCTCATATGTCAACACATTTCTTAGTTACTCTTTTTTTTTTTAAGTGGATGTTTTTTAAGATTTTATTTATTCATTTGACACAGAGAGAGAGATTACAAGTAGGCAGAGAGGCAGGCAGAGAGAGAGGAGAGAGGAGGAAGCAGGCTCCCTGCTGAGCAGAGAGCCCGACGCGGGCCTCGATCCCAGGACCCTGGGATCATGACCTGAGCCGAAGGCAGCGGCTTTAACCCACTGAGCCACCCAGGCGCCCCTCTTTTTTTTTTTTAAGATTTTATTTATTTATTTGACAGAGAGAGAGATCACAAGTAGGCAGAGAGGCAGGCAGAGAGAGAGGGGGAAGCAAGCTCCCTGCTGAGCAGGGAACCCGATGCAGGGCTCAATCCCAGGACCCTGAGATCATGACCTGAGCTGAAGGCAGAGGCCTTAACCCACTGAGCCACCCAGGCACCCCCTCAGTGACTCTTAGTAATAGTAATAGGGATTTTCTTATTCTTACCTTTCTTATTCTTACCTTATTTTTTTCTTACATGTTATTCTTTCTGTCTTTAACTAAATTCTGGAAATTTATGATCTGGTGTGTGTGTGTGTGTGCGTGTGTGTGTGTGTGTGTGTGTGTGTGTTATCAGATTCTGAGAAGGTAAACAGTTCTCCTTATTTCCATACCTGGAAGAGTACTATCTCATAGTCACACCCTTGTCCATACCAGAAACTGTCCAAATACTAGGAAAAGCTAAGTGGTGATATCAAATCTTGAATTCATGTAACAGAATTTGCTGACCTTTTGGAGTGTTCGTTCATTCCTGTTAAATGAAGTACATGCTTATGTGAAATTTAATGAGAAAGATGTTTGGATTTGTTCATACTTCGTTTCATATCTTGTTGAAAAGTATTTTAAAAGTCTGCTGTCCATCTTTCATCTCGACAAGCATTAGAGAAGTCATGGGATAAAAATAATAATATATCACAATTATGTTTAAGGAGTTCTCTGTGCATTAAAGACAAACGTGAACAGAATGACAGGAAATGCAATGTGGGCTCTAGCTGTGCATGTAAATAATTGCAGAAAAAGGAAAAGTTTAGTCGATTGAAAGTGGGAGAGGATACCCTAGTCGGAATTGTCAGGGAAGACGTAATGGGGAAAGGGAAATGATGTTCTTGCTCTTTGAATGCTGGTTAGTTGAAGTTCTGACAATTATGAAATATAATGTTCACCGGTTTTCTCTATGTTTCGTTGTGTCTCTGTGTGTGTGTGTGATGATTTTACACTAAGAGCTTGGTGATTGTTTCTATATACAAAATGAAACTCGACTTTAAAATAGTTTATGTGCCTCAGATATGAAATGTATTTAATCATGATATTTTATAATTTTCCTAATATAGCCTTTAAAAAAACAGATTAAAAAACCTTCATCACCATACATTGTTCTTGAATTGTTATAAGCATTGCAAGATGAATTGTAAAGGCATAATTGGACTGAAACATAAAATTCTACTTTCAAAATGTGGAACAGGAACATGACTCCATAGTTGGCCCTAATTTTTGCTATAACTGAATAGGAATATTCTCTTCAATCTGTTATTCATTTCTTGTCTTCCATCCCTTCAAATTATGAGTTATCCTCTCAGAAGTAGCAAGAAGAAAATGTATAGCTAGTTTTAGGGGACTCTAAGGGCTTTAGTAATAAACACTTTCTATATAAAATTATCGTGCAGGTGGGAAAAAAGAATTCATTTCTATTCATTATTGCATCATTTTTAAAAAATTTACTGTGCAGGTTGTAGAAATAAGCTATAAAACTTTACACATTTGCAATTGTTAAAATGTTTTATTAGGGCATATATTTGGCATGCTGCCCCCATTTTATTTTAGTGACTGAGACTGTTGCTTAAAAGAACATTCTGTTTCCCTAACTATCAGTGGTTTCTAGCTATATCTTAATAGTAGTGGAGGGACATTGCCCCCAGCAGGGAAAAAAGAGAATAGAAATAGGGATCTATTCTAACAATTCAGCTAAAAGGTAATAAATAGGAAAATGAGAAACTGCACACGTTGATGAAAATAATATTATGAATATATATGTAAAAACACCAGCTATTGAGTTAGTGTTATTTTTTTAAAACATCTAAATTTAAGACAAAACAATCTTAAAGAAAAATCCTTTTATATAGGCGTTATTGAAAATTAAAGTTAATTTAAAACAGTCCGTGGTTAACATTTATGCTCAAAACATCATCAATGTTTTATGGTAATTAAAAATAGCGTAAAATTGTTCTAGTTCTGCTACCTGACAGAAGTGGATATAAACTCATAGCTCTTAAATTAATTTTTTGGCCTCTAGACCTTATAAAATCAGCAGTAAGTGTGCTTATTTGAACATCTTAGGCATTATTTCACTTCTAAAATATTGATAGATGGCTTTAATTTAAATTTGTGGTGTTCCTTTTCTTTAAATATAAAGAAATTGTTTTGCAAACACAGGAAGAAGTGGTATTTGATGTTTCCCTCTCTGTGACATTGTTCTGAAACATCGTGCCACAATTACAATGGGCGATTCAAAATTTATGATGCATTGCATAATTTATTGCCACACTTTGGGATGGCTTGTTTTTTTTAATTTATTTTTTAACTTACAGAAAAGATGAACATTTTAAAGTGTTTCCAGATATAGGCTTTTAAAGTTATTCTTTCTCTCTGTCTCTTTCTGGCCTGACCCCCTGCACACCCCCCCCCCATCTAAAATGAGAACTTTTGAACATCTCAGTATCTGTGACGAGATTGAATTTATGTATGGTTGACATTTAAAATAAAATGTTATTGCAGAAAAATGTCAAAAAGTGTAGAAGTTAAGTCATCTGTTAGAGGACTTAATATACTTTATAACCTTGTAATTTTTATCAGATTTGTAAGACTTATTCTGTCATAAATAAATGATGTTATCCGTAAACTTGAACTTTCTCTTGGAGTAAATAATAGTCATTGAAGAAAATAAATTGAAAGGTAAAGGATTTTAAAAGTCTGTTTAAATGCTAGAGGGTAGATAATAGGAATACTGCTTTTGTCTGACAGATTTTGGAAGTTCCAATATAGGGCAAGAACTACTTATACTTAGAATGATCAATTCACCCACATAGCTTTTAAACATAAGAAATCTCTGATGGATTGAAAAGTATGCATTTTCACTACAAAGCCATTTACATTTTCACATGGTTGAGTTTCTGCATCAAAAAGGGATCCGTTTCTGTGATTACTAACATTGGACATGGAGGAGCTTTCTCCTCCCATCTCCCTGTCTATCCTTCGCTCCAGTGGGAGATAGAAAAGAACACAAATCTTCACTCTCAACGTTACTTAATAATCGAATTGGGCAGACTAAATATACACATGACACAAATTGCTTAAGATTCACAGCAAGTCAGAAGTGAAGTACTGTAGCACCAATGCCTAGATGTGAAAGGTATACCTTGTAAACAAGTAAGATATAAGTTTATAAACGTTGCCAACAATACTTTTTTTTTTCCTGTTTGACACCGTACATTTTGTTAAGGAGAATCTTTGCAGATTTTATTTACTTATTGACTCTCTCAAATAGTTACATGTGATATTAAGAATAAAAGTCTTTTTAAGAATAAATCTTTTTTATTTTAAATGTCAGACAATTCTGAAATGACTACCACGTTACTTAAATATTTTGTAAATATTCAAATAACATTTGTTCTTTCTTTCGTTCGTTCTTTCTTTTTTTGGTAGAGGGACTGGAGATTAAGACTTCAGGTTTGTTTTTTGTTTTTTGGGTTTATTTACATTTATTGTAGGAGAGGAAAAAGAATTCTTTCTACCCTCTACGATTCTTTCAGCTGGCTTAGGGATTAAATGGACATAAGACAGATTGGCAGCTGAAAAAAGCAAATTTTAATTGCATGCACATGGAGGCCCAGTAATGAAATTGAGACCCAAAGAAATGACCAACAACAGGCATTTATTTATTTATTTATTTATTTATTTATTTATTTATTTATTTTACCTCTTGGACAAAGGGACAATAAATTTGTGAGGAATTAAAAGGATAAAGAAAGTAGATATTTAGGAGTTTTAATTAGTAAGGAATTCTAAGTGGTATTTGGGCTGAAGTAGTATATTAGTATAAAGTAATATGGTTTGTTTTTATAGCTGTCTCCACTTTAAAGTTCTTATATATGGTGATAGGTATGTCTTTTAACTTCTTCAGGGAGGGTACCTTTCATATTAGAGACTTATTTCTTGCCTTCAGAGGTACAAAGGAGGATTTGAGTATGTTTGGGCCTAAGTAGCTTCACTTCAAAATAATCAATATGCCATTGTGGTGTATTTTCAGGCAGCCTGCCCTGGGCTCCTACCTTATCAAGTTTATATTCTCTAGCAAAGTACACAGACATGTCCATCTATGGGCATGGTATTCCATAGGAGACCAGAATAATGACTACATCTATACACAACAGCCAAGCCTGAGATCAGCTCATACTTCATACTGATAAATTTCCCTAATGCTGTTCAGATTTCTTGACACAACTGTCAGAACATCAGGTCCTTCTGATCCTACTAACATGGGAACTTTGAGATTTGGGGTAGATTATTGCCCTTAGTATCTTCATTTCCTCATGTGTTAAGCTCACTGAAGTTTATTCTTTTTTTTTTTTTTAAGATTGTATTTATTTATTTGACAGAGAGTGGGAGAACATAAGCAGGGGGAGCAGCAGGCAAAGGGAGAGGGAGAAGCAGGCTCCCCACTGAGCAGGGAACCTGACACAGGGCTCGATCCCAGGAACCCGGGATCATGAACTGAGCTGAAGACAGACGCTTAACCAACTGAGCCACCCATGAGCCCCGCTGAAGTTTATTCTAAATGCTGGGAAATGTTTATGATTCTGTAAATGGACAAGAATAGTTTTGACATCCTCTGAGCTAGAGAGGAGAGAATTAATTTTAACTATGACAGGACCACAAACAAAAGTCCTTAACGTGCTTTCGAGAGCATAGGAGAGGCTATTCCTCAGACACTGCCTGGTTAGTTTATAGATATCATGCAGTCCCCTTTATCTCAGCACCTGGTTTAGTCCTTCCTCACTCTCTGGGGCGTGTATGTGGATAACCTGGTTTCCCATGAAGGCATGATTTCACTAGGATGTTGAGAAGGAATCAATGGAGCAAGGTATTTAGCAAAACTTATATAACATGAAATGGCCCGAGATGTAGAGAAGAAATGGAATGAAAGCATCAGCACTGTGAACTGATCAGGTTCAGTTCTCTGATCCCCCAATCAACCGGTCCAATCTTTAGGTTATAAGACATTTGCATACGTCTCCGCTGTTTCTCTTTTGACATTGTTCCCAATACTCCCAGTAGACTCAAAGGCTTCTGTAGCTCTTTGCAAAATAACATTTACCTAATTTATCATTTAAATAATAGCTAGAAATTTGTTTGGCCACCAGTAAACACTTTATATTTGACCAAAATTGTTAAATTCTGATACATCATAGGGTACGGATTTTGGCCCCTTGTTAAGAAGAGCAAAAGAAGAGTGAAAATAAGTTTTGTGAGTCATCATTCACCAATATAGCACACTTAATTAAAGGAGAAATTTCCCTTGGCAGTGATACATTTGTGGGGAAAAGAACTTTGCCCCCTCATGAATGAAAAATGTTTGAATTAGGACACCACCGCAACAGCCTGTGAAATCTTAAAGTGTCCAAATAAATTTCTAATTATAGAAAGATTCTCATTAAATAGTGAACATGTATAATTACAGAAAGGTTTTCACTTAATTAGAATCTCATCAGAACTTCCATCTGCATTGAGGTTTTGATAATAGAGGTCAGGACCTTTTGAGGTTGTTGGGGAAAAGTAGGTCAAAATATAAGGGAGTTATAGATCCATTGTGAAGTTTTGGGCATAAATAATTTTTATTGAGTTCTAGAAAAAATTAGGCAGAAAATAAATGTGGTCATAAGATGTGAAAGGGGGTGTCAGCATGATTCACACTAAGGATACCTGCTCAGCAATTATGCTCTTAGCATTACAAATTAAATATGACCTAGCATACACATTGTCAAATTGTATATATTTCAGGGTGAGAGGAATTACAGTATTGAAGAAAGACAAACATCTTGAACTCTATAGCAGTAAATTTGCTATTTAATGCAACATTCCATGTACAGAATTATAGTTATCCTGCTGATAAACTTCAGACCGCAATTCCCCAGGAAACCATAAAACAATTTAATTTGAGAAGAAAGCTTAAAATGAACACTGTAAGTTTATATTGCATGTTAATTATAGCAGTGCATGGGGATCTACTTATTATAACATGGACAGTAGATGGATAAACAATCTTATTTGATACCCCTTGTTTTTACATATAATAATAACAAATACGCCATCCTAAATATCATCTCCTTTATGTTGATAGTGTTTTAAATGAATCATTATTATTTAGATGGTTTAGTTCAAGGCACCTTTTATAACAAAGCTAATTACTGGTTACCAGGCATTCTTCTAGGCAATGAGACTATAATGATACCTAAGATACAGTTCTTACCTTGAGGAGTCAAGGACACATGCCCAAGTAGTTTTAATACGGCATTATAAGCCATATAAAAAAGGATGTACAAGATAATATGGAAACACAAAGTAAGAAAGAACAAAGACTGACCAGTGCCAGATAGGCGAAACTGGGGATTGTAGTCATTCATTCAAACATTTTTGATTGAGATCCTACTACTTACCAAACCCAATGCACTGCTGCCACTGATTGGTGGTAGAGACCTCTTCTTTTGAATCTGAGACTCTGAGTTAATTTTAAGTAATAGAAGCCTCATTTGATGGCCCGATTTGAAGAAGTCATCCAAGAGAACCAGGGAAAAGGTTCTCACTATTCACAGGATATATCATTAATTCATGAGGATACCATTCCTTTCCCCATGAATAATGAAGAACCCTACAGAGGGCTTTAACCACTTATTTCTCTTTGTAAAATGTCCTGGTAAAATTTATTGATTCAAATCAATATATATTTATTCAGCAAGCACTTTCCTCAAGGCATTGCACTAATCTCTGAAGAAAAACAAAACTCGAAGATGTAGTTCTTGCCCTCAAGGAATTTAAGATTGAATGGAGAAAAAAAATAAACAGGTAAATGATGAATCCTAACATAAAAGAAAATGTATGAAGTGCTAAATCAAGGTACAAGTAATTGGCTGTGGCAGAACAATGCTTGCGTTTTTTTTCTTTTTTTCTTTTTTCCCCCTCCAGCTCCTTGGCCAGCAGCTTACTTTAGGTGTCTAGGCTGTGTTAATGCCACAGACTTGCGACTGGCCTCTCCTGCTTTTTTTGGCTTAATTTTGCTCCAGGATAATCCACCCTTAGAATGACCACATAATTTACTGTCTACACCAGGACAGTTTGCGAATGAAGTGGGACAATTAATAATCACACGAAGAACAAGCATGACCAGGACTGTCCCTGGCAAATCAGTGTGAATGATTGCCCAATTCAAACTCCATCCTAATGCCAAAACAAACAATTCATATGCAACCTGGATAAGTTGCAGTCATTTAAAATCGTTCAGTGGTTCTCCATTCCCTTCATGATAAATCCGAGTCTTTTCTCTTGTACAAAAAGTTTCTCTCATGGCCTGACAACTCCTTCCAGTTTTACCAACACCTTCCTTACCTCTCACCAACTGGCCTATGACTCTGTGTATCTCCTGTTGCCTTCTGATCTTCTCATTTGTAATTATGTATTTGGAATCTCTTTTCAGAGGTTAGTAAGTTGTTAATGTACTTACTTGTAATTCCCTGTAGACTACAAATTTCTTTAAGGCAGAGATATATTCTAGATTTTTAACAAGTTTTTCAGTAATAAAAGTAGCTAGCATCTGACACATTAAGTATTTAATTAGTTTTTGTGGACCAAAGTGAATATATCCATGTTTTATGATGTGGATTGAGAGAGAAATACGATGTTCAAATTCTCATTGAGAGGGGGGTATTTGAGCTGAGCTAAAAGGGAAAGAAACTTTTTATTGGAAAAAAAATGAGTAGAGGATATTTTGGAAAGCAGAATGATTGAAAGCACATGCTATAACCATGGTTTATTTTCTTGTAGAGAAAGACTTTCAAATTGAAATGAGTTTTGAATACATTTGGAAATGCGTAGATAGGAATAGTTTTGCAGTCAGAGGTTCTGAAAAATGAGGGATGGTCTCTGAAAGTAGTAGAAGCTGCCTCCATCTCTTTTCCAGTATTTAAATAGGTGCAGTTTGAGAAATGGTCTAAAGGGACCTAGGATTTCATGATGACTTTTCTCTTGATTCTAAAAGATAGCAATGCTATTGTTTTGTAAGCTTGTGCATAATGTAAGGTAAATAGCTAAGGTTGTCTAGCGCTATTCCCAAATGTTGCAACCTTCCAAGTAGCACCTGGTCCCCTAGATTATATTCAGAAGGAGGTAAATGGGAACTTCTCACTTACCTGTGCTCCTCTCATCCTTTCTTTTTATCAATCAGGGTTGTTTTCAAGACCAGAGTTTTTCAAGGGGAAAATCTACTTGACACTTGCTTAAACCGAAACAAATTTATCTCATGTAACTGAAAAGAAATATCTTAGGAAGAGCTGGAATCACAAACTTAATATATATATTTATACCAGAAAAAAAATATATGTCAGGAATTCCCAGTTCTGTAGAAGAGAATGGTTCTCAGGGTACAGATGGCAGAAGGAGGGCTGAGCTTCCAAAGCTATAAATATCCACAATGTCTTATCTCCTGACCTCAGCCCAGTGATATACCAGGGTTCTCCTATTTAGATGTTTTAGTGCCTTGGCAAATCTAGGCTTCCCAGAGCAGTGAGACATTCTGGAAAAAAACCAACCAACCAACCAATCAACCAACCATTTCTATGGTGTTCTACTCTGTCCACTCTCTGTGACCCAATGGTAGCTAATCAAGGAAAGAAATCATTTTAGTTCAATTTAAAATTTGATTATTAATTACTGTAAAAGCCTAAATCAAGAAAGTTCTGCACATGTACTGGAAATAGCCACACATAAAGGCATTGCTAACTGGAACCTGGTCAATGAATGTTTCCCTTCCCCCAAGTTCCTCTTTTCATTGGCCATTTCATTGGGGCTTCCTAAGCAATATCATGATTATATGCTGATTTGTCTAAAATCTGTATGTAGGTTGAAACCTGTGGAACTTCCATTTTTGTAGGTCAAATGATCAATATTACCAATTTCAGCGTGTTCAGCGTAATAAGTAATCTACTCCAGGCTCTGAATTGAACTGCTCGTAATCCACTGTTTCAAGTTATAAAGGTAGAAAAGTAGACACTCTCTTCTAAACCAGTTCTTCCTACTTTACTTGATATAGGGAAGGACCGCATTCAAGGTTTTTGCCATACAAGCAATTTTAGAAATAATGGCCCACCACCTTCCTTGCCTTTACATATGCTATACTATTTGATGATCCATATTGGGAAAAAATAGGAATTATACAACAGTTGATGCTGACATCTGCTCCTGCCCTAACTCCCTGAAAAACAATTTGCTTGGTTCTAGGGAAATAAATGTATTGATTTAATATAAAACAAAGCATTGGAATCATTTATAGGACAAATTATATGTAAACATACTGTGTCACAGATATTTCTAAAAATAAACATATTCCAAATATGTCCTTTTGTATCAATATTGTTTGCAGGCACATACATTTTTCCATACAAAAATAACATCTTTCATGTATAAATATTCCTATATGACTTTATAGGAATATTTGGATCTGTGTTGATACTTACTGACAAGTAGAATAAACCCCTTTAAAATTATCTTTGTGACAGCAACAATTATTTCACTGTATAAAAATGAGACACACATTTGTTTATTATTATGTGGTTGTTAGTAAAAGTTCAGTTCATGATGAGGAGGACGAAGGCAGCTCTAGTTTCAAAATCACTGAGATCTAAAATTGGTTTCGTGATTATAGAAGGAATGTATATGCGAGCAATAAAACATACTGTGTGTGGTGCAAGGAATCTTTTCAAACAAAAATTTTTCCAAGCCCTACAATGTAGTTTGATAACCTTTGGTTGCCAGTGTAACTATTCTGAGCACATTTACCCAGAAAAAAAAAAGATTCATTTTTGCAATATCTTGGACATTTGTTTAATCACTACAATTATATCAGAAAGGTCTAATCTAAAACAGGAAGATAGTAATTGTTCACTTATTTGAAAATCACTCAAAATGATAAGAGTGCAAACAGCTTCTCCTTCTTGTTCTTGTTCTTCTTCTTCTTTTTCATAACTTGTAGGCTTTTTCACCAGACTGTGTTAAGAGGATGGTTCTGAAGCTGGTCCATCCTCTATATTATTCTCTGGTTAAGCAACTGTAACCAAGTTGCCTGACATTAAACCTCAGTTACTTGATCAGTAAACTCGAGCTGTAGTTCGTACCACATAGGATGGTAGTAATGTACACTTGCTTATTACAGCACCTGCCACGTACTAGACACTCAATAATGCAGCCACATTATAGCACCTGCCACGTACTAGACACTCAATAATGGAGCCACATTTTAGTCTTTAGCAAAGGTTTTGCAGTTCTGTGACAGTGATCTATAAAAACTCCTACAGAAAAAAGTCTAGTTTCCTTTTAAGATTTTTATTTATTTATTTATTTATTTATTTATTATTTTTTTTAAAGATTTTATTTATTTATTTGACAGAGAGAGATCACAAGTAGGCAGAGAGGCAGGCAGAGAGAGAGGAGGAAGCAGGCTCCCTGCCGAGCAGAGAGCCCGACGTGGGCCTCGATCCCAGGACCCTGAGATCATGACCTGAGCCGAAGGCAGAGGCTTTAAACCGCTGAGCCACCCAGGCGCCCCAAGATTTTTATTTAATAAAACTTTTCTTTGGAAATATTTCCATCCCTTTCTTGCTCTTGTTTTCCTCATCTCAATACTAAGAACTATTCTATGCTCATGTACTTGAACTATGACATACTGCCTCTGTCCTCTTGGTCAAACCTGAAAGTTCAGTAACTGTTTTTTATTCATTCATGCATTCACTCACTCATTCATTCAGTAGTCCACTCTGGACCCATTGCTCTTGATTTATGTCAGTGCATAATACTCATTCTTCTATCTCTTTAGTTAAATTATCCCAAAAACACTTGTATTTATCTTATATTCATATTTACTAGACTATCATAAATATCATTAATATATCATAAATATATTCATATTTACCAGATTAGACCACTAGACATATTTATTAGACTATCAATTCACCAGATTATCCAGAGCATTATGCATTATGTGTTCAGACTTCTACATTCCGAAGACACTGACAAACTTGGACTTACATGCGAGTTACGTTAATGGTTCTGTTATCTGGGTTTTTCTGGAGAAACAGACCAAAAAAAGCTGTGTGTGTGTGTGTGTGTGTGTGTGTGTGTGTGTGTGTGTATGCACGTGGGTTGGAGCAGAGAGATTTATCTTAAGGAATTGGTTCATGCAATTGTGGAGATTTGGTAAATTCAGAATCTGCAGGGTAGACTAACAGGCTCAATGCCCAGGGGATAGTTGTAGTCCAAAGGTAGTCTCCTAGGAAATTTCTTCTTGCTCAGGGAGGTCATCCATGGTTCTAGTAAGGTCTTTAGCTGATTGGATGAGGTCCATCCACATTATATGTTTTTATTGTTCACTTAAAAAAAATAATGTTTTTAATGTTCAGAAATTCTGAATAAAAAAGGCAAAAAAGCATACTAATAATTACTGAGTATCTTAATAACTGAGCATATTTGACTTTTGATATCCTAACACAGATTTCTGTATACTGGCATGGAAGATAAAGAGTTGATTTGGGCATCAGATAGACCTCAGTTAAAATTCAGATTGTATTATTTTTCATTATATATTTAAAGTGGCATTTTAAAGAGTTTTTGAGCCTTCTCAGCTCAGTTGTATTCTAGGGTCTTCTCTCTTTAGTCATAGAAACTTTTGGATGACACATTTTTCAAAGGGAAGGTTAGTAATATCCCTGTCCAAATGATCTTTTATTTTTATTTTTTTTAAAGATCGTTTATTTATATGACAGAGAGAGAGAGAGATCACACGTAGGCAGAGAGGCAGGCAGAGAGAGAGGAGGAAGCAGGCTCCCTGCCGAGCAGGGAGCCTGATGTGAGGCTCCATCCCAGGACCCTGAGATCATGACCTGAGCCGAAGGCAGAGGCTTTAACCCACTGAGCCACCCAGGCGCACCCCCAAATGATCTTTTAAATCATGCAGATCTCTGCTCAGCTGGCAGCAAAAAGGAGTGTGCTCCAAGTATTTTTATTGACTGTAACCTTGAGCCATTGTATATTTATTAATTTCTACGTTAGGAGAAATGTTTTTAGATGTTCTTTCCTAAAGGACAAATAGTCCATATGCTCTAAAATATTATAAAAATCTACTTCTTGGGGGCACCTGGGTGGCTCAGTCGGTTAAATGTCTGCCTTTGGCTCAGGTCATGATCTCAGGATCCTGGGAACAAGTTTGGCATCTGGCTCCCTGCTCAGCAGGGAGTCTGCTTCTCCCTCTCCTTCTGCCACTCCCCTCTGTGTGTGCTCTCTCTCAAATACATACATAAAATTCCTAAAATAAAATCTACTTCTTAAACAATTTAGGACACTGAGTAACAAAACTCATTTTTCTTTTTCTTTCTTTCTTTTTTAAAGATTTCATTTATTTGACAGAGAGAGAGAGAGAGATCACAAGTAGGCAGAGAGGCAGGCAGAGGGAGAGGGGGAAGCTCGGTCCCAGGACTCTGGGATCATGATCTGAGCCAAAGGCAGAGGCTTAACCCACGGAGCCACCCAGGCACCCATCAAAGCTCAGTTTATTGCATCCTCCCATATGAGTATCGATGTCTTTCTGTGTTTTTGAGGAATGTAATGAAAAACTTGTCATCATTATGGAATCTAACAGCAGAATGATTCCATGCTTTTAACCAACCACTGTCTTCTTTCCTTCGAACAATGGGATGAATTTCAATGTAGTTTTGGGACCAGAAATACTCTGGGTGCTTTTCTGGAGCAATTGCTACTTTCATTATATGAAATGTTTTAAATATTTGACTTACTGGATTTATCTTTTTGCATTGACTATTTAAAAGCTCAAAGCTAAATAATATCCATAACTAAAAAATTCTTTAATATCAATATCATATGAAACATCTATCAAATACTAGTGTTGTACACAGCCTCTGACATATAATTTTAAATCTCCTGGAGGCCCCCTAAAAATAATGTAGATTATAACAAAATTATACTTAATGTTACTGCTGGATTCTTGTTAAGTCCAGGTTTTGCTTTTGTGCCATTTTTAACTAACACTGTTTGGTTACAGTTTATATATCTTTGTACTGTTTACATCCATTGCTGAACTCAAATACCACAAGAATGTAAATTCAAATGAAAACAGTATTTTGTCTGTTTTGTTCACTATTATATCTTCAGTATTTAATCCAGAAAATACTCAGAAATACTCAGTGCTCAGAAAATATTTACTGAATGACTGATTTAGTGTAAAAATGTGGGTATAAGTGAATATATACTTTTACCTTCATACACACCCAACTGAAAGACAGAGACCGGATTTTATCATGTTCAGACAAGGAAACTGAGAGAATAGACTTACTAACTTTTCCAAGAGCTGCCTATGTTGTCTAAGGGTGACAAACAGCAGGTGCTCATTCAAGTATCATTGTTAGATTCTGGCAACAATTTAGATGGGATATCTTATATAGTAACTTTCTCTTCAGTAAACATTGTTCTGCAGTCTATCACCAAAAGGAAAATGAAAACATAGGGCAGAAAGGGAAATTGTCTCCATTACATTTTTAGAATATTGGTGGCAATATCAAGATTGCAAGAAAATAAAACAATAATCCAGAAGTAGTAAACACAGAAAGAGGTAAAATAGATTAAGGAGTACATACCTGATATTTCCTAAAATTTCTTAAACTTAAAATTAACAAAAAAGATTGAATATGTGTCATGATAGAATTTTATCCTTGTCACTATCAAGATAAAAGTTGAAAAAATGTTTTAAGGTTGGGGACCTGGGTGGCTCACTTGGTTGAGTGTTGGACTCTTGGTTTCAGCTCAGATCATGCTCTCAGGTTGGTGAGATGGAGCTGGGTTAGGAGTCTGCACTCTGTGCCTGTGCGGGGCCTGACTGAGATCATCTCCCTCCCTCCCTGCCCTGCCTGGCACACATGTACCTGCACGTGCACGCTCTCTCTCAAATAAATAAATCTAAAAAAAATAAAAACTTAAAACGATGTTTTAAGACCACAGTCATAATAGCTAAATTGCGTTAAGCATTTCACAGCTTATAAGATATCCAGTCATTGTGAAATGCTTTCACAGTGATTACCTACATTTTGCAATTAGGGCAAACCATATGAGTTTGCTGATATTTGACTTCTTTTGATTGAAAAATGAAAATGTAATCAATGATGATTTTATACCAGGCTAAAACTTGTCAAAGCTTCCAGAAAGTTCTTATCTTTCATTACAGTTTATTTTTAGTGAAGGCTACAAAAATCTTGGACCCAGGACTGTCTTGTTTACCACTGTGTCTTTAGCAGACGATATATAGTATATATTTGCTAAATATTTATTGGAAAGAATCATTTGAATTTTGCCAAACCACAGTGAAATAATGCAGATAGTATTTCTCCCAATGTCCGTTGTTTAGTTTTGTTTAATATGGTAACATATCCTTAACTATTTGTTTTCATGTTGGCCAATACAAGATTTAAGCATCATTATGCCATTTTAATGATGAAAATACAACTGGAAACCCACTGATACTGCTTTGTTAAAAAGAAGCAAGTCCAACTGGCTGACTACAGAACTCGAGTTCCTTTCCTTTCCTTTCCTTTCCTTTCCTTTCCTTTCCTTTCCTTTCCTTTCCTTTCCTTTCCTTTCCTTTCTCTCTCTCTCTCCTTCCTTCCTTCCTTCCTTCCCTCCTTCCCTCCTTTCCTGCAAGTAATATCTTCTAGATCAATACCTGCAAGGTAGGGGTTACTCTGCTTCTTTGGAAGAAAGTGTCAAAAAAAAAGAAAGAAAGAAAGAAAGGGAGGGAGGGAGGAAGGAAGGAAGAAAAGAAAGAAAGAAAGAAAGAGAAAGAAAGAAAGAAAGAAAGAAAGAAAGAAAGAAAGAAAGAAAGAAAGGAAAGAAAGAAAGGAAAGGAAAGAAAGAAAAGAAAGGAAAGAAAGAAGACCAAAGTTATACCGGGTTAACTGTGATCTTAGTCACTCAGGCACGAGGAGGAACACTCCTCTCTGGCAACCTCCGGAGTCAGAAGTCTTTTAAGCACATCACTGACCTAGCAACCGATACATTCAGCAAGAGGAAAATAAATCACTCGGATTGAAAGTATTTTTTTTTCCTAAAAGAAATGGAATTAAGATAGTGGGATTCAACCAGACTTGTAAAAACAAGATGTGACAACAGACACTGCGTGTGAGGGATGGGGGTGATCTCACATTTAATGCAGATTTGGTTTAATCAGTTGCCAGCAGAACGGGGATTACTTAGTGAACACTGCCCTCTGTGTGTGCAGTCTCTAACGTGAAAGCATCAGGCCCTCACGGAAAACGGAGATGTGGACAAAGGGACATTCAAACAAATGAGTTTATATTTCCTAAGCATTTTTATGGAGGAAAAATAAATCTACCAATAAAAGACACACTGCAATTCTGCTAATGCACTCTAGAGTTAGTTACAACCAAATTACTAAAAATGTTTGAAAAGCCCTTCTATTATGACTTGACTTGCTTTGTCTCATTTGTCAAAGGGCTTCTGCAACCTTTCTTGCTGAGCAAATGTCCTTTTCACAGCCTTGCATTTCTGTGTGGGCCTGAATTTCTCAGCCGGGTGTGCCTGATCACCCAGCAGGCACAATTAAGGGAGTGCATTAGTTCTTCAGTAGATAATAGGAGCTCTTAAAGAGCTTTCTGTAAGAGTCTGCGTGGCATATTTCTATATTTTTAAGTCAGCTGGATTCACTGTTTAATAACCTGAACAGCTTGAATAATTTGAAATCACAGAAATACGCAGAGAAGAAGAAAAAAGAAAGGAAGAAGGAACAAAAGACAAAAGTTGAGAAATAGACTTCTATTCTGCTCCTTCTGCACAGTTATCCTTTTTGTATATCTGAAGTAAATGGGGAGATGATGTCCAAACACCAGTAGTACTTGCTTATTTACATAACAGGAATGTGGATTTAGCTAACAGTCATACTTTTCCTATGCACGGCTTAGGTGGATCACTCTGGAGGAACGGCATTGGTAGGCAATAGATAAATAAGGGGCACAGGTGATTTATCGAGACTGGGAAAGAATAGCTGATTATTTTTTCCGGCACGTCGGCAAACGACATTTAATTACAATGATGAGTGTAGTTTGAGGAAATGTCTTTCCAATGCATAAAGCAATAGTAAATCTTCATTTATCTAGCATCTACATGCTTGGCACAGAGATATTCTAATTGCAGAAACATAGGCTATCACAGAAAACATGGTAAAATCCCAACGTGTGTTGTTTTTTTCCATGACAGCTCCAACACAAACTGACTGTGTCATAATCTTGGAAGGGGAGGGGAAGATTTGTGCTTTAGCCAGGACCATAGATAACGATTCCTTTCTAGAATAAATTCGAAACAGGGAACTCTTGATCTGTGTGTTATCTAGTTATTTGGTTAAATGTCGGTGTAAGTGTGGACCTGCCTAAACATGCCAGACGATCTGGAATTTCCTGATACGAATCTGTTTGACAAAATAAGCAGGTATTCAAACGAATCAGTCAGACTGTTTTGTAGTTCCAGTTCACTTTTTTTTCCTTAACTTTTTCAATATATACTCTTGGAATTCCAATTTCTGTGCAAACCCCTCGAGATACATAGACAAATGCCACTTGGTCCTTGCCGGTAAGGAACCTAGAGTCTAGTGTCAGAGGCAAGGGAGTAAACAGAACATGATAATTTTGTGGTATGGTGATAATCAGCACAGACGGCTGTGGGAGAGTAGCCAATAGGTCTTCCAGAAATGCAATATTGCTGAAATACAGGATGCGTTGAAGGGAAGAAGGACGGGGGGATAAAGCTGGGTACAGCAGTGAAGGTAAGACCAGGTTTGTGAAGAGCCTGGGATTTCATGCTAACGATTGTAGGTTTCATCCGATGGGCAGCCAGGTAATCCTGGAACATTTTTAAAAGGAGAGAGATATAGATTTGCATTTTAGAAAGACCATTCGAGTGATTGTGTGGAATATGCAGGAGAGGGCTTAAAACTGGAAGCAGTGCCTCCATGTCCTCTCTTCTTTGGATAATGTGTATGTATATTAGAGAGAATGAATCACAGACTATGTGTCTACAGCTTTTACATTTTTCAAATGTAGGCCATCAGAGTACCTTCAAATGTATGCTGTCTAAATTGTTAATTGTGTGACTTGATCGCAAATGTTCTTGATGACTGATCTGAAAAACAGTATCTAGAATTTTTGGTCTAGAATATCATGTATTTACAGCCTATGAAAGTCAAGAAATCGGTGTTTCATTGAGGTGCCATATTCTTGTTCCTTTGCTGTACTAGAGATGAGGCAACATAGGAAAGGACATACAATGAGACCAAAGTCCAGTGCACTGCCCATATTTCATGTGGGTATTATAGTTTCTTTGCAGTAAGTAAGATAAATTCTGTATTTATTGAAAGCCATTAAAAAAGAAAGTAAAAGTTGCAAGACTATCAATCAGGGGACTGGGGTTCTAGACCTGTGTACATTGACAACCAACAGCTGTGTCACTTTATTTTTTGTTTTTTTAGAGCTGTGTAACTTTAAGCAGTTCTCAAATCTACCCGAGTTTTAAAAATCCCTCTTGAAAATTATTATGTCAAAGTTATATTTAGTTCTTTAATGCTAATGGGGACTAAGTGATTAACTATGCCTATACATAATATCTGCAGGGTGTAGTGTTTAGTTTTCTCAGAATCAGAAATAGAGAAGTATGATGGTGCCCAGGATTTTCAATCACACATTCCACTTGGAATGGAAATTTCCTTCGATTTCAAGTAAAATGTTAGGGCTAAAAATACTAGCACCATCTTCCCTGAAGATATGTCCAATATTTGGGTTCATGTATAGGTCATCAGGTGATTCTATTTATCTTTGGCAGGAAGTATCTTTGTGTGAGAATTTTTAGAGCTATGTGAAACTCCAGTTGAAAATGTGGCCAGATAAATTTTCATGTAATTGTTTTTCTTTATTATAAAAATATGATTTACATTTTATCCTGAAAATCCACATTTTCTTACCCGACTCATCCTACTATTTGGCCTTCTTATTAAACTAGGAACAATGTTTGTGGTTTGCATGAATGTTTGTGAATGGATATTTGTTCCATATCTAATGACTGTTGTTCGATAATCTTTGAACAAAGAAATAGTTGTACTCTGACATAAAATGTTTCAAAATTATAATTGCTGAAATAACCTGAAAATATCTCATTAATTCTTTAAATTTAAGTGTGACAATTCTCCAAAGTCTTTGACGGAAGTGGTGATTAAAAACAAAAATTAATATGATCACTAGTTTTACCAGAAAGTGATTTTGAAAGCATTTTATAGTAATATCACGGCATGAATAACAATTTTCATGTATATCGTATTGTAGATATAAATAATACAACAAGGAGATTACCTACCATTTGATTAATCTCCAAAATGCTAACTCAGTTTTTGTAGAACTGATTAAAGCTACGAGTGTTAAATTCAAGAGGAAAAAGTCAAAAATTATATGCACACACACAGAAATATATCAGTTTAACCATTTCCTAGATATTATATCTTATTTGATTACTAGAGAAATTTTGGAAATAGTAGATAATTTAGAAAAAAGAGGAAAATTCACCTATAATCCCACCATGCAGATAGAATAGTCTTTAATAAATATCTTTTATGTTATTTTTTGCTTCATCAAACACACATACACAAGTAAACATTTTAAAAATAAAAGACCCTCAGCTTTGGATATAATATGCCCTAAGATATGCATATTATTTATAAGCTGTTTTTGTTTATTTACCAATATATTTCCAAATTAGTACATGTTCTGCTACTACAACGTGTTAAATAGCTTCACAGATTCCTATTATATGAGTTCACTGCAATTAGCTCGAGTCAATATTATTATGCATTCACTTTATTTCAGATTTTTTTTACTACATGCTGCTGTGAATATATTTGTAGTTAGATTTTGCACCTGATCGTAATTTCCTGAGAATAAAATCCTAAGAAAACAAATTTACATCATAGGATAGGGTGATTGTCTCACTAATTTACATGCTCATCAGTAACGAAAGAACATACACACCCCACTTCAAACTCTTGATAACAGGGGCTTTTATCGTCAATAGTCTGTCCCAAACTATGTTTTGAGGAAACCTGATATTTAACAGATGTTAATAAATATTCCAGAATAAAACCGTGAAATGGTTGATAAAATTTGGAAACTACTACATGGTGAATCTCTCTTTGGGTAATTCATATTACACATTAAATATTGAAAAGGCTATGAGAAGTACTCCGTTTTGTTAACCCAAGATTTCCCGAACCTCGGTGATCATAGAATCCTTTATTGATGGAACACCTATTAAGATACTGTAAGACATTCATGTTCTTTGGAAAGCAGTTTATAAAACACCACTTGCCATTTCGAAGCCATACCGCTGGTGATGACAAGAGCACTGTGTGAGTTGCCTGCACAACATCCATTCCTCTCTTTCCTTTGCACAGATGATTGAGCCAAGCAGTGGCCCCGCTGAAAACCTTTCTTATAACCACCACCACAAACAAGATACAGAGCGATTCCAATACCCAGGAACTCCCCCGTGCTTAACTTTTGCTGTCAGATTACCTTTCCACTCTTGATCCCTCCTTCCGGAAGGACTGAGCTACCGGTTTATTATCCGTACTTCTCTTCAGGTATAATTCTTGGTAATTTCACTATCGTTGTAGATGATTTTTCAAAACATCTGAATCTTGCAGTGACTTCGTCTCATCTTGGTAACACACTCATACCTTGACCTTGTTGTTCCCAGGTTGGTAACACTCATCCCTCTCAGTCTCAAGTCCATGACTTCGTGTATTTCAGTAATGCTGTCATCCTTGGGGAGCATACAGTCTTTCATTCTAAAACCTTTTCACTCTCCCTCTTCAATTCAGGCAACCCACTTCAGTCCTCTCTTTTCTCCTTAACCAGCTCAAAGGACTTGGCCAGTCCTTGCAACCACTGGACTCCTTGTACCGTCAATCTCCTCATTCCTTCCACACTTCCTAGAACCTGTGAGGCTCAATCTAAATGCTAAATTCAACTCCCCCTACAGCCGATTCTATGCAGCCAACACAAAGCCATTCAAATTGGATGTTTTAAAAATTCAGAGTTGCTACATCAGATAGGCTCTTAATGCTCTGCAGAATTCATATCCCCATTTTTCAATGTCCCATGTCCTTTGGTGACTACATCATATCATATCACGAATTAGATGGCAATTTCCCACATGTTTAGATGACTGTATGACATTGTACTCCCAATGCTGTTTTCTTTCCCAATCTCCAGCATCATTGGCAATTTTTGTTCTCAGCTGACAGCATGGTGTCCTGATTGGTTGGGAAAGTAGGAACGATTAAAAACAGTTTCCACCATATCCGTCCTTATACAAGAACCTGTTTCTGCATACTTTGCTTCAGACCTTACACACATGGGCAAACTCTGTGCTCCTAGCAAAGAGCCATCTCTTGTACACTAAATTCAGTCCTTTATGCCTAAAGACATTACTGTAGCACTTCTCTGTCCTCTAAACAGCATTGCAAATTTTTCCCACTCAGATAGATCTTCCCATCAGATTTTAAATACACTAAAAAAAAAAAGGCAAATGAAAAACGTTAAAGCTTCTATTATTTCAACATCTTCATTCAGGTACATAATATCTTTTTAAAAGTCAAACTCTCCAAGAGTTGTCTATGAAAGGTTTCCATTTTCTCTCCTTTCCTTTCTTGAATCCATTCCAATCAAATTTTACACCACCCCCCATCCTCATAATGCTTTCTCGAGATCATTACATCATCCACATTTTGCAGTCCTTTTAATTTGATACAGAGCAGCTTTGGCAAAGCGGAACACTCCCTGCTTCTCGAGACACTTTCACTTGGCTTCCGGGCTGGAACACTCTCCTGGTTCCCTTCTATTCCTCTAGTTGGCGTTGTCAGAGTCCTTCGCTGGTTTCTCTCCGCTTCCTGTCCTCTTAAATATGGATGTGCTCAGGCTCTGTTTTGGGACTACTTCTCTTTGATTTATTATGGTCACTCGTGTCTCCTGGTTTTAAATGCTGTCCATATGCTTACACTCCCAAATGTCCGTCTCAAATCCGGGTCTCTTACCTTCATTTTAGACCTTTATATTTCAATAGACTTCTCCCACTTCGATGTCTAAGACCCATCACAGTGTGCCCCCCAAGTCTTCCTCATCCCGGTGAGTTACAACTCCATTTTTCCATTTCCTCAGGCCAGTTGAATTGGACTGAGCCTGGATTTTTCTCTTTACCACATTCCCTGTTTAGTCTATCACAATTTCCTTTATTTCTCATCAACATTTGCCCAGAATGCCACCAGTATTCACCATATCCACAGCCGCAGCGTGTGTTTTCAGCCACTACCATGGCTCTGGCAGATTATTACAATAATTTTCTAATCGATTTCCTTGCTTCTGTCTCTGCCCCTGGATTGCACTCGTTCCTGGAATATAGATGCTTTGCCTGAAGGAACAACATCCAACTTGAAGTCATGATGACAAAACCTTATACTAAGGAATACAGAGGTAGTAACAAGGGCAGCTTTAGACTGAGGGCTAAGCAAAAGTGAATGATTTTGTAATAAAGTAAATTATGGATTAATTCATTGAATAATTATTAATAATTTTTCATTGAATAATTCATTTGATATTTTTCACGTGATTGGCTGCATCAGGGAATAAGAGACAAAATCTCTTCCCTCATGGAGCTTGGATTCTAGTAGAGAAAGAGGAAGAGGAAGAGGAAAGGGAGAGAGGGAAGGGAGGGAGGGAGGAAGGACGGAAATTAATTTTATGTTAAGTAGTGATAAGTACTACAGATAAAACCTGGTCAGAAAAAGGGAATTGGGAGTATGTTAATAAATGCTAAAATGAGGGAATGACCTACTTGGATGTCAGTGGAAAGAGATTTTCAGTAGAGGTAACAGCTGTGGTGAGGCCAGTGTGGTAAAAGTCCAAAGATCCAATATGAAATGGGAGCCAGACCATGAGAGTCTGAGTGAGATCAGAAGCCATTGGAGATTTTTGAAAGGAGCAGAAAAATGATCATTTTGACTAGAAAATACTCTGATTCTTTTCTTGGAACCAGATAGAAGGAATAGTGTTACCATAGAGCCCAGTTTTTTAAGGATCCCACACCCAAGAGCCCTCTTATGCTGTCACACTGGAGATGGCTGATAAACAGAAACTTTTACTATTCTCTATTCATATAAATAAATACTAGTCTGGAAATATCACTTTCACTGAGAATTATTTACACTTTTTGTTTGTTCTGTTGCTTTGGTATACATATAAAATAAGACATTAGTCACAAACTTAACTGTAGTCTATGGAAGAAGTGTTTCTGCTACCAAATCCAGAAGTTTATGTATGAAACTAAAAACAGGCTCGCTAAAATTTGGGGACTCTCCATTCCTGGAAATAGCATATGCATCTATCAGTCTCCCACAGCACATAGCATATCATCTGGTATATAGAGAACATGTTCAGCAATTGACCTGAATAAGGTCCTCATCCTAAAAAATCAAGAAGTTAGGGAGCCCCAGCAGAGCTTGCCTTTACCCTTATTTAATTAAAAGCTCTGAGTGGACTTGAGCTTCAGCCAGAGGCCTCCTTCAGATGGTTTCACTTACTGGTGGACCATAAGGAATAAAATGGAGGACTCTAGGGGAAGGAAAGGAAAAGTGAATTGGGGTAAATCGGAAGGGACCACGAACTATGAGACTGTGGACTCTGAGAAACAAGCTGAGGGTTACGGAGGGGAGGGGGAAGGGGGGATGGGTGAGCCTGGTGGTGGGTATTAAGGAGGGCACGGATTGCATGGAGAACTGGAAATGGTGAATAAACAATGAATCTTGGATCACTGAAAAAATAAAATTATAAATAAACAAATAAATAAATATCTGAATTAAAGAAAAATTAGTTAACACTAGAAAGGCCAACGTGTAACCTATTGAGAGATAGTGGAATGGCTCTTTGGTTAAAGGTAGACAGCTTCTGATACCCAAGTGGCTTTTGTCTACACATACCAGGGCTACCAACCTTGAAATAACTCAGGGAAAGTTTCAGATAAACAGGCATAGTGTAAATCACAACTTATCTTTGGGAGACTAACTAAAGATTTGCTCAGGCTAAAATACTTAGATTTATCTGAATTATTGCTCCTCTTGGTATAAGGTACATGGCTACAATTATTCATAAAGTATTTATTACTATAGGGAGCGTAGCATAAATATCAAACTTTTTGCTTAAAGGTACTGAATAATTTGCATTTGCACTATTGACCACTAGCAAGGCGATAACAAACTCTCTTGACAATTCATAGGAATTGCAGATGTCTAAGTCCTGGATCCTGAGAAATGCCTAAACTGACAGGGATTGGATTGATTCTCCTTCTAATCATACATCACCCTTTGTTTTGATAGCCAACAAATCCATTAACCTATCTAAATTGAGGCAGTTAAGTGATAATTACATTCTTTATTAGATTTCTTTGTCTAGATTCAAACAAGAATGACTGTAAGGGGACTTTCTTCTCCCACTAAAAGGCAATTTCCAGAGGTTCTCTATCCCAGACGTTAGCAGAGTTCCTGGGTCATAAAAGGTATTCTGTAGTATTTCAATTGTGTATCATGATATAAATTTATTACTGAAGTGGTGCTTTAAAACCACTTGTCATGATGTACCAACCAGTGAATCGGTTAGTGCCCTCATGGTACACAAACTCAGTGCTGGGGTCTGCATTGTTTTAAATAAGCTGATTGCCTCAGTTTCAGAAAATTCTCAGTTTGTAGGCTCTTCTTCAGTAGGTTCATAGCAAATATATTTTCTCTGGAAAACTTAGTAAGCAAATTAATGGAAACATTTGAAAATTTTGAAATTATGGTTTAGAATATGGAATTTTTTTTAATTGTGTAGGATGGAAATATCTCTTTTCCAGCCATGTTGACTGAATTAAGGTACTTATGAGTTCAATTGTAGACTTATATTTTGTATCATCATTTTTGGCAGAGAGTAGGTTTAGAAGAGAAACTGTCCTATTAAAACCCAGAATTTATTATTTTCCAAATGTCCACAAAGAAATGGAGTACTAAAAGAAATTAATGAGCAGCAGTGTTAGAATTACTTGGAATTTCTTTTCTTATGAAAAAGTATTTGTAAGACATTGTCCAGTGATATTTGATTATTTCTCTTTTGTTAATTAGATAAGCTTGCATTTTTGTTTTGTTTTGGTTTTGATTCTGTTTTATTTATTTATTTAGTTTAGTTTATTACACATGAGAAAAAAGTTTTTCATTTGTCATTTCTTTTCTTTTTGGAGTAAATTTAATACAGAAAATTCTCTTTGGAGAGTAGGAGAATGAACTCAGAGCTATTTTAACATAAATGCTACTCACAGGTGACAAAAAATTAAGTTCACTGTAATAAGGTCTTGCTATATTATATAAATATGCATCAAGGAAATATATTCCCCTATAGGGTTTAAAAAAGGGGAAACCTCTTTAAAGGTAATATGAGAGAGTATTATTCCAGAGAAATTTAATCAGAAGTCTCATTATATTTATATAGAATTTAAAAGAAAATGAAAGGGTAACATGGTAGGTGCATATATTATTTACAGCAAATCCCAGATTAGTTTGGAAGAAAACCTTTTTCTCGATAAACCCTCCAGCTAGTCTTTGCCCCCAGGTAGCAACATTTATTGGAGAAGAACATGATTTTCTTAAAACTTTTTCAATTAATTTCTTTGTGTTAAACTATGCTGTGTAATTTAAATCCTGCAGTTAATATATTCCTAACTATTTTATTCCTTGGAGGCTCTATATAAAAGGAAGGATTTAAAGTTGGGGAGATAACCTGAATTATTTAGTTTGGAACTTAAAAATTTCTTAGAAGCTTGGAATATGTTTTCCTTTCAAAAATATTTCTATGGTAAATCATGGCACATATATTCTCATAGCTTTTAAAATATATGCTTTTTCAAGAAACTGTAATACTTCCTAGAGTCATGTTAAAATCATAACCCACTCATGTTTTTGAAACATTGGCTTTTGTGAAAAACTGTATAATTTCTAGAGTCATGTCAGAATATCGCACCATGGTTGAAAGTCCAGGCTCTCGAGTTCACTGACTGTATTCCAGTGCAAGCTATTCCATGTAAATTTGTTAAATTCTTTATGTTGATACCTGCCTCTTAAGGTTACTGAGAAAACTAAATGAATGCAGTAAGGTGCTTAGAATTATACTGGTATATAACAGGAAATCAATCAATAAGTGTTGGGTAGTATTCTGAAAGAGCTATGAGTGCTATGTGATGCAGGGAATATAAGGATAAACTTGTCCTTAACTTACAGTCTAGTCAGGGCTGAAGAGGATCATTTTTTTTTCTTTCACTGATTCATTCAACACATGATTATGTTTCTATCAAGGACAACACTACAAGGTGTGATAAGATATCCTGTGATCGATTGATGAGATGATACAGAATCGTGACAATCCAATGAAATAAGGATGAAAACTGAGGTTGTCCAAGGTTAAGATGGGAATACCGTGAAGTAACTGTGCATCTCAAGAGAAATGTCAGGAAGGAGGTACATAAGATGAAGCTTAGAACAATTACTGGAAATTTGTCAGGTGGACCAGAGGGAGCTAAGTGAAGAAAGAACAGGTGTGGGCAAACAGTAGCCTGAGAGAAGGCATGGTTTTTAGGAGTTACTAAGCAATTTAGCAGGGCAGGGTATTTGGAGGTCTAGCCAGATGAGATTCTGGGGAAGGAGTCATGGAAGACCATGGGTTGGGAGCTACAGAGCCTTAACCATTAGGTGCAATGGAGTAAATGGGAAATACCATGGAAGCAAGGGACATGATAAAATTTGCATTTAGAAATCTTACTAGCCACACTGTAAAGAGCAGATTTATGGGAGGGGGGACTAGAGCTGGAGAGACCAATTAGGAAGCCACTGTTGTAGTCTAGACAATACGTTATAAAAACCTGCTCTAAGAAAGAAGAAGAAATACTGATTATTTAGTAAATTCTGAACATTTTCAGTTTCCTTTAGGTCCCTTTCACACCTTTTCTCATTTACTCCTTAACAGAATCCTATGCTTTGGTACCATTATGTCCGGTTATAGTGATCAGAAAAAACTGAGTTTCAGAGAGCATAAGTATCTGGATCAAGGTCACCCACCAGCACAGATCAGAGCCACATTGTGAATCCCAGTCAGTCTGGATCCCAATCCTTTGTTTCTTTCACTGTACCATTCTGCCTCCCATAGTAGTGGTAGTAGGGATGAAGAACAATAAAAATAAGCTTGAAAGATACTAAGAGTTTGACTTGATGAGATTTAGTGCAGATGTTCAGTGTGTAATGAAATATATGGATTAGAATTAGAAAGGAGATCTGTAATGTCAGTTTAAAGAGAAATTAAAACCATGGGGATGTGTACAATTGATAAAACAATAAGAGGAAATGGTGAAAATATCAATACGTAAGAGTGAGAAGAAAGAGTCTAGTGAAAGAGATGGGAAGTGAATAACAGGACGGCCATGGTTTCATGGTTTCATGGAAGCCAAGAAGGAAGTATTGCAAAGAGAAAGATGTAATCAAGCCACGTTACATATACCAAGAGGTTCACTATGATAAAGAGAAGAAAATATCCATAAAATGTGAGCAACTGAAACATGATTGAGCCCTTTACTGAACAGTTTCAGGAGAGTGGCTCAAGGGGACTGAAGAGTAAGTGAATGGAAACTGATTCTGTTTCCAGAACCCATCTGTAAAGAGGAAGAAATCAATAGTTGATAGATTTTTTGGTTTTGTTCTTTGTTTACTTGTTATTTCTTTTCTTTTACAATAAGGTGTAAGAGCAAAGGCAAAGGGAATAAAGAAGGGCATTCCCCTATGATAGCAGAAAGAGGACATAGGCCCCTTGGTTTCTGAGAGGAACGTAATGAGAATTTGAGAAAGGTTCTATCCCAGTGACCTGTATTTTCTCTGGGATGTTGAAAATGGACAGATCATCTTTTGAGGCCAAGGGACTAGATAAGAATTTAGGGGGTGGGGCACCTGGATGGCTCAGTTGGTTGGGCAACCCCCTTCAGCTCAGGTCATGATCTCAGAGTCTCAGGATGGAGTCCCACATTGGGCTCCCAGCTCCATGGGGAGTCTGCTTCTCTCTCTGACCTTCTCCCCTCTCATGCTCTCTCTTTCTCTCTCTCTCAAATAAATAAATAAAATATTTAAAAAAAAAGAATTTAGGGGGTGCTTTGAATGAATGTTTGTGTCTCCCCTAAATTCACATGTTTCCCGATGTGACGGTGTTAGGAGGTGGAGGCTTTGGGAACTGATTAAATCATGAGGGTGGGGCCCTCATGAATGGGATTAATGTCCTTAAATAAGAGCTCTCAGGGTCTTCAGTTCTGTGAGGGAACAATGAGAAGTCTTTGATCTGCAAGAGGGCCCTCCCCCAGTCATGCCAGCACCCTGATCTTGGCTTCCAGCCTCCTCAACAGTGAGAATTAAATTTCTGTTGTTAATAAGCTATCTGGTCCAGGGGATTTTTGTTATAGCAACCCAAACTAAGATGGCTTGAAAAAAAGGTGATTTTAAGATAGCTTTTTTAAATAGCAATTTTAAAATAACAGCAGCTAAGACTTACAAAATGTCTGTATTGTGCCAAATGCTATTTTCAGTGCCATATACATTAACCCTCACAAGAGCTATGTGAGATAGGTACTAATGTTCACCCCATTTCACAGGAGAAAACTAAGAAACGGATGCTAAGTAATTGTCTACATATACAAGATGCCCAAGATTATAATGAAAGAGCTTGTCTCTGAATACACCCCAGAAGCCAGATCTTGTAAGATCCAGTAAGAGATATTTTATAGGAATATAAAATACTCGTATACAAGTGCCTCAAAAGCAAGTTAGACTAACAAACCTATTTTTAAAATGTTGTTGAGGTTCAAAGATTATCAAAAAGAGATCTGGAGTCCTTCATCAGTACTGTCGGTAAAGGCATAAACCAGGTACAAGGACTCGCTAACGATAACCATATGCACAGAAATATTGCAGATCGGATTGCCCACTCGATACAATTCTGGTTAATTGCTTAGTAATTATTCTACCTTAGAGTTCAGAATAAGAAAGGAAATATGGTGGATTTGGACAAGATTCATAAAAAAGGAATAAATGAATATGAACTTAAATGTATAAAAAGATCTTATGCAGGTGTGACCGCTTGTCGTGCATGTGTACAGAAAATATACTAAGAGAAAACAAATTTAAATGTGTGCTGAAGGGACTTAGGTTTAACACAGAAGGAAATACTTCATCAGTTTGTTGTTTGGGATATAATATACTTTAAAGGAAAGCTCTAGAAAAATTCTAAGTTTCTTCAGGGAGGCATAATTGTGGTAGTTAAGAATTGTTCCATGATTTGTTAACCTTTTGACTATTTAAATCCTTTAAATGTTTCTGTGTTTTTATCTCTTCATCAAACATGGGGATAAGAGAACATATTTAATAGAGTTCTAGGGATAAATCAGTTAAACCATTTAATGTGCTTACCATAGTAGTTGGCCAAGAGCATTTAATATATGTTAGCTCTTCTCCCTCTCTTATTAGTCTTATCACATTCCAGAATATTTATTTTTAATAAATCTTCCTTCATACCCCTATTGAATATTTAATTAGTCACCAGAGCAAATAAAAATGTCTACATTTAAGATAAGAACTTTACTCTCCTAGTTAAGTTCTCTGGCATTGGTGACTTGACTGATTAACAAATTAGTCTCTAAGTAAAGAGATTTAAATTTAAGTGTGGAGAAACATAACATATTCACTGAAACCAAATGGACCATTTTTCAAATGCTAGAACTGACTCTAATTATTATAACATATTCACTGAAACCAAATGGACCATTTTTCAAATGCTAGAACTGACTCTAATTATTTGCACTTATTTTGATTGCTGCATTGTATTTTATGATTTGCATTATCATCTTATTACCATACAACTACTGCTATGGTGGAAAAAATGTATTTTATTTGATTCATAAGGAACAGTTGGGGAAAATTGCCCTTCATTTGCAAATCTCTGTTGATACCTTGCAATAGTTACCAAAGTAAAGCTAAAGCATCAAAGTGATGTATAAAGATCATGCAAGGTATGTACAGTAGGGGCTGTGCTTTGTTTTCACTACCAGGGGAAAAAAATCATTGTAATTTAAGATTCATGATGAGAAGGGGGAGCAGGGAATACACTACTGCACAATCCTGGCACCTGTACTTGCACATAGAATGTAAATTATTTGAGAAATTACACATATTTTTAAGAACCCAAGTCTCCACTAATGAATGAGCCAGCATTTAATAAATTCCTTCTTTGTGCTTAGCACCTGCCAATCCCCATATTGTACAGAAGAACTGTAGGCCACATGAGTATAGGATAAGGGAAGCAATGGGGTGCAGAAATTAAAAAGTGTGTTCTCTGAGACCTTAGAGAATTTCCGAATCCATGAATGTCGCAATAGCAATTTTAGCCATCTTTCCTTAAAATGTAGTAAAGTATAAATGGAAACTTTCTGGGATCTCCTTTGGACGCTTCATGAGTTCATTGTAGATAGTGGCCTGAAGAGGGCACTTAAGCTCATTTAGAAGATTCTGGGGAGTAGGATAGACCGAATCTCAAGATAAATGATGGCTCCCGCACACTAACCTCATAGCACTAATTAAATTCATGTGAAATTAAAACTTATATCATAATATGGATCTTCAGGATCAGTCTCAACCAATCGAAGCTGATGTTAAAGCCAAGATTCAGAAAATTTGGTTTTTTTTATTAAGATATTAAATGTGTGGCATTGAAGAAAACAGAGAGAAGTGTGAGCACTAAAGTGTGAGCCTTTGGAGGAGCAGCCAGAGAAAACATGGGGCCAGCATTAGTAGTTAATGCAATGGTCATCCAATTCCAAACTCTGCACCTCGGTCATTGGCTGTACTACATTGTTACAAAGACAGAATGATGATTTCCCTTCAGCTCTTTTTAAATAAAATTAAGAAAATGGATAGAATTTCCCTAGTTTAAATTCTTTTCTATATACTCTTCTTAAACCCTTGGCACTGGTGTCTACTTACTGGCTGGCAAACGCTAGCAGATGAGAAAATGAATGAATAAGTAGCAAATGAATATTAACAGAAAGCTCAGAATCAGTCAAACAGCTTGTTTTGTGTGTATGGACATGTGTGCTAGTGGTTGTGATTCTGTATTAGATACCTATAATAAAATCATATTTTGCCGCTCCTGATTTTTCTGACAGAATTAAATATATCAATATGTCATGGTGTTCCACAAGGGGGATGGTGTTTTGCAAAATGCATTTTGGTTGCTAGAGTTAGCCCTACCTGAGGAAGATTGAGAAATAGGGACTTTAGTGAGAAGAGGAATGCCATCAGGACACAGATCCCCAGGCTTCATCAAGATACTCCAGAGGAACCTGTGTATGGTATGTGTGGAGAAATGTGATGCTCTTCACGGGGGTGGAATGAGACTTGAGAAAATGATGATCAGGTTATAGACATCCTGCTTATGTTCCTGAACACAGTTTTCCTGGTGTAAAGAGGTAATGTAATGTCTAGAGCATATTCATTTCAAACACTATATAGGAGATGTGCTCCTACGTTCTGATTTTTTAATGTCTCCCACTATCAATGATATTCTTTATTCTGTTTTTTAGAACTTTAATTCACATCTTTCCAGGTGCTTATATATATTGGTTGAATATTTTTTTACTTTAGCTTTGTTGTGTTTGTTCAACTACTCCATGTCAGGGGAAATCATGTTGCTATGCAAAACCCTAGGGTACAAACTTGTCATTCTACCTTTTTGCATATTATGTTTTGCCCCTTAGGGTAGCCTTAAAGCCAGATGTTACATACTGTATTGGTGCAATTATTTTTCTTTGATGAGGGAATTATACAAGATGATTTCTGAAGAGGAGAAAGAAGGGTTATCTTTTTATTGATTTTTCTCACACTGTTCCTTTCTGTCATTTTACTGCATTTCTAGTAAGTTATCTTTCTTTTACTTTGAAATAAGTTTTATCAGGGGCATTTTCCAAAACTAGTATTTTTCCTTTTATTATTGAATATCTCACATTCATGCTTGTTTTCCCTCCCACCACCTTCATTCACTGGGTTCTTATCCGCCCCCACCCCGGAAATTTTCCTTGAATGGATGGCAATGTGTAAACCTTGAACTCGGATACTTGAACTCAGATACCACGTTCTCTTTGCTGTCATCTCCTCAGTGTAAGACACATGGTAGGCAGGACATGAGTGCTGGTCGAGCAAATGTATGTATGAGTCAGCAAATTAATGTTCAGGATGGTTTTATAAAGATACAATGGCAGATACAACACGATCTTTATAAAGATTCCTTTCATATAAATCTTCTTCCTGAAGCCTTAGACATGCCAATGGCACATCCAATATTTTGAAACAAAAGCACTTGGGGGATGAATTAAGACTTGCAGTTGCCATATATATAAGTCACAGAATATTTATCAAATGGGGATTGGAAGAGATTCTGATTGAAACACATTCTTATGGGCATAGCCAGATTTTTGCAGTAGCCTTGCAAGAACACCTTCATTTATAGGTGCTGCCTGTTTCTCCCACCTACGCATCACTGGCTGCACCTTTATTTCCATTCCCTTGTTCAGAAATCTTTTATACCAGTTGTCCTATCTTACCTTAGTTCATTGTCTTGCATCTGTCTCTCTAATACGTTGCACAATTCTGGAGGAAGGGAATGTATATTAAAACCTTTCTATTTACTATACATGCCTCTGTATATGCTGTACACATATATAATATGTATTTATAATATGTTACATATCTATGACATGTGTATGTGTTGCATATCTGTGACATGTGTAACAGCAAATATGATGCAATCAGTGAATGTTGAATATTCAGGGATTTTCATATGAAATTTAATACTGAAAAATGCTAATAGTAAGGGGAGGCAGTGGACCTAGAAGGAGATTTGGGGTCTCATTTCTAGTTCTGCCACTAAAATTCAGTGGACACTTTGAGTAAACCACTTTCTGGGCCTTAATTTTGTCCTTGGAAAACTTGGGGTCAAAGAAGAATGACAAGGACTAGACCTTCTCCCAAGCCCTTCAAGAACAACATGTATTGTTCCTATTCATCATTATTGTTGAGTGCAAAGGCACTATGAATTTAGCCATTCGGATGAGAAAGTTTTGTTTTTGGGTTTTCGTTTTTGAGTGTTTGTTTGTTTTGAAATCAAGCATGTTGTGTATGTAATGAGGCAGTGAAGCCACAAAGGTCTTCCTTACATAGTTCAGATCTGTAGACCTTTGAAGAATGGCTCTATGTAGGAGTGTTAAGTTGCTTACCCTTGGATTACGGACAAGAAAGGAAAGGATAGTGATGGGTTTGGCATTAATCAGGCTTGGCTTTGCGTCCTGATTCTTGCTCTGACGGTGTGACCTTGAGTCACACTATTTTTCTGCTTATTTTGATCAACTGTAAAATGGGGCTAAATGCCTACCTTCAGGAATGTTTTAAAAAGGTATCAATTATCTATACTCTATGTACAGTTCTTGATTAATAGCATGTACTCACTGAATCATACTTATTACTATTCTGGACTAAAATTAGTTCTGCTGAGGCAATAAATCTGTCTCAATATATCAACTCTCACTAAAGGCACAGGATAAGAAGGAAAAAGAAATGATTAACTCTGTTAACCACCCAAGAAATAAGGGAGTTTTATCTCCAAACCTCTGATACAAGACTGATTTTCAAGCTTGTGGTGTTCAAAGATTATTTTTATTCTGACATTGCACTCATCACCCTTATGAACCCAGTTCAAAAGTAACAATTATGCAGTAAGTATGCCTCATGATCCTGCACACAGATGAGTGGAATTTAGGGGAACATGGATTTGTATTAAATAAACAAATAAAAATATATCAGCCCTGCCCACCTATAGACAGTGTGAGTTTAATACAGTTCTTCATCCTATTAAAATGTACATAGAGTTGCTGAAGACTCTCTCTAATAGGTATTTACTGTGTGTCACAGTATGAAATGTCCTGATCTGCAAAAATTGTGAAATACATTTTCGGCAATAATATCGCTGCTAATAATTTTTGGTTGCTAAAATGAGTCACCATAAAAAGAACTTAGCATATTAAGGAATTCACTGTGTAATTGAAAATGATGATCATGCTCGGCCCTATTTTCTAGTGTTCTAGCCATAAGTTATACTCATAATATTTATTCACATCCTAAAACCATCATAAATTAGTCCATATGGTCCTTTCTCCCCCCTCAGCATGGTACCCCATTTGAAATATATGCTGTAGAGAAATGTATGGAAATCAAACAGAAGTAGCTCCTTTCTCCCACGAATTTTACTTATTTCTTTTTCATTCTCCAGCAACTGAACATTTTCATAAGGAGGTACTTTTTTAGGTACTTATAGGCTAGGAACTTTTTTTCTCTTTGTTTATATACTTTAAGACTAAGATTATGACAGAACTTCGAGAATGTATTAATTTGTGAATTATGTGAATTTGTGAATAATGTGAATATGTTTCACAAATTGTATCCACCTACTTTCCTTGGGTGGATATCTGTGAATTTTTGTAAATAAAAATTAAAAGCTTTAATTTTATCTCACATATTTTTCTTTCCTAAAACTAATGAATAAAAACACATCCTTTTTTTCCCCTATTTTATTGCCTGCAATTTTGAATCAATGCTAAATATTCTTTCTATGCATGTTTCTTGTGTTCAAATACCTAGCTTCTATTACTGCTTTTATGCAGGATTTCAATTTTAGTCCCTCTGACTTTGTTGCAGCCCTTAGTGGGTCTCCCCGTGGTGGCCTTCGCTTGCATCCCTCTTCCCTGCTGCAGTATGTCTGGCATGTTACTTGGCCATAAACTTCATGGTCCACACTTCACAATCCAGACTTTTACCTTGGTGTATTCATGTTCTTCTCAAGGACTCTAGATCCACTTTCCAACTCACATCTCGCCTCTCCGCTTCACGGCTTTTAAAATGTATTTACACCAAGCCACTCTGCCTTAAATAAACGTGCCATTGTCTCGAACAGCTTCGCTTTTTGTCAGTTCTTTTCTTTCCTGAGAGTCCTCCTTCTCCAGCCCCTTCTCCTTATGGACAGATCTTATTCACCCTTCTCAACTGTCACTTCCTCAATTCTCACCTCCTCTGTGACATCTTCTTAGGCTAGCAGACAGAGTTGGTAACATTTATTTCCCCCTCTCGTAGTACATCTGTGGCATATGGTTATAACATCGTATTGTATTGTGGTCTTTCTTTGAATGCCTCTCAACCTTGTGAAGTTCTCAGAAAGAGTGTTTCAAAGGCATAGGGAGGTCTCCAAAGCCTGTGCTAATGTCTTCTATCCAGATGGTCCATGTTGAAAAAAGCAGCAAGTGAAAACTTCTTTGTCGTGGCTGGCTGGTGCTATTACACCTACTTGAGGGGGGGACACAAGAACAGTCTTGTTTATTTATTTGAAAAGGAGAGAGAGAGCGTAAGCACCCAGACACACATGAACTCATGCGCAGAGGGAGATGCCAAGGGGGAGAGAGAGGGAGAGGGAACCTGGAGCAGTCTCTGTAATGAGCATGGAGCCCCACGTTGGGCTCCATCTCGTGACCCGGAGATCATGGCCTGAACAGAAACCAACAGGTGGACAGTTAACCGACTGGCCCTCCCTGGGGTCCCAGTTAGTGTCTGTTTACCATTCTATTAGATGAGTGTCAAGTGCATGTGTCTGATGTGTGTGATACTTGCATGACTTAGTTTGTTCAGGCTGCCGAAGGAAAATACTGGGGGGGGGGATGCATTAAACAATAGAAATCCATTTTCTTTTTTTTTTTTTTTAAGATTTTATTTATTTATTTGAGAGAGAGAGAGAGAGAGAGAGAGAGAGAGAGCATGAACAAGGGACTGGGAGAGGGAGAAGCGGACTTCCCGCCAAGCAGGGAGCCTGATGTGGGGCTCCATCCCGGGACTCCAGGATCATGACCTGAGATGAAGGCAGACACTTAACCCACTGAGCCACCCAGGTGCCCCCAAGAAATTCATTTTTTCTCACAGTTCTGGAGACTGGAAGTCCAAGATCAAGGTGTTAGCAGGCTTGGTGTCTCATGAGAGCTCTCCTTTTGGGTTGTAGAAGGACATATTCTGTGGGTTCACATGGCCTTTTCTCCCTCTCTTTCTGTGTGTGTGTGTGTGTGTGTGTGTGAGAGAGAGAGAGAGAGAGAGAGAGAGAGAGAGGAGCGCAGGATGGAGGGAGGGAAGGAACTATAACTTGCTGCTCTCTCATACTTTTTTTAAGATTTTATTTATTTATTTGACAGAGATTACAAGTAGGCCGAGAGGCAGACAGAGAGAGAGAGAGAGGAGGAAGCAGGCTCCCTGCTGAGCAGGGAGCCCGATGTGGGGCTTGATCCCAGGACCCTGAGATGATGACCTGAGCCAACGGCATAGGCTTTAACCCACTGAGCCACCCAGGCACCCTTTGCTGCTCTCTCTTCTTAAAAAGGACACTAATGCTATTGGGTCTGAACCCAACGCATTGACCTCATTTAACCTTGATTATTTCCTTACTCCAAATACGGCCACATTGTGGGTTAGGGCTTCAATATATGGATTGAGGGGGTGCACGAACATCTAGTCCTTAATAGTACATTATTGTAGGATTTACTGATTAGAAGCTTTAGTGCCATAAAAGCTTCAGTTATGATGTGTAATTGGGGACTCATGGGGACATGTTTTCAGCAAGCAGAATTTTCAGGTAAGTTTTGAGTGTAGAGGCTTAACGAGTTTTCTACGCATAACCCTCTTTCTTCATTAAGGTGAATTTTCTTCTAAAATTGGAAGCAGCACCTCTTTGCACAATTCGTCTTTGTCAGAATTCTGCTTCTGTTCAAATGCTTTGTAGCCACTTTGATTAATTCTGGGGCTTGATGTTCAGAGTTTCACTGTGATAAAACATAGAACCATTTTGTGTAAAGCATGCAGGCATTTCTTTTATTTATTATGGCAACAAGCTTTAAAATTTCTTTTTCTTCTGCCATTTTAAATATCTATTCAAGAAATGGTCTTATTTGTGGTGCATTATCCCATTGCCATTTTTGATATCATCTGATGATTAAATAAAATATAAATCTACTTTCTTTCCAGATTTCATATATCGTAATCTTTTCCATTTGTCATGGGTTGCAGGGTTTTCAGATTTCATTGTGTAAAGCCATTGGATTAGATTGTTTCAAAAGGAACTTTCTTAGCGCTTCTTTAAAAGCGAAGTAGCAACATAATATCTCTGAGAATTCTGATTATTGGCTCAACATCAACAAACTAGCTCAGACTACTTTGCGGGGAAAAAAATGTTGGTACATTACTCAGATGATAATAAATATGACTGTGTCTGTGTGTATACACATACATATATATATAGTAAAAATGACCTGAGTAATACTTTATTTGATTAAGGTTGATATTAGTCTGTTTTTCCTTTATGATGGAATTGTAGTTTGCGTAATGGACCCTGAACTTGTCAAAGCATCAGTATCTGGTAAAACCTTATAATTCAACCTCTGACAGCTGATTTTTATGAAGAATTTTCCAGCTTTGGTGTGGACCAGGGCATTCGAACTCTCCTCCTGCAACTTAGGAGTAGTTACGAAGCTTTATTTATTTACTTTCATTTTTTAAAAAAGACTTTATTAAGTATCTCACACCCAGCATGGGTCTCAAACTTAGAACCCAAGCTCAAGAGTCACACTCTACCAAAAGAGCCAGCCAGATGCCCCAAGAACAGTTATTGAGATGTAATGATGCAGAATGGCTGTATGGAACAATCACAGAACTGATGTGAAATATTGAATATATCTTGAATACTGGTACATATTGAATAGATTTTGAATAGATATGGAACAGATTTTGAATATTGAATATATATTGAATAGATTTTGCTGCATGTGTACCTTTACTCTATTTTAAGTAAAAGTTTCATTTATATGATTTAAACAGAAAGGGCAAAAGAAAATAATCTAGTTTCATTTATATGATTTAAACAGAAAGGACAAAAGAAAATAATCTATTTAATCAAAGAAGATCATTTCAAATGTTGAACCATGTTCCATTATTACCATTAATTAGTTACATATATTCTTAGTTTTAGAAATGTTTTTCTTCATAGATTTATATAATAGCTTCCAATTTGACAAACCCTCAGGCACCAGAAGATCAGGAGCACATTACATATTAAGTGAAGAGGAAATGTAATTTTCATTTTGTTCTTTTGGTAGCAGAAAAGATTATTTGAATTTATGTATATTTAAAAGATTGGATTTTCAAAAAGTTACCATTGCTTTAAAAATACTGTTTTATGTAACCTTATGTAAAAGAAGGATGAGTTGCTACAGAATAGGATGAAAAATACTACATAATATTTTTAAAATAATCGGACTGATTGTTAGCATGTAAATCTATTAAGGAAAGTGGTATTACTTTCACACATTAGGATAGAAATTAAATCTTGAGTAAGCCATCAATTTGAAAGACATATTTACATTAGATATGGCATAAATACAAAATTTTATAGTAGTGGTATTTTAATACCATGGTTTTATATTTTATATCTTATTACTCTGTACGTATTTTAAAGACTATCTATGTTCTATGTAAATTAAGAAGAGGATATGTTTGTCAGGTGTGGTACCATAAATCTGAGTCTCAAAAACTAAGAGAACCAGTTGTTTTTTCAAATTATTCTCTTCTCTAAGTCCATTAAAAGAGAGACAGACAGAGATGGATTTGTCTTCTTGCTCTAAATAAATTCTCAATAGTTCCTTTTGCTTTTTTGAGCTGATGAATCAGAGTAGAAGGACATCCTAAATAGGTATACTGAGGAAGCACCTTCTCACATGAGAATAAGGGGGTAGAGCCTGGTACAGTGGTGTGTGTAGGGAACATTCTGGAATGGAATAAACCTGGGGGAAATGTGTTGTTCCAGGAAATGTTAGTACAGGTTTGATGTATCCCAGGCTCTGGAGTGTGCAATGGGATTGTTTGCTGGGATATTCCAGTGGTAAGGGCAGCTTTTTATTTATCTTTGTTGTACAATCATATTTTAAGTGAGTTATTTCTTTAATAGATTTCTCTGTGTTCCTCAGATACTTCTCTTATTGTAGATCCTTAGTATTACTTGTTGCTTGGATCCTTGCGCCTTCCTCACTCTTGTGGTTTTGGCCCAAGAATCTAGTTTCTTTCTCTTCCTTTTATCTTTGTTAAGGTAGAAGTCTTACCATGTTTCCTGACCACATTTTTAGTTTAAAAGTAAGGATCTCTGTCTCAAATTGCCTTTTTATCAACTTAAATATAAAGCCTGACTTGAGTTACTCAAGAGTGAAAAAATTCTAAATGGTTACAGACATTTTAAAAATGCGATTTATCAGTAATAATTTATATAAACTAATGTGCATATTATATATATATACTTGTATGCACATAGGCATACACACACAAACTAATATGCACATTGAAAAATTCTGTGTTCATTGTCTTCACTTTTTCAAGTATAGAAATTTTAGAAATATAATAATAAACTTGCTATCTGAAAAGAAAATGGATCCTTCAAAAAATGTAAAGACTATTCTTATTCTACATCTTTGGACCTTAATTAGAAATGAGCATAAACTCATATACTCACAGGGAAGATCAAAACACAAAGTACAAAGATTGTATTTCTCATCCTGATCTGTATTAGGAGACAAGCTCTTTTATTATTCTGAATATTTTAGGCAAGATCTTTCTTGACTATAGGTATACTGCAGAACGATGGTTGATCACGTATAAACTAGGAAGCCTTAGGGATACTTGAGACCCTGTTGAGAGACTGAGAAATTACAACCACATTCACAATAATACTAAAGATGTTATTTACCTTTTCTACTCTTCTTTTCTTATGGGAATACAGTGGGGCATTCCGGAGGAATTGCGATACGTGATAAGAATACCACTCTCATGGTTAATGAAATGTGTTTGTGTATCTTGTATTTTTAGGATATTCTAAAGTACTTGGTATAGATATACATATTTTTAAAGATGTATTTATTTATCAGAGAGAGTGAGAGGGCACAAGCAGAGCAGCAGAGGCAGAGAGAGAAGCAAGCTCCCTGCTGAGCAGGGAGCCTGATGTGGGGCTCGATCCTGGGACCCTGGGATTATGATCGGAGCCAAAGGCAGCCACTTAACCAACTGAGCCACCCAGGTGTTCCTAAATATATTATTTTATTCATAGATTAACTCCATTTGTCCTCAGTACTTCTATTTCATTCTTACTAGCCATAGCAATACGTTTTTTTTCTGAGCATAAAAGTCAGCAAACGGGGCGCCTAGGTGGCTCAGTGGGTTAAAGCCTCTGCCTTCAGCTCAGGTCATGATCTCGGTCCTGGGATCGAGGCCCGCATCAGGCTCTCTGCTCAGTGGGGAGCCTGCTTCCTCTTCTCTCTGCCTGCCTCTGTACCTACTTGTAATCTCTCTCTGTCAAATAAATGAATAAAATCTTTAAAAAAAAAAAATAAAAGTCAGCAAACTCTCTGTAAATGGCCAGGTGGTAAATATTTTTGGCCTTGTGAGATCTGGAATCCATGACAATTATTTAATTCCATACTGTAGCAAGAAAGCAGTCATAGACAATAGGTAAATAGAACACGGCTATATTAAAATTAATCTTTGTAGACATTGAAATTTTTATTTTATGTAATTTTTATGTCATGAAATATTATTCTACTTTTGATTTTTTTTCCAACCACTTAAAAATGTAAAAGACCATTGTTAGCACATGGACATTCCACAAAAAGGCAGCAGGCTGGATTTGACCATAGATCATAGTTTGACAGCCCCGATCTAATAAAACTTTATTTTTGAAATACAAAAGTTTCCCTTAGAAATATTTGGAAACACAAGTAAATACACTTTGATACTTTGGTTTTCAAATGCTTTTTAGATTTTAAAATTTCATCTAAAATATTGTTTTAGAATTTTATATTTCATTCTAAAAAAAGAAACTGCATTTTTTTTCTTATGTTTAAGCATAATGAGCCCATGTACAACAATTCTTGGGGTCCTCAGTAATTCTGAAGACTGGAAAGGGGTGTCCACACCAAAACATTAGAGAACCACTACTCTAGAGGCTACTACTAAGAATATTCTCTTATCCCACTTCCAGACTGTGACACTTATTTCCCTACCCTACTGTATTGTTCAGATTGTCACAGATGAGACCTTCCAGGAATTACCTTCAGACAGAAAGAATGTATCAGTTTCCTACTGCCGCTATAACAAACTACCACAAATTGGGTGGCTTTAAACACCATAAATTGTGTTATTATCTTATCGTATTATTGTCTCACCATTGCAGGGGATTAGAAGTCCAAAGTTAAGGTGTTGGCAGAGTAATGCTCTCCAAAGCCACTAGGAAAGAATCCTTCCTTGCCTCTTCTCAGCTGGCATTATTTCTGTGTGTCTGTGTCCAAGTTTCACTCATTTTATAAGGACACTGCTCATTGGATTAGAGCCCACCCTAATCTGGTATGGCTTCATCTTAACCTGATTACATGTGCAAAGGCTCCATTGCAAAATAAGGTTATATTCACAAGTACAGGTAGTTAGCAATTCAACATATCTTTTGGAGGGACACAGTTCAGCCCATAGAGTCACCTTGTTCAAAGCCACATAACCTCCATAAGGCAGACTACATGCAAGGACTGGCATATTCAGGGGTCTCAAGCCCCCTACCTTGTTCCAAGTTGGAACATCTCCAAAGAGCCATCCTAGTTCCAAGAGCTCTCTGTCAGATCAGCTCATGTCCTTCTTACCACAATATTGAAGTGCAATTCTCCCTCTACCCAGTCCTGCTTCTTCATCCCTCATGGTGCTGCTCCCAAAAGCACTTCTCAGTAAACATCCCACATTTAAATTTCAGAATCTCAGTGTCTTTGATTCTTGGGAGATCTAATCTATGTCACATGCAAAGAAATTTATTATCAAGTTTTCTTGTTTCTCAGCCTGCATTTTATATTGGGCCTTTGACCATAAAGGCCATGAAGATTTCATTTTCCTAATACATCTTCAATGTAGTGTTAGAAGTATAAAGACATCTTAAGGAACAGACATATCAGAGTATTTAGAATTTGCAATTTCATGTGTGCCTCACCATCTCTTTTCATCGTTTACATTGTCTTTTTTTTTAATGTCTAATTTTGAGGTTTACTCTTGTAAGAGGTCAAATAATAGCAAAAATAACTTCACAAGTTATCTATTCAGACCTTCCACTGAAAGGAAGGAGAAGCTTTTGATATTTTGGATAGGGGAAGATGGAAGATTCAAAATATTTCGTAGGAAGCATGACTCTTGGCAAGTGTTGAAAGATACATATTGATAAATTTATCAGAAGAAAAGGGAAAGAATACAAGCAAAGGCATGAATGCAGGAAATAATACTTTATCATTAGAACTCTAAGTAATTCACTGGAATAATAGGGAGGGTGGCTTGATAGTGGGTGAGAAATGAGGATTACTTTACACCACATTAATGGATTTAAACTTAAACTTCTGGATAATGTAGAATCATTTAATGACTTTTTAAAAAGAAGAGTGACATGATCAGATTTTATCTTGGAAGTACTTGTATGAGTAAGTGAGGCCAACAGATACAGAAAATTAGAAAGGGGCCTGGAATGGATTCTAAGATAAGATGTGTGTAAGTAGAGGAGGAAACAGATATGAGGTTTTTGGGTAAAGAAGTATCAAGAACTAATGATTAAGTGATATGCTGGAAGTGTGTCAGAGGTAGCAGGATCTTGATGATTATAGGGGCAACAATGCTGTTCATCAAAAGAGGAGTCATAGAAATAGGAAAATGTGTATGGAAGGGCATCATCAGTTCACTTTCAGACATCCTGACTTTGCCCGGTTTGTACAACATCAACACAGGCACATCCTGTAGACACTTATAAATGGGGACTGGGCTGGGGTAAGAAAAAAGAGTTAAGAGATAGGTGAGAAATAAAAATGCATTCATGCATCATTTACTCAGCAATTTTATTAGTCTTGCATTGTCCAGACACTATGGCAGACACTGGGATTTGATGAAGAAAAAGAGATAGAAACTGTACCTCCATAAAACTGAAGTGTTGTATGGTTCATCATCCACTTCTGGTCCTATAGTAAAAGTCTCTTGAATTGACTCTGGAAGATCCATTCCTCTCTCATGGCTGATATATTTGCTCTAAGTCAAGTCATCACTACCTTAGATGGTAGCATTAGGGCATGTGACTAGCCCTAAATCAAGCAGCATATGTCATTCTGGTAGCCATAATGACTAGTTCAGGGTCAGTCATATAACCTATTTTAATCATTATCAAGGCTTTTGATTAAGACTATGGGAAGAGTTCTAAGTTTTGGTGTTGGTCATGGAGTTGAGAAGATTTAAGCTGAGAGCTACTGTCGCCATTTTCATATGTGAGTGGTTGCGCTGAATGACAGTGGTACCAACGCTAAGGAAGTGGAACTGAGAAATAAGATAACTTCTATGAGGGACATAAGCTGGTGCTTTGAAAGATAATAGCCAAGGCAGGGTCTGTATAGTTCAAGGAAGGCCTCTCTTTGAGGGGCATTACTCAAACTGAAATATGAATAAGAGGAGTCATCGATGCCAAGAACCAAATGCCAAACCAATAGTAAGAAGTGCTTGACATATTTTAGGAATAGACAGATGGCCAGTGAAGTTCAGGAGGTCGGAGATGTGTTTCAAGACAGATTATACTGGGATTATTGGGAAAGCATTCAACGGAAATCACAGAAGGAGTTTTTGAAAACAGGGCTAAATCAGACGTACTTTTTGGTGATGTTGTTTGTTTTATTTGATTTTTTTTTAAATAAAAGGAATATAAGAATGTTTGGAAATTCTAAAAACAGAGAATGCATATATATAGGAAAGAAAGAAGAGTGAGAGGAATGTAAGTATGGGGTAAATAATGCAAAATACAGCCGTGCCCACAGGTAGAGCAGAGCACCTCGTGAATAGGAACAAGCCCTTCAACTTCTGAGCCTGGATCTCTTTGACTCTGTAGCTGTGAGGCCAAAGATAGTAAGAGGTATTTAATCTTGATCCTGCCAGTTGTCCATGTGAATTAGAAAGTGTGGGTACACTGCAATTCTCTGCTTAAAACTGGATTCCCTAAACTGAATTGAACAGCTCAAAACATAGCCGAATAATTAATTCCCTTGATCTGGATGATGCTTTCAGTTTTTCAGAGGCCAAGATAAATAGGCAAGTGATGGTTGTAGCTGAAGAGTAAAGGTAAAGGTCTATCACCAGAAAATAGTTTTCAACTGTTAAACCTCCAAAGAGTAATTCAAGGACATTGACAGAAGACAGGAGGGCTGAAGCCAAGGAAATTAGCAGAAGGCTGGAGGCATAGATTTTTGTCAGGAAAAGGTGGAAGACCTCACTATTACAGCTACAATAGAGTATTTGGATTATCCATGATACAAATATCATTTAATCTTGAGATTTTGTTGTAATTTTAGATGTGGTTTTATTGTCTAAAATTTATCCATTGGGCAAAGGATTAAATCTTTGCTTTTATAATGGTTTCTAAATTAATAAAGATTTTATTACATAAAATACCAACTTATCACCCCAAATCAGTATACAGATACATAAAAGTAGTGAAATACTGTATTATATTTGAAGAACTTTTAAGATAAAATTTATGTTGTATTATTTCCAGAATTTATAATATCTAACTTGTAATTATTATGCCCATTTATTTAGATTATCCGTTGAAACTTAAATTGTAACTGCTAAAATAATTTGTACAAATTTTGTATCAAGGGTGCCTGGGTGGCTCAGTGGGTTAAAGCCTCTGCCTTCGGCTCGGGTCATGATCTCAGGGTCCTGGGATCAAGGCCCGCATGGGGCTCTTTGCTCAGCGGGGAGCCTGCTTCCTCCTCTCTCTCTCTGTCTGCCTCTCTGCCTACTTGTGATCTCTCGCTATCTGTCAAATAAATAAATAAATAAATAATCCTTAAAAAAACAAACAAATTTTGTATCAATTAGCTGAAAATCCTAAAACTTGGAGATTTGGTTTTCAAATTTAATTTTTCCTTTTGTCATACTTATATTTTGTTATATAAATTCATTACAACTTTAAGCGCTAGGCTATTACATTCTGTTTCTATAACTCATTTTTATCTAGTAAAACTAAAACATACTATTAAAATAAGGGATCAAGTCTATGATATTTGTATACTTGCATAAAGTGTGTTTTTATACCCTTTTAAAACATTGATGTTAATAAATGTGTTAAATTTTGCGATACATATGCAGAAATTAATTATAATTCAATTTAATAATATTTATGATATTTTTGTAAAACTTGGCCCTTTCAATCCACTGGGCAAAATATCTCTGTTATTTTTTTCATTGTATCTATTTGTTTTTAAGATTTTATTTATTTATTTATTTTATTTTTTATGTTCAATTAGTCAACATATAGTCAGTACATCATTACTTTTTTCAATGATTCATTAGTTGTGTATAGCACCCAGTACTCTCTGGGTGTTATTTTTTGGTTCTATTTCTTTATTGCTGGACTTTCTTTCCTATGGCTGTAAACTCACTGAGTAATTAATTTAATCTCTTCAGGATGTTTTCTAAATCTGGAAATATCAAAAACTAGAAATGTTTGGAATTGTAGATTGGAAGATTTCTGCTAACCGATGGCTCTTTCATTTTGTAGATCAACTGGTTTCTTTCTATAAATAATTTTTCTGCCATTTCTGTCAAAGACAACTTTGGTTTAAGTGTGAAATCATAAGTCATAGAAGAAATCCCCAGAACTATAGATTTAAAATCTTGTAAGACTGATGTCATCTTTTATTTTATTTATCTGAGTGAGAGAGAGAGCCCTAGTGTGTGCATGAGTGGGGGGCGGGGTAGAGGGAGAAGGCGAGGGAGAAGCAGTCTCCCTGTTGAGCAGGGAGCCTGACATGGGGCTCAATCCTAGGACCCTGAGATCAGGACCTGAGCTTAAGGCAGATGCTTAATTGACTGAGCCACCCAGGTACCCCAAGACTGGCATAATCTTTTGTTTCTACAGTCTTGCTATAAAGAAAAGTCGAGTTTCATTTGTTTTTCTTTTTGCTTTAAGATGAAGAGCAGTGAGGTTAGTCTTACAATGTGTGGTGTCAAATTTTGAGGAGAGTAACATCCTTTCCCCATTTATCCCTCTCTTGTTTCTTATTACTGATCATTTTTTTTAAAGATTTTATTTATTTATTTATTTGAGAGAGAGAGAGAGCACAGGTGGAGGGGGGGCAGAGGGAGAGGGAGAAGCAGACTCCCCAGTGATTAGGGAACCTGAGGTGGTGCTCAATCCCAGGACTCTGAGATCATGACCTGAGCCAAAAGCAGATGCTTAACTGACTGAGCTACCCAGGTGCTTCTACAGATTATTTTCCATGTTCAGATTTCCTTAGATGTGGGTCAGAGTCATCCTCATGAAATGGATAAAGGTTTCCATGGCTAGGTAAAGAGTGGATTAGGCAAGAATTGGGCTTATTTAGCTGAAAGAAGATAAGGGTGGTGATTTTCATAGTAATGAAAAGATATAAACCTTGATTTTTAAGAATTAAACATTAAGGCCTACTTTTATAATACTTCAGGTCCATCTGTTTTCACAAGGACAAATAATAGAAATAACCTTGTAGCACAAAGCATTTAGAGAAGATTCAAAGACATCTATACATTTAAGGATCGGCCATGATTGAAGAGTGTTCCTTGAGGTCTTTGAAAAGTAGGACTGTTGAGTAAAATCAAAGATGTTTACTGTACACATTCAGCGCCTATGCACATTGGGCACAATGTGAAATATAAGGTATCACCTGTTCCCTCAAGGCCATCACAGGCTAATAAGGGGAGTGACTTCCAAGTAATGGAAGGCAACTAACAGACAGTAACTAAGGTGCAGTCTGGGATAACAGTAGGAGTAGTATTAGAAGGACATGCTGGATAAGTCCCCAGGATCTAGAATACTCTATAAAGATAATAAATTTTATTGTATTTTAAGGAAAAAAAGAGCGTCATTCTTTTAAAGAAAGATTTTTTTTTTCTGGATGGGATGAGCAAACTTTAGTTAAATGGAAGAAAGAAAATAGTACAGAAATGATTCAGAATGAGAAATTATGAGAAATGTTTAGAGTAGACAGAATAATTGAATAAACCATCTCAATGGAGCATTGAATCATGGCTTGCCCTCTTACTTTTTAGTGGCCTCTTAAGATATACTAAAGAGCTTTGGGGTGCCTGGATGGCTCAGTGAGTTACACATCTGACTCTTCATTTCAGGTTGGGTCATGATCTCAGGGTTGTGAGATGGAGCCCGGCATTGGGCTCCATGTTGGACATGGAGCCTGCTTAAGATTCTGTCTCTCTCTTTGTCCCTCTCCCTACCGTGTACTCACACACACACTCTCTCTCTCTTAAACCAAAACAACAACAACAACAACAAAGACACTATAAAGAGTTTATACATTATTGCTTAAAGCGGAATGTGGCCTTTCTAAACAAAGTGTAAATAATAGAAGAAGAGAAGGAGAAGAAGGAGGAAGAGGAGGAGGAAGAGGAAGAGGAAGAGGAGGAGGGAGAGGAGAAGAGAGGAGGAGGAGGAACAAGAAGAAGAAGGGGAAGGGGGAAGGGGTGGCAGAGAGAGGAGGAGGAGGAGGAGGAGGAGGAGGAGAAACAAGGAAAGAAGAAAATACGAAAATAAAATGACATCCTGAAAGAAATAAGAAATACACAAAAGGTATGAAAAGATTGATTGTATGGATTATAGGTCAGAAGTTTTTGTACTTAGCTTAGGAAACACGAAATAAAATAAATAAAATAAACATACACTTTCATATCATCTATATGAGTGTGTGTGTGTATAACATGGCTCTTGAGAACTTCTGAGGTGAACAATAAATATTTCAAAAGGGATTCGTTACACAAATTATATGTGTGTGTAATTTGTTTTTCCCCAAAGTACCTGCAAAAACCTCCCAAGGTGAAGACTTTTTCCTTTGGCTCTGTTCTCTCCAATATGGTAGCCCTATGCTACATGTGACTGTTAAATTTAAAATTAAATTAAACGTAAGTGAAATTAAAATCTTGGTTTCTCAGCACACTAGCTGTATTCCAAGTGCTCAATAACCACATGCAGTTGGTCACTACGGTGTTGAATGACACAGAGACAGACTATTTCCATCACTGCGGAAAGCTCTATAGGGCAATACTGATTTAGAAACAAATAAAAATTATTATTACTTAGTATTCATTATTAATATTCTTTAAGGCGTTGAATTAAGAGGGATCAGTATGTGGACATTGTATAGAAAAGACTTTCTGGTAGAGAAAATACTTAATACACACTGTCATATTCCAGGTATAAATTCAGATAAGGAAATTGAAAACACTGTGTAGGTCATAAGTTTGTATATAAATGTGCAATTGAAATATATAAATCATGTAAAGGTTGGTATGTTGCAAGCTCTGTCTTCAAGGCATATCTTCTAGTTTAAAAATGCTGCTTTGTGCATAGAGAGTAAATGTAAGGTATGTTTTTAAAAATCCAACATTTAGTAAGAACAGTGCTAAAAACAGAGACAATTTATTCTAAGGAGCTCGAGGAGGGATTTACCGTAGAAGTGAGTGGTAGGCTGGCTGGTAAAATGGACAGAAAAGTTGACAATTAGAGACTGGTAATAAAGGATTGAAATAGTTTTTTAAGAACTAAATTAGGATTCAAACTCCTTTCAACTGTCTGCTTATATGAATTTTTATTTCGTCTCTAGCCTGTTAATATCATTACTCAGTCTATTTAATTATGAATTTTACGGACTTTACAAATTAGTCCCAGTTTCTTTTTAAAGAATTTCGTTTTTCTCAGACTCCCATGAAGCTATTTACTTTCGGTTTGTGGGTGATACTTGGAAATTGTGGACGGAACGGTTAAGCTGACAAGTGAACAATTAGAGAGGAAGTTTTTTTTTTAAGATTTTATTTATTTATTTGACAGAGATACAGAGAGAGAGGGAACACCAGCAGGGGGAGTGGGAGAGGGAGAAGCAGGCTTCCCACTGAGCAAGGAGCCTGATGCGGGGCTTGATCCCAGGACCCTGAGATCTTGATCTAAGCTGAAGGCAGACGTATAACCTCCTGAGCCACCCAGGAGCCCCAGAGAGGAAGCTTTAAATGTAATACGTAGAAAATGTAGTAGTTGTATCATTGAATAGTTGTTATGGTAGACTCATGTATCCAACTATAAATGTGACACTTTATGAAGTGCCCAAGAAAACTATTAAGAATATTGAGTAATCTGTCATTTCTTTTTAAAAATTTTTTCTAAAAACTTTTATTGTGTTATGTTAGTCACCATAAAATGCATCATTAGTTTTTGATGCACTGATCCAAGATTCATTGTTTATGTACAACACCCAGTGCTCCATGCAATACGTGTCCTCCTTAATACCCACGACCAGGAAAATATTTTATTGATTTACTTGAAAGACAAGAGAGTGGAGGAGAAAGCAGACTCCCCACTGAGTGCAGAGCCCTACAAGGGGCTGGATCCCAGGACTCTGAGATCGTGACCCAGGACTTAACTGACTGAGCCACCCAGGTGCACTCGTAATTTCCTTAATTCGACCTCCACTTACAAACTGTTTTTTTAAAATAATAAAAGTTAAATTTATTATTTTTTAAAGATTTTTATTTATTTATCTGGCAGAGAAAGAGAGACAGTGAGAGAGGGAACACAAGCAAGGGCAGTGGGAGAGGGAAAAGCAGGCTTCCAATGAGCAGGGAGCCTGATGTGGGGCTCGATCCCAGGACCCTGGGATCATGACCTGAGCTGAAGGCAGCTGCTTAACTGACTGAGCCACCAGGTGCCCCTAAAAGTTAACTTTCATTTAAAATTTAAGATATAGAAGAAAAAATTTATCATTCTAAAACTTTAGTGTACTGTGATTGATTGAATTACATTTTTTTAGATATTAGATAATAAATTTGATTTGTAAGACTTAAATATGATAAACTGGACATCTTCTAAAAACTTTCTTCAAATACAAATTGTGAATATGCCACTTAGATAACAAGAAATTACTTCGATGCTAAATATTCAACATTATTATTAAATACATAATTGAGGGCGCCTGGGTGGCTCAGTGGGTTAAAGCCTCTGCTTTCGGCTCAGGTCATGATCTCAGCATCCTGGGATCGAGGCCCACATCGGGCTCTCTGCTCAGCAGGGAGCCTGCTTCCTCCTCTCCCTGTCTCTCTGCCTGCCTCTCTGCCTACTTGTAATCTCTCTCTCTGTGTCAAATAAATAAATAAAAAAAATCTTTAAAAAAAATACATAATTGAGAGAGGTATTTTCACTGGGTCCTTTAGTAAAGAGGCCAAAATTCCCAGATTTTGCCCTCTAGGAGTTTTAATCTAAGAGGTAAGACTCACTGAGGGCTGTGTGTGTGTGTGTGTGTGTGTGTGTGTGTGTATGGGAGAGGGGAAGGTTGTGTGTAATAATCAACATAAGTTAAAGACATGTACTTTGAAAAATCATGCTTAGTATTATAACAATTTCTGTAATAAAAACTAGCAAGTAAAATTTCTTAAAATCCTTCTCTCAAAGAAAAAGCAGTGATTCTCAGCAGAGTAAGGGATGGAAGTGTGGGAGACTGACTCCCACTTTCAGCAGGTATTTACTCTTCAGAAGTGTACTTGCATTAGAAACGGTTGAGAAACATGAACTTAAATCAATTAGTATTAATGCAGGCAATTTATAAACTCAGCTGCAGGCGATAAATAGCAAATATATTTACAATCTGGAGTCCCTGTCATAATGACCTAATAAAAGGAGCCGGAATAAATGCTTGCCTAAATAAGAAATTAGGATTTGTATCTCAGCTCTTGTAGCAACTCAGGCATATCTCTTAATGTCCTAAAATTTCTGAGTTTTCCTCGTTTGACAAAAGAGGGAGTTGGATTAGATCTTAAGATATCTTCCAGCATCTAGCGTTCCACAATTCTAAGTCCGTAAATGAAGCTATGATTCTTGTCTCTGGGCCGAAAATAATACCACTTTAAAATTATTAGAAGAAAAATTAGTATCCTTTCAAACATGAACCTAATTAGTTGGAGCAGTAGGGAGAGTTGGAGTATATAAGTCCTGATTGCTCTCCTAATTGTAACTGTTTGCTACCTAAGTGATACATTGTTTGAAGGGATGTAAAAATTCTTTCCACATAGAGTTCATTACATATAACATAGTGTTTGTTTATTTTCCACTGAGGGAGAGTGGAGTGAAATTGAATAAGGGGGTGAGACCATGGCATACTTTGAACATTGAATACTCCCTGAGGCTCCAGCATTTTTACGTTGGCACTGGGCCCAGGGAGCACTTAGTACAAAATGATGTTGAAGGCACGATGGTGATATTATTTGACATTGGATCTGAGACAGTTGATAGTAGCGGTACATGAAATTGACAGACTTTAGCAATAAAGGTTTATTAGAATATTTGATGGTGGAAAACATACAGGACATTGAATTCGATAAAATAAAACTAAATAAATTAAAAACATGTACTAGAACAAAGCTGTGCAATCCACTTCCATTATAAAGGATAATGGGAAAAAGTTTGTCCTCTGATCTTATTTTCCCATATTTGCAATCCAGTTATATACAATAGCAAAGTAACTATGGTATTTCCACATCACAGGAATTTCTGTGTATTTCTTATATTTATAGATATCTGCCAACTACCAAGATTTATACTCATACTCTCTTCACCTCTCTCACATGGAGTTCAAGAAACAATGTCCTTTCTGTTTACAATCATATCCACTCTCGTTTTCTTAGTCAATTCATCCACCACTTATCAGCTTTCTCCAAAATATTTAACTCTCTCTTTCAAATGGATCATTCCTATCAGCATCAAAACATGGTGAAGTATTTTAACATATCTTCCGTTCTCTCCACCCTACCTCTAATTAAGGTAAAGAGGAACCCTGTGTCTCAGAATCCATTAGTAACTTATCTCCCTCTTAACACCTGCCAATGTGTTATGTATTGAAATGTGTTATGTTATGAAAGAATGTATTATTCTCTTAAGTTTGACGTCTTGGGGCCATGTTCCCTAGCTGTCCGTATTTTATTTCCTTCTCTCTTCTCCCACCCCTCCTCCTCTTGCTGTTCCTCCCCCCCACGCCCCCATTTCTAGCTTCTAAATATTGAAATCTACTCGAACTCTTCTTTTCTCCTCACCCATACTGTCTCTCTTGGTTATGTCATTCAGACTTTTAAATGGAATCAGCTCAATGCAAATAATTTCAAAATGTGTACCTTCAACCTAGACCTCTCCTTTAAACTCCTAACCCTATATCCAACTGTGTTTCTATAGGGATTGCTTAATCGCCTGTCAAACATAACTGTAAAGGATCCCTCAATTCGAGTTTCTTTCCCAAATTCACATGTCCGCTCTTTCCCATCTGTGAAATGGCATTACCATTTGCTCAGTCCCTCAAACCAAAACCTGGGGATAATTTTGTATTTCTCACATTTATTTGGCAATAATACTTCCTTCTAATTATTAGCAAATTAATCTCTGTTGTAAATCCAAATGTACCCTGAATTCATCCCTACTCATGCCACCCCAGACTCTTCCCGTCATCTCCCTTTCCCTACTTGCAATTCATTTCCAACCAAGTGCACAGGATAGTTTTGTTAGGTAACTGGAATTAAAATTCATATGAAATATGTTGACAAATGGAAAAGTACAGAAAATAATATATCCAAATCACTATGTCTATGATACAGAATTAATGGACGTTAACATTTTGTTATAATTACTTCAAATGTTTACTTTTCTAAAAATGTGACAGCATAAAAGTTGAAATTTTCTTATTATTTCTTATTATTTTTCACTATTCTTTCTTTCCTCACTCCCTCCAAGATGATATTTTGATCTTTATATATACCCCTCTTATTAATTTTGTATATACTAATAGCATACATATGTGTGCATAAACAATACACAGTTTCACTTTTTCAACTTTATTAAAGGTGCACGTTTTCATATTTGTGGCTTGTTTTTTAATTTCGTGTTTCTTCAAAGAAGAACATTTAAGTGTAACATAATTGAGTTTATCAGTATTATCCTTTATGATGATGATTCTTTGATCTTTTTAAATATTCTTTATTATTTTGAAGTGGCAAAGGTATTTTTCTTGATTTCCTTTTAAAAGTTTAGAATTTTAATTTTTCCAGTGGTAGTCATAATACATTTGGATTTCTTTTTGATATATATTATGTGTGGTAGGCATCTTTTACTTTTCCCCTTGTAGATAAATGGCTAAGTGCCATTTAGCTGCTGGGCAGTGCGACACGTCATATTCCAATTTGCACAGTTGTGTGGGTCTATCTTAAGTTCTCTGTTTTGTCCTTTGGCCAATCAGACACACTACCACACTCTTTCACTTGCTATAACTTCACTGTGAATCTTGAAATCCTGAAGAGAAATCTCACTCCCCCAATCTCCATCATCTTCCTCTTCTCTTCACCTTTTTCTGGGCTGTTCTTGGCTTTTGCTCTTTTAGGTAGACACCATGAGTTGACTACACATATCCATTCAAAATCACCATTTTCCTTGAATACATCATTTATTGACCACCTACTGTAGTCTTGGTGCTTTTCTAGGCAGTTGGAACCCATCAATAAAAAAAATAAAAACCCTTTCCCTCCTGAGGCTTACATTCTATTGAATTGATTATAAAGAATTCGAAACCTGAAATATATTTCTTGCACGTGGGATGGCATTTGTCAGAGTTCTGGATGAAATGTAGAACTGAAGTGCTTTTTTTGTCAGTTGGTTGGTTTTGTTTTTTCTTTCTGTTTTATTTGGCTTTCTCCCTTCTTTTTTTTTTTTAAGATTTTATTTTATTTGACAGAGAGAGCTCACAAGTAGGCAGAGAGACAAGCAGAGAGAGAGGAGGAAGCAGGCTCCCTGCTGAGCAGGGAGCCAGATGTGGGGCTTGATCCCAGGACCCTGAGATCATGACCTGAGTCGAAGGCAGAGGCTTTAACCCACTGAGCCACCCAGGCGCCCCACTCCCTTCTTTCATATAATGCAAACACTATGCTTGAAGTTATAGCAGGCATTATTAAAATTGATGATAAAAGCCACTCACTAAGGGTAATGGACTAGAAAGTTAGGAGGAGTCAATTGCTTAATGACCTTCCTTAGCAGGTATACCAGACGCAGAAGACCTGCTCTGGTCTTGCTTGCTTTAAGCTCTTATTTGTCTGTTTTTCTCTTCTACAGAGCCAAATCTATTTGTATCTGATCCTTCAAAATAAATGAGAGAAAAAAGTTTTCTAAACATCAGAAAATATATTGGGATAGAAATGTAACTTCTGGATATGTTCACCTTCTACAAACAGTACCTTGGCTTACTGATGAGTAAGGAGAGATTGAAAGGAGATCTTTTCCTTTATTTCTGTGTTGTCATTTTCAGTGCTGGTGGTTGGCTAATACAGGAAAATCAGGAAAGCTGTGATAGGATTCTGAGTCTATTTGTACTTAGTAGAACATCATAACGTTCTTCCTACACTGACATAGAGCTGTCAGTCCCCTTTTAACTTAATCCTAGATCTGGTATGCTTGCTTTGGGGAGTGGACCCTTGACCAACACTTGAACTGTGTGGGTCCACTTATATGTGGTTTTTATCCAATGAATGTGCATACAGTACTATAAATGTATTTTCTCTTCTTTGTGATATTTTTAATGTTTTCTTTTCTCTAGCTTACTTTATTGTAGGGATACAATATATAAGGTATGCAATATATGAGATATGTGTTGATCAACTCTGTATGTCATCAGAAAGGCTTCCAGTCAATGGTATTTGTAGTTGAGTTTCTGGGGCGTCAAAAGTCAGACGTGGAGTTTCAACTGCTTGCAGGTTGGTGCCCCAACCCCTGTGTTGTTCATGAGACAACTGCACTTGCCTTGAGTCTTGCTGAATTCGCACGGATGGCAGGTCCACCAGAATTATTTTCTAATGAGCCATTATGAGAATTACATGTGATTGAGACCGCGGGGAGGGACGCACACTTGTTTTATGCACATCTCCTCAGATTATGTGCGTGCTCCATGGTCCAGTCGGACTTCACTTATGAAACCCATGTTCAAAGTGACAATTAAGAAATTAGGTGCAGTGATGGGAAATCATGAAGTGCAGAGGGCTTCTGAGTTTGGGCCCCTGTGTGGCTGCCCAGGGCACATTGCCATGAAGTCTGTCTGCCTGAGAGAGGCTTTCTTTAAATATGGAAGCTAAATTAAATGCTCTTAAAGCATGTTGTGTCAAAGCATTTCTTTTATTTTCTTTAATGTTTTCTCATTACTTAAATTTTTATCTTATTCTTTTATATTCTGTTTTCTGCCTCCTCCCTGCTCCTCATCCTCTACAGTGGTAGCTCCGGAAGAGCAGAACTTTGTCTCACTTCTTTACTATTATATCCCTAATGTTGAGTGCATAGGACATGCAGTTAACATTTTTTTTTTATTTTTTTAAAGATTATTTATTTATTTATTTATTTATTTGACAGAGAGAGACAGTGAGAGAGGGAACACAAGCAAGGGGAGTGTGAGAGGGAGAAGCAGGCTCCCCATTGATCAGGGAGCCCGATGCGGGGCTTGATCCCAGGACCCTGGGATCATGACCTGAGCTGAAGGCAGCTGCTTAATGACTGAGCCACCCAGGCACCCCAACTTTTTTTTTCAATATATAGTTCAGGAGCACCGAGATAGCTCATGTGGTTAAGTATCCAATTCTTAGTCTCAGCTTGGGACTTGATCTCAGTGTCATGAGTTCAAGTCCCACACTGGGCTCCGTGCTGGGTGTGGAGCCTACTTAAAAAAAGAATGAGTAGTTCATTTAATGAATATGGCCAACCCTGAAAGCATGTAGAAAAAGCTAAACGTATTTCTTTACAATATGTTAATTTAAAATACTCTACACTGTCCCTCACAAAGTTTATTTATACATATAATCTCTTGTGGCATTTTGATAAACCCAGGATTTTTAAGAATTAATAATATTATAGAAGGTAGATTAATTTCAAAACTAAATATAAAATTTGAAGCTGCATGAGAACCGTGGTACTCCTACGCATACTTAAGTATTATATTTTGGTTTGGATTTATTGTTGCTGCCGAGATAAAATGTTGTCACTAAATAACTCATAATAGTCTTGAAGAACAGGTGATTTCAAATGATAACCCTGAAGATGGACAGACCTTCTAAGAATACAGTTTCAATTTGGTGCTTTTCATTTGGTTGTCTTCTCTGATTAGACATGGCGTGACTGTAACTTAGGCCAAACTGGCCATTTCCATTGTCCACTTTTTACCTTGTGTGTAATATTGTGTCACATAAAGGGTACAGGTAGGCATTGAGTTTGTGACCTAGAGACGTGCCACAATCAGCTGGGAATGTTGGGTCATAAACGTAGCTGTCAATGCAAGGAGCCAGATTGAAAATGGAGCTGAAGCATGTTTGGGTTGGTGAAATTGAAAAGTTGAAAGTGAGACTGCTGGAGAAGGCAAAGGAGGAGAGGCTGAAGGAATATTGTGTAGATCAAGAAATGACAGCTGGCAGACATTTTTTTACGTAGTCCCAGGAAGAGCTTAAATGATTTGGATGGCTTTACTTGCGGGGTTAGAGAGGAGAAATGTGGTGAGCTGTGTGAGTTCACTGAGATCAAGGAGGAGGTTGTAGAAAATGTCAAAGATGCTGCTTTCCTTGTACCTCGGGAAAAAAACATCTCCTAGGAAATAAATGAATTGTAGTCTGAACTTGCCATAGTTCTTCCTCAATGGCTACCGGACACAAAGCAAATACCCCCTGCTTATCTGCATAATTTATAGTAACTGGACATTCTTTTTAGGCTTCCAGGTTTAGAATTGATTCCTGTCTGAATTTTTTAGGGCTAACCCGAATGACATCATTGATATTGAAGTCACTATTTATCAATCATATCAATTCTCAAAACCTTTCTTCTAAGTGACAATAAATGTATATGAAAAGAACTTTGTCTTTGTGGTTTTTCTGATGAAGTTACATATTCAAAAGAGTATTATTTATTATGCTAATCACTATAAAGGTGTTTTGCGGTGCACTTCAATAAATATTTTCATGTTGATACTTTCAACTTATAGAAATTTTTAGGAGAATCTGATAAGGGAATAGATCTGTTTAGGTGTTCACATTTTTTTTACATATAATTTTTTAATATACTATGATTCACAGTGCACTTACAATGGATATGGCCTTGGCTGAAAGATTTTTAAGTCACTAACAGAAGCGTTTGTTATATAAATATAAAATAATATATATATAAAAATATAAATATATATATAAATATAAAATAATATATATAATAAGAATATATATATAATTATATATATATATATATAATTAAGTAAAATTAAGTGTGTGTGTGTGTGTGTGTAATATAGTCATTTATTCTTCCTACCCACCCCATGGGCACTATTTCCCATTTAAGTCCTAAACTCTTTTCTTTTTCTTTTCTGTCCTCTCCTGGCTTCTCACCTCCTCCTGTGATTCTCTTCTCATTGTAAATCCAGCTTCTACATTTTTATATATGGCTACCATCAATCTCCAGATCTCTAGTTTTTGTTTTTGTTTTTTTTTTTTTTTGGTTTCTAAAGCTGTAGGTTCTTTGACAATGCCTCTTACCTTCACCCATTTTTTTTCTGTATGACTCTAGTAAGGTTTCTGTCACCTCACATCAGATTAATTTTCAGTCTCTCATTCATGTCCTTCGTGATTTTTTAAGGCTTTAATCCATTCTATGTACCACAATCTGGTTATTTCTCCTCAAAGTACTTATTTCACAGAAATGTTCAGTGTCTCCATATATCTTAAAATAATGAAATCCTTAACCTTGCTTTCAAAGCTCTTTGTAGTCTGACCCACGTCTACCTTTATTACTGTAAGTACTTACCCTCAGGGATATTTTTTCCTAACTTTTTTCAGAATACTTTCTGTACTTTACACATCTTGACATACTGTGTCAATATCTGCAGTGGATTAAATACTTCATCATAATGAATTCTTATTCTAGAGGTTGTTCCTTACAAAGAGTAAGTCCGTGAGGTGCAAAATAGACATCTGTTGAACTTTTGATAACATTAACCTTTCCTCTCTTAACCGTCAGGTTGTTGACCCAAACATTTAAGGCCTTCCTGTACCTCTGCCACTTTTATAGACCTGAATTTATTTAAGGTTTACTGAAATAAGAGATAATATACTTGTGTACAATTCTTGGGCTGTCATTTTATAAACTGACATTTATATACAAAGTAAAAATTTTAGGGATCACTAAACTTCGTCTAAGAAATCATTTTCTCTGCTGGAATGTAGAAGAAACTACAAAGTCCTCTAGTACCCAAAGCCAACCGAAATTATTCACAGCCATTAAGTGAACAAAAATTCCTCAGGAACACAAGAAGGGCTTCTTTTATAGTCTGCCCACAGAAGCCAGCTAGTCAGACGAAATATTCAGAAGTCTAAATCCAATACCTCTATTATAAATAGTTACTACCCAATTAGCATATTGATGTAATTGTGTGTTAACGTATCGAGCTTTTGTTTTGTTTTGTTTTTGTTTTTGTTTTGAGAAGCGTTGTTTGTAACCTTCTCTTGCAATTACAGTATGGTAATAAAGGAAAGTAGAAGAATATTAAGACTTTATTTACAAAATTCAATTTGGAATGGCGGATCCTCTGTTCTTAGATACTGTAAAACTAAATGTGCATGGGCTTCCTAGCACACTCATCTCGAAGCAGCAGTAGTTGTTTGCAAGGAAACACAAAGAGCATGTACCTTGCATGCCAGGAAGACATCTAAGAGGCAGATGAAAGTATTGTTCTGAATTTCACTCAATGCACCAATTAAACAAGGGAAGGAGAAAACTTGGCAATTTAAAAAATATATACTGAGAATAGCAGTATCATAATTCAACATGTTTTATAAATGTTAGAGACCTAATGAATTTGATTAAAGCAGTTTAATTAAGGTAGAGTCTGCTGTGTTGCAGCCCCCCTCCAGACAAAATAGCTCGGTGAACAGGTAGTATGTCCCCAGTGAACTGTGAATATCAAAGTCGGGGAAAATTCTTCATTTTAATGAGCTGCATTTTCTGAGCCCAGACCTCTCCCCTGACAGGGTGGCTACAGGAGGCAAAAATGAAAGTAGTTGTTTTCCTTTGAGACGTTCGACTGCTAAATGCTGTGAACGCCAGAAATTAAAATAGCGGCACTGAGATTCTTTAGGTCTGCTCTGTCTTGCACTTGCCCTTGGGCTGGAAACTATTGTTAAAGGAAAAACCCAACAATTAAGAGAATTATTTTCATATTTATAAAACTACAACTCCTCTTCTGAATATGAAGCCACTCAAATTATCCTAATCCATTCCTTTCATAAAAGTTATATTCTCCATTTCACCCAAAAACCCTGTATAAATACAAATCTTTTAAACCAAAGGCAGCGCCCTTCCATTAACTAATGGTTAGATTTGTCATGCGAATACGTTCTACAATCTGAGGACAAAGGTGGTGCTTATTTCACAGTTTAGAAAATTCACACAACGGGAAAAATTGTTATTTTCTGAATCGAAGCCATCAAATGGAGTTGAAAGAGGACACATTCAATATCACTTGATATTTTTCGCTTTTTAAAAAAATAAGTTAGTATGTGGAAATCAGAAATTCAGTGTAGCCATGATGGCAGTTATTTAAAAAATGTTCTTCATCGTATTAAAGAATATGGAAACCAGATATTCAGCCGTATGGTAACTGCTAATACTTAGCTCTCAACAGTCATCTAGATGCAAATAATGGTACAAAACACCACCAAGAAATTGTCGCTGGCAAGGGAAGGAAACCTTACGTAATTACACTTGATTTCAATAAACATGTCATGAAAGTTGGAAGGAAAACTGAACATGATTTCAAAGAACTGCATTCCAAAAGAAATAAGCATAATTACCTCAGTTAGTTAAAGGTTCATCTACTGCTTCTGGATTTGCTCCAAGATACACGTAACTGTCCAGACCCAGGATGGGAGAAAACACACGCACACGCACACACAAGCACAGGCACGCGCGCACACACACACACAATGATTTATAGCTTCTAACATTTAAAAGTACTGGAGTTGCTTGCAGTTTTTGTTTTTTGTTTGTTTGTTTTTTGGGTTTTTTTGTTGTTGTTTTTTCTTTTCCCACCCGAATCCTTGACTTGAACTGATTTTCCGTATAGGAGACTGTCTTGCTTGGGAAATCTAGGTGATGTTAATTGTATTCTACAATTATATTTCTACAATCTACAATTGTATTCTACAATTAGCATAAAATTTCCCTCATGTTCTCTATGTAGATCTGTATCTTTATATTTATTGGTATGTATATCAGCTTACTACTGTGCAAAATTAATGAATGTATACTAAGCATGTAAAATCCTACTTGAAGAATATGTATATGCTCTATCCCTTCTATAATTTTACATCCTGATAATATGGCCTTCCATCCCTTTGTTTCCTAAAAGCAAATGGCTGGACCAGTAATTTTAGATTAATAGGCTGCCTGCTAATCTAGGTGAGGAGAGTTCATAGTCACAGGTACAGTGTTTCCCGTTGTGTGAAGAGTACTGCCACTTTAAGAAGCCATTCTCAAACCTCTGCTATTGACAATGTGTCCTAGTCACTCAGGAATCACCAGCATTTGATTAGATATTAACAAGATGACCATGAAGGTAAAAGTAGGCCCTAGTCTTACCACAGAAGGTCCAGTATACCCCTGTTTTGAAAAACTCATTCATGATGAAGGTATTTGAATTTATTCAGCCATATCTACTTTGATTGCACATTGCCAGGGTTAATTTGCTCCTTAAGGGTTAGACTAGCAATGTCCTGTCTACGCTATCAGAATATCTATGGCTTTTCAGATAGTGTTCAGGCTAGAGGTGTTTTTCTGAAAAACTGATCCTAAATGTGAAATCCTACTTTGATGGCAATGACAATGCTTAAAATCCCATACTCTTTTGAAGAAACGCTTATTTATAATCATGTATGTCTGATCCTGATCCATATTACATATTATATGATAAATTGAGTAAAATGAGTCATATTGTTCATTAGTACTTTCAAGGAAGGAAAGTCCAGCATTAACAGGTCCTGAGAAGCATACAGGATTAAATGAATTGCTACAATAAATAACATTAGGGCACTCAGCTGTAGTAACTCAAGGCTTTTTTTTTTTTTCCCCCCAGGGTAAGTTAGTGCATGGTGCTTGTAGGGATTTGTACTGCAAGTAATTAAAACTGTACCTTCCCTCTTTTTTCCTTTTCCTTTGTAATTTCAGAAGATGTATTATGCCAAAACATATAGGAGTTTTTAAACAATAATATGGTGCATTTTGTATGTTGCTTCACCAAAGTAGATATCCAACACGTATGTTTAAATAAATTTATTATTGCTTTGGTTAATGGATATATGTGTTAGTATTGCTCAGTCAAAACGAGTTTCTAAAATTAAAGATTTTATTCCTGCATTAACACATTCCAAAATATTTATTACATGTAATTTTTCCATATGGAGTCCAAAATAAAATATTTTCAGTTTCTCATTTCACCATGATTTCTTTCTTAAGAAAGACTTATGCCTTATAATTCATTCTTATTACCTTCTTTAAATCTGTTTGTCTCTCCCTTTCAGACAGTTCTTTTACGTATTTGTCAATTTTTGTGTGCTTCCTTTTGTTTTCTATCTTTATTTCTCTGCATGCTTTCTCATTATAGCAAATATTTACCAGATTCCCACCGTTAAAAAAAAAAAACAAAACAAGAAAATCCAAAACTGAACAGATGGTAGTTCCTTAAGGAATCAAAGAAAGGTATTATCTGATGATCTTACAAGCTGTTATCCCATTATTTTTCTGTGGCTTGATTACATTTCGATACAGATTATAGTTGCACAAATAATAGACACTGATTCAAACAACAAATGATAGCTGTATTAATTTTAGAAACCAAAATTCAAATTAAAAAGTGCTTTCCTTTTCAGAACATAATTTTGGCATCAAAACTGCCCACTAGGTAGGCCACATTTGAAAATCTGTATATCTTCTCTAAAAAATATATAATAATGAATAAGAACAAAAATAAGATATAAAAAAGTGAATAGAATACACACATACACCCCCCCCATTTGGGCCTCATTATGGAGAATATTTCTGATATCTAAGGAAACTGCTATAACACATTTTATATATGATAGCAATATAAAAATATCTGCGATGTGATATACCTTTGATGATTAAAAGTAACCAGATCCCCAACCCAGTTATTTATTGTATGACACTAGTCAAGTTGGGATTATCTACTATTATCAATTTCTTCATCTGTAGAATGAGAATAACTAAAAGGACCTATTTCATAGAGCCATTATATGGATTCAATTAAGTGGGGCATATAGAATCTTCAACATGTTGCCTGGCTTGTAGTTAACATTTAATTAATACGAGCTACATACATTTATTGAATTTTATGCAGTTGAGTTCTTACATGTTTAACTTTTTAATTAAAATCTCATGGAGGGCGCCTGGGTGGCTCAGTAGGTTAAAGCCGCTGCCTTCGGCTCAGGTCATGATCCCAGGGTCCTGGGATCGAGGCCCACATCGGGCTCTCTGCTCAGCAGGGAGCCTGCTTCCTCCTCTCTCCTCTCTCTCTGCCTGCCTCTCTGCCTACTTGTAATCTCTCTCTCTGTGTCAAATGAATAAATAAAATCTTTAAAAAAAANAAAATCTCATGGAAAATAGTTGAAATAGTTCCCCAAACTATATAACTATATATTGTATCTAGCCCTTGTACATATGAAATAAAACTACATAGAACTATTGATTATTTTGAAGTAGGAATTTGACTCATCTTAAAAATTGGTCAGAAGGTCAGTACCCTACTACTTCTTTTCTCTCATCTGTCCCTCAACATACACACACACACACATCCCTGAGAACTGTATATGTAATTTAACAATTTTTAATCCACATTTAGGGCAGAGAGCAGAGTCGTGAGATTCATCAGTCTCATCAAGGATCTAGAACAAGGGATGTGGCCAAATTACAAGGGTCCCGTCATGCATTTTCACCAGTGTTCTTGAGGAGCATAATCTAGTTACCTAGTTTCTCTGTTTTCAAGTTTTTAATTATGAAATGAGGAATAATATTTAACCTTATAGAAGTGCTGTGTGTGTTGTCTATGTATGAACTTTATGGAAGTGCTGTATTACAAGATATTTTCTTAATACTTGCATCTACTCTATATGAATCTGTACCTCAAGGATTAAAGAAAACAAATGTGAAAAATCTATGATATAGACACACAAACTAATCTCTACATGAATATTGCTCTCTTTCATAACTTAAGAAAGATGTAAGCCTGATGATTCACAGACCTGTACCCCTGGGGCAAAAAAAAAAAAAAAAAAAAAAAANTGACTGAAATGTGGTGACAAGAATCCAGTATAGATCCTCTGAACTGAGAACTTTACCCAAGATGGGAGATAATGTAGCCAGTCAAGTCAAGGGACCAAGAGGTGCGGGAGTGTGGTTTGGGCTAATGTGAAAGAGGGAGGAAATGCCAGAACAGTGGCAGAAGAAATAGAGATGTGGAATTTGGACATAACAGACCCAGTATTTTTTCCTTTCCATAGTTCTATTTTGTCAGTCAAAAATTTGGAGGGATTTTTTTTAAAAAAACAGGGAAAATCAATATATTAAAAAGAAAAAAGAGAAGAAGAAATGGGAAAGAAGGAAAGCTGGTTTGTCTATTTGGTTATCGTTTTAAGGTTGTATAGAGGCAGGGAAAATGTCTAAAACTGTTTTGAAAGAAGGTTCTTATGTCATGGGTGAAAAGAATGAGGAAGAAATTCAACTGGATGATCTCTAGAAGGGCATTCTGCTTTCACATGCTGTTACTCTAAGAATGTATCAAGATGATGTTGAAACTTAAAAAAGTGAGAGTGTGTGTGTGTGTTCATTCTTTGTAAAGGATGAAAACAGCTTTTCAACAAGACAGTCTGGGGAAGGGACCCTGATCATTAATTCCATTAATCTACATGGATATGTAGGTTCAAGTCCCATTTGGAAAAAAAAAAAAAGTAGTTAAAGAACTGAAACCCAGAGTTGACTTTAGAAAGCAACATCAAAAGGAAAAGGAACTAGAAGTATAAAGAGAACTGTGCTATCCTATTTAGCAAGTCAAGGATACACATTTTTTTTCCCCTCAGCATTGAAATGAATGGGGGGAAATTTAGTGATCGCGTTTGTAGTTTTTTTTTTTTCTATTTTAACACTTCTGGTTAAAAGCAGAAAGTGAATTTAGGATTTTAAATAGTGTAACATAAAATTAAAATGAAAATGGGTAAGTCAGAAAGAGGTTAGCCACTTAGCGTGGAAAGAAGGAATTTGGCTGGCGTAGGAATCCTCCATGCTACCTATGTGAGTCTACGGACCATTTAAATAAAACAGCACATGTGGTGAAGAACATTGTTTTAGTTATGGAGAACAAGAGCACAGCAGGGCTTCCCGCGAAAAAAGAAGCCCAGGTAACCTTTGTGAGGAAGAGGTCCATACCTGTGTGGAATGGTAAAGCACGCATAACAAAAGTGAGGAAGTCACAGTTGGGATGGATTCAAGGGTTCAAAATAAAAGGCAAGAGAAGCAAGAAAGCGGTGACATCTGCCACAGGGAAGGCAGGAAGGTCTCCCGGGGATAGAGACGGGGGAGCTTTGAGAGGGGCTTCAGAGAGCGGGGGTGGATAAAGACAACTTATGTCAAGGATGGCAGTGGACCAAAGGAGAAGGAAACCACCATGAAGTTTGGGAGGAACGGGGTTTCAGTAGGAAAACAGCAGGGGCGGAAACCCTTGAAGGAAAGAAGAAAGGGGGGGGAAAAGAAACCAGAAAACACGTCCATCAGAAGAAGTAGTTTTATCTGAAAACTATGGAAGATGAAAGGAAGGTGGAGAGGAGAACCTTGAGAAGTGGATGGAGGGGATGATTAAGGAGAATGAAAATAGCAGGACCTGTATGCCGGAACCAAAGTATGAGGGGCAAGAGAAAATACAAGAAAAAGGAAGCAACACAGAACTTGCGATTAGGGGAGAGTTAGAACATAAAGAATGAAGGGGGGGGATGGGTTTAAAACAATGCTGGGAAAGATAAACGAAGATGGGAAGGTTGAGCTTAAGGTAGCGACATAAGGCCAGTATCATGAGGAGGGTGTGTGGCCTGAAGACGGACCCCAGTCAAAGGTTGAAGAAGTAAAAAATGACCAAAAACAGCCTCTAAGAAGTCCCTCGTGTGAAGGATTTTTTTTTTTGAAAAGGAAGTTCTGACTGTTGGTAGCTAAAAAGACGTTTGAGATGTGCCTGAGGGTTCTTGTTTAAACGGAATATGTGCAGATGAAAGTTGTCTTGCAAGCACTTGGAAGAAGGAGGATTGACAACAATGTGTTTAAAGAATCAGAAGGTACATACTGCCACAGGCCACTGAACACAGAGTTCAAGATTTTTTATTTTATATATTTCTAGGAATCTTCCATCCAAGACTGGTAGGGTGACATAAAGACAGATACCCCTAACAGGGACACAGAGAAATCATGGAGCTTGCAACAGGGAGGAGCTGGCCCGATAGTTTTCACATATGAGACCAGAATCCTGCTTTAGGTTAAGGCCACAGACAGTGTGTGGCTAAGGAATTTGGGGAGCCGTTATTCATTCCTGACTGCACTTCATCGGCGTATGAGAAAAGGAAGATATTGCTGTTCAAGGTGATGGTGTACGTTGCTTCCTGCATTTCACTTCAGACCCCTCCCATTTTGTCATCCCTTCAGTTAAAACGCGAAAATCGGAGGAGGAGAAGAGAGCAAGCAGGAACATTTCCGACGGATGCCCATTCTGTAGGAAAGTTCTTCTGTAGGCTCAGGGGACTCGACTTCCCCCGGGTGACACAATGAACATACTTAGGCTGCTGACAAGACAAAGCTGGGAATGACTGCAGACCAGATGTCTGACCTTGGACGAGTTAGCCCATCTCGCTGACTTCCCTCATCTGTAAATTGGGTGTGAAAACACACATCATTGCCAGCTTTCTGGCATGAAGATTTGGAGATCATATATACAGTATAAATTCCCTCTTCCATAAGCGGTTTTCCTTAAATATTATGCCATGCTCAAAATATGTGATTTTATTATGTATGTTTAAAAATATATTGTCCCAGCCATTTCCTGTGTGTGTCTGTGTGTGTGTGTTGGGGGAGAGGATGGAGGAAAGGAGGAGTTTACAAATACACACAAATAGCTGTCATTGGTATTATATTGATTTGGAAGCCCAAGTGCATGTATTTCTATCTCAAACCTTCTTCTTTCTTCAGGAAAGTCCAACCATTATATTGGGATGAAAAATCTGAAAACGCTTTTATTTGGTGGAATTAAATTACTGTGACTTTCTAAAGTTGCTAATCCAGTGCCAGAAAGGATTCAAATGTGGATTGAATGCTTTTCTGGAAAGAAAAGAGATCGTTGACACCTAACAATAGCAAACCAAACCTCAACTTCTGTACTTACTAAAATAGTTTTAGTAATGGGGCCAAACATTCCCCTCACAGGCTTGGTTCTATCGAACCTCATATATTGTTTAAGTGAACTCATTCTCATTGATTCTGAATTCTTTCAAATGTCATGTAATTTGACCAGCTAAAATTTACTTTCCTAAATGAAAATCTGTGTGTTCCCATTTTTTTTCAGCATCACAGAAATAATAGATCAGAGTATATGTTCTGTTAGCACAAAATAGTATCTGCTTTTGCTCACTCTTTCAGCTCCAACACATAACAGTACACTGTATTATTTCCTAACACAGAGTAAATGGTCAAGAAATCGAATGAGTTACTAATACAGAAACGCATGCCCCAATCTCCACTATAATGAATAAATAGAAACTGACATTGCTTTTAGCACTGGTTGCTTTGAAGAACTTATGTAGCGTTTGGGACATCGTGTGTGGATGCGTTCCTTTGTTCTCTGTTTTAACTCAAATAAAATCCAGAAAAAATAAGGCAAATCTTAAAGCTGCAAATCTCTAATTTTATATACATAAGCATCAGAGAAGGCTCATTAAAAATGCAAAATTTTCAAATGATTTAGTAGTTCTGAGGCAAAGCCCAGGAATCCACATTTATAAAAGAAGAGTTTTCGGGGAACAGAATTGATTTCTTACCATGCTACATACATGACACTTAGATCATCAAAGCAGTTATCAAGATTCATAGATATAAGAGAAAAGGGTAACACATTTCCTTTGTCCTCTCTTCTATCTAAAGAAATAACATCTAAGAAAATATCCCTTTCTTTTTCATAAGTTAGTCACTTTTTTGGCTGGGAAACAGTGTTTCTTTTTTTCTTTTCTTTCTTTCTTTTTTTTTTTTACCTTTTTTCCTGTCTGGAGTGGTTTTTTGTTGTCTGTTTACTAATTTACTTGTGCATAAACTATCCTCAAATGTGCTCTTCATCCCAGGTCAGAGACCCTTCAGGGAACATGCTTGCCTGCATATGGAACTTGATTTAGTAACTCATAGTCTCCTATCTTGAACTGAAGGGTTTTGTGGTAGTTGTGATAATATTTAATAGCTCATGAAATCATCTTTCCACCCCATGTCTCTCCTCACAGAGTAAATGAACACACAACAAGCATTATTCCTTGCCTTGAGTGAGAGGCTGTGAGATGCTTCAGAAGTATCATTCTCAGTTATAGGAAGTTAAAATACAGGGATATTTTGAAATATTTCACAATTCGTTTATCCAGAATAGCTCTCCCTAGTGAGGAAAGCCTTTGGGCAGTCAACACGAATACAGCTGGGCACTTCTAATAGCTTTGGATCTGCCATATGCCATACCATTCGTTCCTCTCAGCCACACTGCCGTGTCCCCAAATTACAGGGGAAGTGACTTGCTTCAGTTGAGCTCTGTTGGAGAGGGGTGCTGTGTCTGAGGGTTATCTCTCTCCTCTCAACATGATGAAAAATCAGCCAGATGGATAGAAGGAAGAATGAAGGACAGCTAAGAGCCCAGCTGCAAATAGAAGGACGAAAAATGAAAGAACACAGGGCATGGACATAATAAAACAAGGACTCCATGATGCTTTGCAGGGGAGGGTGGTGAGTAGCTCCACTCGGTACCACCCACTCTGTCCTGAGTGTATCCTTACACTAAGTCAGGGTAGAAAATTTGCTACCAAATAAAAGCTCCAAAGTATCAAAAGAAAATGACATTATTCGCAGTCTGCTTTTTAAGAAAACGAGAACATAAGTTTGACCTTAAGCATATTTTTTAAGGATTGCTAAAATCAGCATATTTTATCATTTGTCAATTCAATATAGTCACTTTTCCCTCTATTTAAAACATAAATATTATAAGTGGCATTTGATATAGGAAGAAGGAGGATATTTTATAAATTACTTAAGAGGGCTACTTTACAAAGAGGAAGAAGGAAAGGTTTCATACAAACTATTCCCTTTGTTTCCATGGATATAAAGAGCAGATTAGAAAAATTCTTGATGGAGAGAAAAGATATGACTGATTTGAGCTCCATAATGCAGAACTTCCATTGCCTAATACTAACTAGAGACTGTGTGGAAAAGGATTGTCTGCACTAGAGAGTCGGTTCCCAATTCAGCGCTAATGGTAATGCATAATCTCTAAATTACTTATTTTGTATTTCATGGACCACTAAGCAAAGTACCAAATTCTGAATTCTAAAATATTCATTTTAGCAGTTTACTTTCTTAAGACAAATCATAATCACTGTCTTCATTTTTGAAATGAGAATGAGACTGTTCAATCATGTTTATAATGGGTTTATAAGTGGGTTATGAATATGAAATAAAAATAAATTGAAAATGTAAATATTGACTTTCGGTTTAATTTTCAGAAGAACAATGGTCACTGTAAATAGAGTCATTCGTAGGACAGAATTGTTCAAAGTAAACTTCGTCATAGCTTTCACTGTATACTTTTGGTTGATACAATGCCCTTTCTTAATTGCCTGGTATGAGGGGTACATACATGTATGTGTAAATACACTCTCTCAGGGGTCTGATAAACACAAGATTTCAAAATATTACTCTTTATGGTGGGAACTAGTGTTGAGTTGGGCTTAGGGATGAGGTAGCATCTTCCTACCTTCCCTACAAATATAATAACAGCATGCAGCATAATGAAGAAAGAAAAAAAAATACCGAACTTTTACTGTGGGTTTTACACTATTCTTTGTGCTTTACAGAAGTTGTCCCATTTAATTCTCTAGGAATTTCTAAGATTTATTATTTGTAGACAGGCTCACTGAGATGTAAAGACCCGATGTTCCAGTTCTCACAGCAAGCTTAGGATTTGAATCTGAATCCGTTTGATTAAAATCGATGTTTTCACCCTTTCATCATGAGGGCAAAAGTATTAATACTTTTCTAGGTCATTCCATCAAACAGACCTAATCCTGTCCTTAGACCCAACTGGTAGAACCAGCTTTTACTTTCTCATAGTCACTCTAGGTACAGATGGCAATACTGTTTTCTGATCTAGTTATCACTGTTATGAGCTGAGTTATGTCTTCTAGAAATTCATGTGTTGATATTCTGATTCCCAGTATCTCAGAATGTGATGGTGTTTGAGGATGGATAATCAAGTTAAAAAAAAGATTATTTTGGTGGGTCCTAACTCAAGGTAACTACCATCCTTATTAAGAAGTTCAGACACAGTTTCGGTCCAGGAAGAAGAGTGTGTGAAGAAATGGGAAGGCAGCCACCAGCAAGCCAAGGAGAGAGGCCTCAGAAGAAACCGACCTTGGAAGCACCTTGATCCCAGACTTGCAGCCTGCAGCGCTGTGAGAAAATGCCCTTCTGTTGTTCAGATTGCCCTGTCTGTGGTACGGGTCATGGCAGACCTCACTGACTAATAGAACCATCTCCTCTCAAATCTGTCTCTCCACCACGTTCACTAGAACTTTGTGTGTGTTCTCGTTTAAGGAAACACACACCACTTAGCACGTGCCAGGCACACATCGAAGCACTCTGCCTACACCGCTCACTGGATCCTTGCCCACATCTCAGGGGCGATCATTATTAAGCTGCCATCTGGACACCAGTCGTCCACTTCCACAGTCTCTTCCCCAGCTCCAGGCTGTGCTGGTTTCCCAGTCTCAGCCACGGCCCCTGACTCTTTCTGACTCTGAAACATTGCTCTTGTCCACTGGACCCTTTTGGTTCACCACTTAATCGTCTTAAAATGCTTATTTGCACTAGTCTCCTGCATCAAACCCAAGCTGTAACAAAACTGAATTATCAGTGCTTCTAAAAAATATTTTGTCTCGTGTCTCTCTCTGCCTTTGACTTTCTTGAGCCCCCTTTCATCGTTACCTATCAAAATTCCTTGGAGACCCAGCTCATTTGTCTCCTCCTCTGTGAACTCTGTTTTCCCAGCCAGATGTTTCCTTTCCCTCCAGCGAACTGCTGTAGTTCTTTTTATCACACGTACACATCTGCATTGTAATTTTCACATGTGTGTTATGTCAAAGCCAGGTGACAAGCTCTTTTAAGTTATAAGCTGCGTGCTATACATATCATTGACCTTCACCACCTAGTGCTTTGATCACTGCATGAGTTTGCCATTGGTCTCATTACAAATACCGTAGACGGTGGGGCTTAAACAACAGAGACTTATTCTCTCACAGTTCTGGAGGTTGGAGATCAGAGCCTAAGGTGTTGGCTACTTTGGTTTTTCCCAAAGTCTCTCTCTTTAGCTTGGAGATGGCTGTCCTGCCAGTGTGTTCCTGTGTCTTTCCTGTGTGCATACACATCCTTGGTGTTTCTTCCTCATCTTATAAGGACCCTGTTGTATTGGATTAGAGTTCGACCCTAATGGCCTCATTTAAAATCAGTTGCCTATTTAGAGAACTTATCTTCAAATATAGTCATATTGGAGGTGGGCTTCAACATATGAATTTGGTGGTAGGGTGGGGGGCCCGATTCAGTCCATAACCTTCACAGCAGGCATTCAAGAATATTTAATTGAATGCCGATTAGTTGTAGGGTGTATTGTGATGGTAAATGTTTAACAGGCCAGCTCTGGTGGAAGCTCTTATTTATAGTGTTTTCTAGTTACCCCACTGTAAGCACACCTGCCATATCACAATGCAGGGTATGAATGTGTCAACTAGCTTGCAGTTTTTACAATCAACCCCATTGAGCCAACAGGAATGGGCTCCAGCCTACCATTGACTTAGGCCAGGGTCTTTTCGGGTTAATGGAAAAACAAACAAACAAACCAGCAACGACAAAAACATGGAAGGCATGAGGTGTGCTGTATTTGTTTTTTACTTCTGTGTTGATCCACCCCCCCCTCCCTACCCACCCCCAAATCTAGCCTCCAACTCAAAAATCAAACTCTATTAGGGGAAAAAATTTTACAGTACTCACAAATCTAAGTTTGTGGGCTCAAATTCATACCCGTCTTAGTAGCTGTTTTCAGCTGATGCTTGTCTTTGCTTGGGCACCCAGTAAGTTGATAACAGGATAAAGAAAAACTTCACAAGGTGACATTTTAACAGACAGCACATTAAATTAAGTCATTAAAAATTGAATCCCCAGTAGGCAGCTTAATCATTATAATTAAACCAAGTAGTTTAAGTAAAGCCTAACCCAATCAGTAATGCTGCTTTCAAATGCTTTATGTGTTTTGATAAGTTGTTCATTAGGAAAAATTCCCATTTAGCACCAGTAACTAGAATAAATACATACTCAAAGAAGCACATTCATTATTTTCTAAACACTGTCCTCACTAGTATGCGATATATATTCAGACGTTACTGAGAATATGGGTGCGATACTGTGCATAATGTTTTCTGTAGTCATTGATCCAGAAATACACTCTGTAATAGTTTGGTGTGGCTTGAATGCCTTGATCAATTGAGAGTGATATAAAGGTTATCAATTACTGCAGGCATCACCGAACACAGGGCCATAGGCCTTCCAAAGTCACTAGCGGTGGATCCTTCCTTGCAGCTTCCAGCGTTAAGCAGCTCCAGGTGTTCCTTGGCTTGTGGGAGCTTAACCCCAGTCTCTGCTTCTGTCTTCACACATCTGTCTTCTCTGTATGTCTCTGCCTTCACATGGCATTTTCCTCTTGCATGTCTTTATTTTCTCTTCTTATAAGGACACCAGTCATTTTACACAAGGGTCCACCCTACTGATCTTGTCTTAAACCTATTACATCTGCAAAGCCCCCATTTCTAAATAGGGTCACATTCACAGGCATGGATGGTTAGGGTTTCACCATATCTTCTTGAGGGGCACTAGTCAACTTTAGCAGGAACCAACTTGAGGATAGTTCCATCTAAGGTCAAAATCCCCCTTTCAGCCCAACTCCTACCCCGATCACTGGGCAGACAGCAGGTGGAGAGATGTGAATGACTAAATCTTCGGTTACTCTCTTGAGCTAATAAATATAAAACCATCCACCTCTGGGCTTCTTGCAAGAAAATTGTTTTTCTTATTGGGAAAATAGTTTGAGTGGAATTTCAGTTAGTGCTAGCAAAAATTTGCATACTGTTATTGCAAAAGTTTCAATGAACTAATCCCAGTCTGATGCTCAGGACGTGGCTGGCATGTGGTAAGACATAAGTGGTGGCCATTATTGTCACCGTTAATGTAATTATTATTATTTGATGAGAAATCAAAATTATAAATTTTCCATTTCCCTCTTTTACTCATAGTAACAAAACTCAGTGACAGAAATATCTAGATGTTGATTCACAGATTTTTGGTTTTGGCTGACGTGTCATGGAGCTAAAATCCACTTTGTTAGCTGTTGTTGAATATGTGAAAGTAATTAACTAAGATCAAATTTTTATTAAGAGCTAAAAAATCCAATAAAAAACAAATATGTATTAAAGAAATAAGATAATATAGCCCACTCATTCCAATTTATAAATTTCTGACTTCTTAAAGATTCAATTCATCGTTTAAAATATCCCTCAAATTCCTATATCGAAACAGCAAATATCAGGGTCACGGTGGCTAAGCTTTGATTTCTATGGTAATCTATAGTGTAAAGATATTGGCTTTGTTTCATATTAGTCTGGTCATATTTCCAAGTGAGATTATATGTTTTTTCTACAAGCAAAAAAATAACACATGCACACACACAGACACATGGACACACACACAAAACAGAAAGCAAACAAAAAAAAAACCCCAAAACAAACAAAAATACCCAAAACAACAACAGTAACCCCCAAAATCCCAAAACCAAACCAAAACAAAAATTTAGTTTCTGATACTATGTGTACTCAAAATCTTGCTTTTACTAGAAGTTTCCCTCTTTAATTCTTTACAGGATTCAGGTTATAATAAAAATGCTCACTAGTATTCTTATTCTGGTACTTCCTCATAGAAATATAATGTGTAAGTTTGGGGATTTATGTCAACAGACTATGTTTGTAGCTTTAGAATTCTTAATGTTGTAACATCTGTTTATCATAAGAGGTAGACATTATTCAGTTTGAGATCCCCTTATTGGAAGACCACATATAGTCAGCATTCATTCAGTACATAAATGCTTAACAGTTCCGTATATTTTCTTATTTTCTTTTCCATTGACTATGGTTAAGCAAATCTGTCATGATAATGTTTCAGTCATACCACTTATACACTCTATACTCTATGTTCGTATTAAAAATTGGTTTTCACTCCTCTCTTTTATCTCTAAACACAGAGCCTATTATTTTTCTTTCTTCCCAACTCTTTACTTACAAAATCAGTGCTTTTTGTCACATACACTTCTATTATATTGCACAAAATGCCTATAGCCAGGATAAGGTAAATTGGTAGCATTAACAAAACATTCCTCAGTGTGCTATGTGAGGATTCACATTATCAGTACAGTTGTATGATTTCTCATCTTGTTCTGTTTCCCACAGAGCTCCCACTGACATCTGAGAATGTTCAACATTCACACATGCTCTGTACTCTGCTTCATTTTTCTTCTAGATATAGGTCAACATCGTACCAAAGCTCTACGGCAATTGAGTGTTTTGAAGTCATTTGATTTCTGCAGTATTTCTTATGGAATCTTTGTATATGCAGGCGCTCACCAAGAAATGGAATCCTTGTTTCTTCTTTTTTTGTTTTTTTCCTACCATGTCAATAACGGGTCTAACTAAGGGAGAAAACATCTGATTTTGGTCCATGTAGGTGTGGTGAGAATTAGGAGCTTTTCATGCTAGTTTCCTAGATAATGGTTACTTTAAATACAAGTGCTGGTGACTTGCCTTAAGTTTTATATGTGCTTATTTATTTCTTTATTTATTTGTAAGTAAGCCTCATGCCCAACTTGGGGTTGGAACTCGCAACCCTGAGATCAAGAGTCACATGCTCTACTGACTGAGCCAGCCAGGGGGCCCTGCTGTAGGTTGTAAATGTGAATTATTATATCTTCAATGTTTACCATAATGTCAAGTACATAAGGTGTCTTAATAGATATTATTTGAGGTTGTACCACATCACATTTATGAGAAAAGCAACAAAAGGACCAATTCTGGCAAACCATAGCCTTCACCCTCCCTTCTCTGGATCAGATCATGAGTTTAGGGGAAAGTGTTCTTTAAGAGGAAAATGAATAGAGAAGCTGGGATCCTTGTAATGGAATGCTTTCCCCACCAACCCCCTTCACTGAGGTGTTTAAAAAGCCTGTATAATGGTGGATAATTTGTTCATAAGATGATTCTTAGGATATTAAAAAAAAGATTTTTTTTATTGGTTACATGTAGGAGAAACACAGGCATAAGTACTTCCATTTTGCTTTTTAACATTTTATTTGTTTATTAGAGAAAGAGAGAGAGAGACAGCACAAGCAGGGGGAGTGGGAGAGGGAGAAGCAGGCTCCTCAATGGACAGGGAGCCTGATGTGGGACTCCATCCCAGGACTCGAGGACCACGACTTGAACTGAAGGCAGAAGCTTAATCGACTGAGCCACCCAGGCACCTCTCATGAGTACTTTCAGAGAGTGTAAGGAACAAAGAATTTAGGTTTTGGGTTTTTTTTTTAGTAAAATAAAAAGTTAAAACTGGTGGCCAAGGGGTGCCTGGGTGACTCAGTGGGTTAAGCCTCTGTCTTCTGCTCAGATCATGATCTCAGTGTCCTGAGATCAAGCCCTGCATTGGGCTGCCTGCTCAGTGGGGAGCCTGCTTCCCCCTTTCCCTCTGCCTGCCTCTCTGCCTACTTGTGATCTCTCTGTCAAATAAATAAATAAAATCTTAAAAAAAACAACAAGTGGTGGCCAAAATAAATGTCAGGATTAGATAATTATTTAGAGTACTTTACCCAAAAAGCAATTTTGGCGTCACACTCTCCAGGTTCAAATCCTAACTCCGATGTTTCCTGGTTATTTAACCTGAAACCAATTATTAAAATTTGTCTCCATTTCCTTATCAGTGAAATAGCAGTAATAAAAACACTTGCCTGAGAAGACTTTGTTAGAACTAAATGATAAAAAATTTGAACCTAATATCTAGTTCAGCAGGAGTTGCTCAGCAAGTAGGAACTGGGACATGCTGGGATAGAGACAGATAAATTCCATCACAATAAAGGACCTGAATTCTTTGGACAGAATCGCTCTTAAGAGGTAAAGTTTTCCATGTTCGAGCTGGCAGTTTTTTTGTATCTTACAAGTGATGAGATACAAATTCAGTCAATTCTTACCTAGATTTCTTCAGCAGAGTTTTAGTCAACATGAATGCTTTGCTATTCCTTATCTACAACTTGAGTGCCCTGGCTTGTTGGAAACATCGCCATTTGAGTCAATCATGCTTTTAATCTTAAAATTATCTTCAGGAACATTCCATTTTTTCTTAGTCAATCATAGGCAATCCTACCGTCCTGGTTTTATAAAATTGCCTTATTTTCCCAGTAAGAAACATGCAGATAAATATTTTGTTATTCCCAGTCACTTTAAATGTGCTGCCTCAAAACCTCATTCTCTTGGTCAGGTAACCAGATAGGAGACTGACATTTGCTAATGCAGTGGAATGATGTGTTGTTTAACTAGTCCATCAGGCTGACATAGGATTGGATAAGGCCTGGTTATTTGAACAGCTGATAGATGACCATAATAAACTTTGCTTCAGTGATTGCACCTCCGTATGCAATGCACTAGGGAGAGATGCTGTCCATCAGGGTATTCTAGAGCACATTTCAGCATGACCCCTGTGATTGGTTCTTTAACCCTTTTCAGATACAGCATTCCATGTGCATATTACCGCATACCAAACATCCTTGTCAAAATAGCACTGGTTTTTAATTTTTTATATAGTGATAAATATTTCAACAGTTAAGATTCTTTCTCCCTTCTCCCATTCTCCAGAGCATGTGTCTCTCATGCATTGTCATATTTTTAATAAAGGTGTAAAAGCCTATGAAGTCTGCATACATTTTGCATGATGATAAAGATATTTTCATGGGTCTTCTAATAACTACTACATATCACAGTTATAAAAACACTTACAAATTGGGTAACTCTCAAGGAGCGGATGCTGTGGGATGTGGAAGGTTCCCTAGAGTTCTTTTCATAGTTCAATTACTATTGATGTGTTAAAAAGTAGAAAGGAGAAAAGGGGAGGGTTGTGCTGTTCTGACTCGTGTGGATAGCTGTGAAAGTTCTCCTTTGTTATTTTCTGTCTCTATTGTTTGGGAGGGGAATGAAAGGGAAATTTAATAATTGGGTAAGGAATTCTCTTACCTAAATCTTCACCTACCTCATCAACATAAAAAGCAAAAATCGAGAATAAAATGTGGGAGATAGATAGATTTGGAATTACTAGACATGGCAGGGTAGATGATACTCCCTCCCACTATTCCATTCAAAAATAAGTCCTTTGTTTATCCAAAACTTTTTACTGGGAATTTGCTGTGTATAAGACTCCAGTGACTATAGAGTCTGTACCTTTGTGGAAAACAGGTATGGTTTTAATTAAATGAATTAATAATAATAATAATATCAGAACATGTAAGTCTATTGATGGTTAATATAAAATTTCGTGTTTATGTAAGAGATGATACAAGATGAAGGCAGCTTTTGAGGTAGCCAATCATGACATGACGAAAGTACAAAAAAGGGAAGTATATGTAATAAATTATAAATGTTAAAAATTAATTATTCATTTAATGGAAATACTATTTTCAATGTAAATATATATGTGTTTGTATACATAAAAACGGGGTCACGAACCTGTAAAAAAATACAAAATATATGTCAAACCAGTTCTCCCTAATTCTCTGTTGACTAATTCTTGTAGACAATGGCAACATTTTCATTTCCACCTTAGTTGGACCTATAGCCTTGGCCAATCTCCGTAGGGGAGTCTTGCTATTCCCATTTAAAGTTTGAAAGGCTAACAAACCAAAATATCGCAAGTTTTCAGAAATTTGGGTGTTTATATTTACTTCGGATCCTGTGAGCACAGCATGATGTCACCAATTATTTGGACTCTGGTGGGCTTTCCCATCTGGTGGCACTTCATTGTCGCTAAGTCTCTGAATTGGCCATAGCCTTTGTCCTTGCCCACATTCTCTGCCTAAAGAATGAAGATATTGTGGGGATAATGCCTGGGATTTCAGCCGCTGCACAAGAATTATTTACCAGAGAAGTCCTACGGAAGAGAGAAGAGTTGTTAGGAAGGTACAATGCAGAGTTAAACTCCTACTGAACTTAGCTTGGAGAAGATTGCATCCCTGAGAAGGGGGATAATTATCAAAGATGGCATCTTGGTTTTGATATCAATTATTTTTTATAAACAAAATTAAACTTTTTAGTGATAAAATTGAGAATTTAAGTGCCCATACTTTGTATTAGTATAATAAGTGTTAGTATAGTTTGTATTAGCATAATGATAATTATTACTATAATAATTATATAATTATTATATATGATAATTATATAATTAGTATAATAGTTTATATTAGCATATTAATATAATTAGTTTCCTTCTCTATCACAGAATATTTCTATCTTTGCCCTCTAAAAACATGTTGGAGCTATTCTTCTGTCTTTAGATGTTCTCTTCTGTACCTCAAACTCCTGTAATTCAAATCTGGGTGGTTAAGGTTTACAGACTGCTTCTGTCCTCTGCTATTTCTCTGTCTTTTAATAATCAAATGAAAATGTCTGAGTCACCATTTCCCATAGAGCAGACAACCCCATGCCTTCCCTTTGCACATTCATCCTCTTTTATCCTACGCTGGGCACTGTCTCTGTTTCTTTGTTTGGAAGATCACTAATGCAAGACATTTACAGATATTTTGGTATTATGGAAAAATACTGTACCAAATCAAATCACAGGTAACCACTTAAAATTAATGTGTGATGTCAGGTTTCTCTAATTTACAATGCCCTCCTAAGGATTAGCCACGTCCCCTCAATGGCACAACATGCTGGTTACTTCTTGAACCTGACCCTGAGTCTCCCTCAACTCTTCCAATCTCTCGTTCTTCTTAAGTCCATGACCCCTCTTTCCAGAGTTGTACTTGGAAACAATATTGTTCTACCTCCTTTTGCAGAACAAATTTGTACTTTGACCCATCAAGGGTATAACTCAGAGGCTCCTTTTATAAACCAAATACTGAATCACCTCACCGTTTTCCTTAAAAACCAATAGGAATATATTTGTCTCTCTCTCCTCTAGCGAATAACTTATTGTTTCTTTTCCCATCGGTATTTCTTCTGATAACAAACACAAAACCTGCTCTCTGGCTGAAGTCGTCTACTTTTCCTTTTCCTGGTCTTCAGGCCCTGGGGCAGCTCCCTTCTCCTCTTGCTACCTACTGACGGGCTATGGAATAAGATAGAATCTTTGCTCTACTATTAGAAGACAAGGGAGTAAGGTCCTTGCCTTTGCAAGTTTCTTTTTATCCTACAGACAGGGACAAATATAACGAATAAGAAAAAAATTGCTAATGACAACTGCTATCTTTCTGAAGAACCCATAAAAAATATTCTTTTGATCAAACAAAGCCAGGTCTATTGGCCACTGCAGTAAAAGCTATCAACACTTTGTCTTTGTAACATCTCAGAAGGGAGAGCGGTAGGGCAAATACATGTAAGGTGCTGAGATCTAGTTTAAGTCAGGTCTTAATGCTGGAACTTGATTGGGATGAGCCGCTTTTGTGATATTATAGTTTAAGGTTGATGGAGAGAAAGGGATTATTTGAAACACGTCTTACTGTGTAAATATTCATTTGGTAAGTGAAGGGTTTGCCCATTTGAGCAAGGTATTATTCTGACAGAAGATAAGAGGTAGAAACTATCCTTTAAATAAATGCATTTTCAGGAAGTTCTTAAACAATTTTATTTGCAACTATAGCTTCCTGGCAAAAATTTTCTGGAATACCAAAGTCAAGTTAATATAGACAGTCTTAGTTCTTGATCTAGTAAACTATGTTGTCATAGGCAAGTTGTTTTCACTAACAGGAAACTATCTTGGGTGTGTGTTCTTTTCCAGACTCAAGAAACCCTGTGACAGAGACTATCCAACTCTGTATCTACAGAGCCTGGAAGTAGACCTTCCCTTCCCATGCTAGACCCTACCTTATCTCTCCATTTATATTTATTATTCATTCATTCATTCATTCATTCATGTGAATGAATGAATGAATGAATGAATGAATGAACCAGCAAACATGCATATTGTTGAAACCTTAGAAAATGTGGGGTGTGTGTGTCTGTGTGTAGATGAAGTTTTCATTTAAATCAAAGTTCATTGTAAACAGTATCTTTCATGTAATTATGAAGACCCATTCTCATCACCAATCCCAGAGGAAAAAAGTAGAGATAATTTTAGATCTTAATTGAATCTTGGTTTTTATCTTTGAGAAATTCCATGCATGCATGAGTTTAAACACTTTATTTCATTAGAATAATACTTCCTCTTGAGGAAATTTCCTCAGACCCTTCTCTCTCTCTCTATCTGAACTTCATCGCATCTCAGCAGAGTGTAAGACTCATCCCATCCCTACATTCTCCCTGGTGGGATAGCAGTGAAAGCAGAGGGGTGGGAAACGAGGTACGTTCTAGGGACACCTCACACCAGGGGTAACCAAACAAGGGTGGTGTAGCTGCTCTTTTAACCACTATGACAAAGAGAACCATTCTTGGATTAAATACAGTCTTGGAGTTTTCCAGGTTATAATCCCCTCCCCTTTTTTGCTTACAAATATCAGGAAATTTTCCCTGTACTCCTAGATTATTTTAATGATTTCCATTAAAAAGCCTATAGACTCTTAAAGCAGCATCTTTTTTTTTGCACTCTACATTTACTGTAGGTGTAAAAATGATCAATACAAATCTTTATACCATTTTTTAAAAATATCTGTCTCATAAATATTTTGTAAGAGGTATAAGGTTTTTGTATTACTCATAAGAAAACACACTAAGACACATTATAAAGGTCCTTTATGTCCAAGAAAATAGTCACTTCAGTTTAAAATATTTTAATGATGGAGACTAAAGCAAAATCTGTCCACTTCTCTCTCTATAGATTGTATTCAGAGGAATGTTCCCCCCATTATAAAGCTATGGGATCCTATGATTATGGCTTCTTCGCTCATCATCCAGTCTATGAAAATGAAGCTATTTCCAGGTTCTCTTCCCTAGGGTTAACATTTAAAACATGCACAAATTATTGCTGTTAAAAAACATATTATGGTGTGAAAGACAAAATGCACCAGCCAATTTAGGGTTTTTTTTTTTAAAGATTTATTTATTTATTTGAGAGAGAGAGAGAGCACGCACAAGCAGGAGGGGCAGAGGGAGAGGGAGAGAGAATCGCAAACAGACTCTGCACTGAGCACAGATCCCAACACAAGGCTCGATCTCACAACACTGAGATCATGACCTGGGCCAAAACCAAGAATTGGGCACTCAACCGACTGTACCACCCAGGCACCACTAAGGTGATAGTTTTATTAGGTTATTACAGTAGGAAGACTACTCATTAATGAGAAAGATTTCAAAGAAGATAGAGAAGGAAGTGGGTCTTCTCTGAGTCACTGAGGAACAATGAAGGTGGGTCTTGGAAGATGTGAGGCAAGGGAGGTCCTTTGCTCTTAGCCATTGCTTGGAACACAGAAGAGTGAGACTTTTGAAGAACAAAATAGTGAAAAGGTTTCTTAACCAAAACTATTTTCTGGGAGCACAGACCCAGGGTAAAGTTCTTTCTATGTTATCCATGGAAATATAAATCAAAATACTAATGAGCACCCTCTTTCATACCTTTGTAGGCCAAGATGAAGAGCAGACATGAGAATCCTGTCTTATTAGGCTTACATAGTTTTAGTGTACCAATGTCTTATAAGTGAGCTATTTATCTTCATAGGGATTTCTGAAAAAAGAATTAATTTTGCTGAGTTTCTTTGGTCATCAACTAGCGTTCCAATATTCTTCAGTGATAATTAGGATTTACACTGAGCATATGCTTTTGGTTGGTCATCAGCCCCGTGGTTCCAAACTGCTACTTTGTAATCTCTTTAACTTATTGGCTGTGCCCAGGTGGCTGCATTTGCTTTGCTTTCGTCTTCCACTTGAACTTTATTGAGGCAATTATATCTTGTGGAATTAGTAGCATTATTTACATCCCAACCTAGACAGACTTTTTTTTTTTTCAGTAACACTTTTATGGAGACATTCACTGATTTTTTACCTTTACACCCCCATCCCTCTGATATTGTCATGACATGGATGGATATATTTTGATTCTAAGGAATTAGTTTTTATGGTTTATGTCAATACACTAAAATACCAATATAGTCAAGGTGCTTCCCAGTTATCAAACTTAATAATTGTTAGTTTCCTACCATCAAATCATTTTTGCCCATTGCTAGGTAGCATCATCTTATAGATCCTATTCTTTTTTTTTTTAAAGATTTTATTTATTTATTTGATACAGAGAGAGAGATTACAAGTAGGCAGAGAGAGAGGAGGAAGCAGGCTCCCTGCGGAGCAGAGAGCCCGATGCGATGCGGGCCTCGATCCCAGGACCCTGAGATCATGACCTGAGCCGAAGGCAGGGGCTTTAACCCACTGAGCCACCCAGGCGCCCTATAGATCCTATTCTTAAGATACTCACGTGTCATGTCTTTTCATACCTCCTTGTTTCTGAGAGAACAAATTCTCCTTTCTCCACATGCAAGAAAATTTCCAGTGTTAATAACCACATATTTGCCATTTGCAATGACATGGATGGAACTAGAGGGTATTATGCTAACCGAAATAATCAGAGAGGGACAATTATCATATGATCTCTCTGATATGGGGAACTTGGGGGCAGGGCAGGGGGTCGTGGGGGTAGGGAGGCAAAAATAATGAAACGAGATGGGATGGGGAAGGAGACAAACCATAAGAGACTCTTAATCTCACAAAACACACTGAGGGTTACTGGGGGATGGGAGGGTAGGGATAGGGGGGATGGGTTATGGACATTGGGGAGGGTTTGTGCTATGGTGAGTGCTGTGAAAGGTGTAAGCCTGATGATTCACAGACCTGTATCCCTGGGGCAAATAATAATAAAAAAATTAAAAATTAAAACAAGCAAACAACAAACAAAAATAACCACATATATACCTTTGATTACCAGGTTTCAAATACCTGGTTTTACCATTAAGAATTCTGACCACTCAAAAAGATTTTTGTTATGCAGACAAATATTTGACACTGTGTTGGAATTTTATTTATAAATTTAAAAGATACTTTTTTTTGAAGACTTTATTTATTTATTTTAGAAAGGGAAAAAGAGAGAGAGTAGGGAGAGGAGCAGAAGTAGAGGGATAGGCAGATTCTGTGCTGAGTCCCGACACGGGGCTCAAACTCAGGACCCTGAGATCATGAACTGAGCTGAAATCGAGAGTTGGATCCTTAACCAGCTGAACCACCCAGGTGCCCCAAAAGATATTTTTATCATTAATGGTGATGCATATAATCCTACCCTATTTTCATGTATGTCCTCAATATAAAATCTTGTTTCTGAAAGGGAAAAAAAATGGGACTCACTTTACATGTGTTCTGAAAAAGTTGCAAGTAATTACATTTTAATCAAATGAATGATATTGATAGAAAGTGTGTATGTTTGGGTTTTAAAATATCTAGGTTTGGCTAGAAAATCCATATATCTTTAGTTTATTAATTTTTATTTGTGCTTGGCACATTTTCAAATCAATTCTAGATATTAATAGCTGATTACACTTTTATTTGAAGATAAGAGATAAGTTACTTTATACAATGTACAAGGAGATGGTCTCTATTTAGTAATAAAAATAAATTTTATTCAGTTATTTCATAAATACCTTAATAATAACAAAGCTTACTTTGAAGATATTGAAATTCCATTATTTACTGATAAAAATAACATTAACTCTGACTTAAAACTGATATTCTGCATTTTGTGACAGATTTGTTGATTTCTAGAAAGATTCAAAATCTCCATTGATTCATAAGTCCATATCAGGTGAAGGAGAATAATATTCTTAAAGTGAATAAGGATAGTTAGTGTTGCAGAAAAGAGGGCATTCTATTTCACTGACATATGGTAACTTTTTGGGGGGAATGACAAGTTATTTTGAGAAGTTCACTTCCAAAAACTTTGGGTGAGTCCCAAAGCAGAACCAAAGCAGAAGAAAGAGATAACCAAAGTGCAATTTTCAAATCTCTAATCCTTTAACTGTATTTATTCTTAGAAATTTACACACATCTACTCTGTTCATCATAAGTGACTTAGAGCGATCATCATCATTTTTACCATAGTCATTGTGTACCCCATTAAAATAACCATCATCTTTATGACTGCCTTTTTAAAAAAGATTTTTATTTATTTGAGAGCGAGAGAGAAAGGGGGACCACAAGCAGGGAGAGGGGCAGAGGAATATGGAGAAGCAGGCTTCCCACTGAGCAGGGAACCTGATGCTGGGCTCAATTCCAGGACCCTGGGATCATGACCTAAGCAGAAGGCAGCCACTTAACCGACTGAGCCACCCAGGCACCACTATAACTGCCTCTTTTAAAGCTCAGTTTTCTTTTTATATTTTACTTAAGTTCTTACCTATGAAATTTGATTTTTAATTTTTTGTTATGGCTATATAATAAAATCAAAGTTCTGGATACAATCTATGAAGTTAAAAAATAATAATAGTAATAAACGCATGTGCCTACAATCCCTCTTAAGAAGTACAACTTAATCCGTAAACTTTGAAGCTTTTTGTGCGTTTCTTCTTGATTTCAGAGAGAAGGATATAAAGTGATATTGCATTGTGGATTTATTTTTCAAATCCTTGATTATAATTAAATTGAGCATCTTAATATGTATTGGCCATTTTTTTCCTCTTCTGTAAAAGAATGATTTATTTTGTCCCTTTCTCTATTTTCTTTGAAAAATTTCTTAATTGGAGTTCTTTTTGTATTGTGGATATTAATCCTACATCAGTATGTTTTCTCAGAGGATTTTCTTCTAGTGATTCGCTTTACTTACTTTATGATGTTTATTGACGAACAATAGTTCTTAGTTTTAAAGTAATAAAATTTATACTCTCCCTCTATGGTTAGTAATACAGAAGAACTTCTAGAGAAATATTAAATTTTGTGTTTTGTTGAAGTAATTCTTTTCTAAAATCATTGAAGATAAACTTCTTTATTTTCTTCTAAAAATAGTAAAGTTTTGCCTTGTGTATTTAAGTACTTATTCAATCTAGAATTACCCTTAGCATAAGTTTTGAAGTATCAGTTTTAACTTTTCTTCTTTTTTTGAAATGGAAATTACCAAAACACATTTAAATGGTCTATACCTCCCAAACTTCTTCAGTGGTAGCTGTGTCATACATCAAACTACTACAATGCAGTATAATATAAGCAAGATCCTTTCCTTATTTTGTTCATTGACTTACTGCAATCACACACAAATATCCCTTGCACAAATAGACATGCGGTAAATTTATGTTGAATGAATACATTTGGCTGTGTTTCTAAAATCTATTTAGCAATTCATACATTTTTAGATTTTGTTTTTCTATTTACCCTGTCCTTAAATTTGTGGACATAAAGGTGTACAAAATATTATCTTATTATATTTTTAAAATCACTCCAGTATTTAATTTTAAAAATGTGCATTCCTATTCCCAATAGGGTTTGTGTATTTTCTTTTCTCTTTTTTTGAATTAGGCTTGCCTTGGTTCTTCAGTTTTATGAAACTCTTTAACAAACTGACAAACAAAACCAAGATTTGTCTTTCTTGAGTCATCTATTTAATTTTGATTTTCTTTCTCATTTTTCTTTTCTTTTTTCTTTTTTTTTTAAAGGTATATTTATTTATTTATTTGACACAGAGAGAGAGAGATCAGATCACAAGTAGGCAGAGAGGCAGGCAGGGAGGAGAGAGCCTGATGCGGGGCTCGATCCCAGGACCCTGAGATCATGACCTGAGCTGAAGGCAGAGGCTTTAATTCACTAAGCCACCCAGGCACCCCTCTTTCTCATTTTTCTCATATAATTATATTTATTTCTGCTTTATGCGAGTTTTAATTTTTTTTTTATTTTTATTTTTGAAACCTTTATGGTTTCCCCCTTTATACCTATAAGTATGTCCTCAATTGTTTTTTGTTTTGTTTTGTTTTGTTTTAATCTTTGTAATTTATTGATTTTTTTTTCTTAATTGAGTTGTAGTCATTCAGTGTAGTCTGTATGACTTAAACTTTGAAATTTGTGGATTCTTATTTTATGGTTAAGGACAGTGTTTCTCTATTGAAGGAGCATATTTAAAAAAACAATTTCTATCATGCCCTAAAAAATTCTTATCACTACATTTTAGAAAATGCAATAAATTGATAAATAACTACAAAAATAAAATTTTAAAGGGCATACAAAATGTAAACTTACATATTACTATTCATTTCAACAGAAATTTATATTGCAATAAATATAATCAGAACAAAATAACAACTGAAGGAAAGGTATTGCAAAAACTGTATTATTCAATAATATTCTACATATAGCTGATTAATGTAAAGAATTGCTACTAAACTAAACTCTGTTCTGGTGTTATAACAAAACTAAAACTTATGAAGAAAAGAGCAACTTCCCATTTTAAATACCCAATGATAGCCTTTGAAGAAATACCATGTCTATAAATAAATACTTAAAGTTTTTAATGTAACAAATAGGCTTGCTTTTTGCCTATGCGTGTATGTAACCTAGGTTGGATTTATCACCATGACACTCTTCAGCCTGTTGATATATTCTGTTTTAAGAATATTCGTACTGGAGTGTATCAGTTATGTATTGATGCATAACAAATTACTCCAAAACTTAGTGGCATAAATGATGAACATTAATTACTTCACAGTTTCTGTGGGTTAGGAATTTGAGAGCAGCTTAGCTAGGTGGTTCTGGTTCAAGACCTCTGATTAGGTTGTTGTCAAAGTGTTGACTGAGCAGCATTCTCTAAAGGCTTGAGCAGGACTGGGGTGCTCTTCTGAAATGGCTAACTCACATGATTGCTGACAAGAGAACTCAGTTCCTCATTATGTGGCCTTCTATACAGGCTTGCTTGATTGTTTTCCTGGAGCAAATGGTCCAAGACAGAGAGCAAGCAAGAAATCTTAATGCATTTAAGACCTAGTCTCAGAAGTCTTAACCACCACCATTTCTGCCATGCTCTGTTAGAAGCAAATCACTGAGACCAGTCCAAAAGAGATGGGATTAAGTTCTACATCTTGCTGATTATTTTTCAATAAAATAAACATATTAAATCTAAATGAGTTTAAAAAAATCTTACCTCTTGAAAATTGGTTTATGAAAGGATTTGTGGGCATATTGTCAAATCACTCTAAAGAAAACCTTATATCAGGGCACCTGGGTGGCTCAGTGGGTTAAAGCCTCTGCCTTCAGCTCAGGTCATGATCCCAGGGTCCTGGGATCGAGGCCCGCATCGGGCTCCCTGCTCAGTGGGGAGCCTGCTTCCTCCTCTCTCTCTGCCTGCCTCTCTGCCTACTTGTAATCTCTCTCTGTGTCATATAAATAATAAAATAAAATCTTTAAAAAAAAACTTATATCAAAATAATATGTTTGCAGGAATGTAAGAAGAAATTTTAAGATCAGGATCTTCATTTTTAGCTGCTATCTAAAGTGATTCAAGTGATATTTTATTTTTAAATTTTATTTTTAGCGTCCTATCAATAGCCAATTCCAACAATTTATCTTGTAAAATTACAGGTAAATTTTTATTACCTTTTGATGAAAGAAAGTGATTCTGTATTCATAGATTTCATTTGCACTTATTCTTTTGTTAGAAAATAATGTTGGAAGATAAAATTAAAACATTCTGTCAAATTCATACAAAGTTTATTGATAAGTTTTCATGTGTTTGCAATATTGGCACACCTACTTCGTAAGTAATTGTGAAATCATGGTATATATTATAATCTGTAGAAACTTGTTTTAAGTCTAATTTTTATTTTTGCACTTTGATCATGTGCACATATGATCATGAGAATATATGTGGCTTTCCTTCTTTGCATGCGGTAAATGCCAAAGACAACAGGCAAAATAGCACGTCTGCTCCCAGTTCTTGCCTTTAAAATGTTGGGGCCAGACTGGTTTGTTATCTTGCACAAACTCTAACTTTAATATGTATTTTAAATATCCTGTAATGCCTTCATCATATCTTAACAACTCAAAAGAGTTATTTATGGTCAGTTTCCATGTTATCACATAAGAGAATATTTTCAAACTTAATGAATGGCCTTTACATAATTCACAGTTTTTAACTATGTAAGTGTACTTTTTAGTAGAGCTGATTTTTAATTATAAAAAATGTATATGACAGAAGCAATATATTATTTGACATTTGGTGCAAATTCTTCATCTCAGTAACTGTTATTGTAGCTGCAGCATCAGAACATACTTTATGATACATACAGTCCAAATCACATTTGCACACTGATCTTGTTCTTTGATGTCAAACAGGGTCAAATTATTATAAAACTTTCTAGATACTTGTTAGTTTTTATTATTTATTTATTTTTTTAAAGATTTTATTTATTGATTTGACACACAGAGAGAGAGATTACAAGTAGGCAGAGAGGCAGGCAGAGAGAGAGGAGAGAGGAGGAAGCAGGTTCCCTGCTGAGCAGAGAGCCCGATGTGGGCCTCGATCCCAGGACCCTGGGATCATGACCTGAGCCGAAGGCAGAGGCTTTAACCCACTGAGCCACCCAGGCGCCCACTTGTTAGTTTTTAAACATAACCTTGTTAGGGAATGTTAATAGGCATTCATGAATCAGTGTTTTCTGTGGACCATAATTTGAATAGCACTGACTCCCAATATGGCCTTTTTAAAAAAAATGTCCCTCTGTATATATTCTACTTGTTGGATGCAGAGTTCTATATATATCCATTTGATTAAACTTACTGTTATCCAAAACAAAAACAAAAACTAACAAAAAACCCCAACTTACTGTTACTCAAATCTTCTCGTTACTGATTTCTGATGTATCAGTTTATAAATTTTTGAGTATTTTATTTTCCACTACGGCGGTAGATTTGTCCATTTTTTCCTATATTTAAAGACAGTACAGTATAATGATTAAGAATATGGGTTCTGTAATTAGGCTACTTTGCATAATCTAATTTGCCTGACTGTTGGACAAGTTTTTTAACATAGAGATTTAAGTTTCTTTACCATGTCTACCTCATATTGGGTGGTTGCTGAAAAGTTAATGAGATAAAGTAGGTAGAGTACTTGAGTGATGGGTTTATAGTAAGCTCTTAATAAACATTAATTAATGCAATCATTTTTATCTCCTAAAGCTGTCAATCTAATATATATTCATTAAATACATATTGAGTAAATATTTTAAAAAATGTCAAGAGCTAACCAAATTATTGCAAATTGTTTCATATTTCATGCAGAAATATCAGAAATAATTAGAGAAATAGAACAGAGAAATCAGCCACAGATTAGAATTCCAGTTCCAAACCTTCTAGCTCTTTGGGTCCTCCTACCATTTTCCCTAACATCTCTAAGTTTCAAGGTCTGTATTTGTAGGATGAAGGCTAATAAAAACCCAGTTCTTCCATTTCATACCTTTAAAATTATATATACCATTGTCTTTAATGGCTTAGGTCATCAGTAATTGGTGTGGGAAATTTAGTTTCTTATCAATACCAATGGAGATCAGAATTTTGGATAGAGGCAGGAGTGGGAAATGTGATACCTCCTATAAGACACTAATCATGAGGTGCCTGGGTGGCTCAGTTGGTTGAGCATCTGCCTTTGGCTCAGGTCATGATCCCAGTTTCCTGGGATTTAGCCCCAAAGTCCTGGGATCAAGTCCTGTGTCTCACTCTGCTCAGTGGGGTGTCTGCTTCTTCCTCTCCTTCTGCCTCTCCCCTCAGCTTGTGCTCTCTCTCTCTCTTGTTCACTCTCTCTTTCTCAGTAAATAAATAAAATCTTAAAAAAAAAGACACTAATTACATGACTAACATTCACCTCCTCTTTTTCTGACTCTGAAAACTAACATTGGAATCCAAAGGAAAAAGCTATGTGTATATAAAATAGCATGCCTACTGCCCAATTTTTATTTTTTAAAATGTCATCTTTTTTTTTTTAAAGATTTTTTTTATTCATTCGAGAGTGAGAAAGAGAGAGAGCACAGAGGGAGAGTGGGAGGGAGATCACTCGGAGCTCTGATCAGAGAGCCTGATGCAGGGCTCGATCCCAGAACTCTGGAATCACGACCTGAGTGGAAGGCAAACAAACGCTCAGTGGCCTGAGCCGCCCAGGCACCTCAGGATGTATGACTATGTTCTTAGTATCTGTGAGACTTATAAACCAGAGTCATTTTTCGATTTTAAAGCTCTCTCTTAGAAGACTTTTAGGATGCTAATAAAATGGTCATAGGAGACTTGAATGGAAGTGTCCTTAGTGAAGTGAACTTGGAAACAAGGGAGGTGGAGAGGCAATTACGGCACTTAACATTCCCGGACTTATTCGGGGTCCACCTTTACCGCACGGTTCGTGATTCAACTTCTCAAACAATTTGAAAAGAAATGTATTTAGTTATGGTTTTACTGGATGCTCTCTTGTTATATTAAGTGGGCTTTAGGGGAATAGGGATTATTGGGGACATCCCCCACCTCCAAATACCAGCAGAGTTTGTAGTGACAATTGAAATAATGAAACAGGATTTTCTGTGGCATTTCTTACAAATTGTATCTCAAATGTCATATTCCTACAAAAACATGGCAGCTAGTATTTAATGAATTATCCGCGTGAATTATTTTCTTCAACTCATACATGCTATATTGAAAATTATCTGGAAAGTAAAAATTGTATTACTGTGGTCTTATTCCATGTGAATATTCTGTTTGTATGTATTTCTTTATGCTATCTTCTCTAGAATTTCTGTATATTTCCAATCCTGTTTACTAGTTGATATGGCCATATAGTTATCTTCTTCCCCTCAAAAAAAAACTGTATTATTTTAACAGAAAAAGGAAACCTATTTCTAAAACAGTGCATTCACTGAAAGCATGATAGATACAGTCACAAGGAATTGTACTCATTTTCCTTAGCTCTATAAGATCATCAAATTTTCAGTTTGTGAATCCCAAAAAACACAGATTATCATAGTGAACCAATAGATAGGTACTGATTTTTTTTTCATTTCTGGTTTTTCTTTTATTTGTTTTAGATTTCCTTCTGATGATAAATTTTTAATTGTTGAGTATTTGGAAAACTATTCATTTGAAAATAAAGTTGCTTATCATTACCCATACTTTTTTAAAGACTGAAATTAGAACTAATATTTTATACATTTCTTTAAGTCTCTCCTCAATTTTTAAAGTAAATTAAAAACACTGTGCATTTATTTTATCTGTGTTTATAAACACAAATACATGAACCAAATAAATTACCAAAACAATTCCCTAGTAATTAGAGAATGCTTATGCACTTGATGCTAAAATTTAATTATCTAATTCTCTGTAACCATACAATCTACTAACTGTCTATATTGATTTTTAAACAAATAAGCATGTTCATGACCACAGCTCACATTTTATTCTATAAACTGTTCTTCCTTCACCAAACCATTTTCCCCCCCTATTCTCACTAGACACAGAGGGCAAAGTTGCTGTTCTATTGACAAGATTCTAGTTTCGGACCCTGCAATGATTCACTTGGGTGTGGAATTATTTCCCTTGAAAAGCAACAGGGGAGTACTAAGGTGGTAAAGTAATAATTACTTCCTTCAGCAGCAATAGTTTAGGGAAAAGCTCAAAGACATATGGGCTGAATATTTAGCAGACAGTGATAATGGTGAGGTCACAGATATGACTCTGTGGGATGCTAGCAAAGCAGTATTGCAGGGAAAATTGATTGAAATCTTTGCCCAAAAGAAAAGGGAAAGGCACTACAAACACCAGAGTTAGGGACTAAAATTAGGAGCCTCCAAAAGGAGCATATGAAGAAGGGTAAGGCTGAAACTAATTGATTTAGAAAATGCCAAGGGGAAACTTAATAGGATTCTAAATGAGAGGATGGAGTATCTAATAAAGCTCAGTAAGAGCAAGTTTTCTTCCCATGGCAATAAAACAGATAGTATCTTGGCCTGCTAACTTAGAGGGAGAACACAGTTGAGACTAATTAGGGAAATTATGGGACAAAAAGTGGCCCCACACTAACCCCACTGAAATGGGAGCCAGCATTGTTCTTTATTATTCTCTCATAGACACGTATACCATTAAAATGTATGTGCTACTTTAAATTTTCTAGACTGAGTTAATGACAATATGTAGTCTACTCACTCAACGGTATGTTTATATGTCTGTAGGTTTGTGACATTTCGGTACGTTCTCTGTTAATACAGTGTGGAATTTGGGACAAATAAGGAAAGTAATGGAATATGGGAAGTAATGGAATACTGTCAAAGGGTCACCAGACCAGGTGGGACTCAAAACACCTGTGTCGAATCTTACCACCACCCGCAACTTGTTAGACGAATTTCCTAAGCTCCTACCTAAAAATTAAAGCCTCTGACTGTTCTCTGTTTGAATTTAACAGCTGTTACCTTTTTAAAAGGATAGCAAGTAAAGCAATAAATATCGCAACAAAATGTCAAAGAGACTCTTTGTGCAAAGAGATGAGAAAAAATAAAGGAGAAAATGGTAACAAAATGAGTAAATCTGACCTCATCAGAAGACTCCCGAGTGTCCTATGGTAACAAATGAGCTAAAATTGGTCAAGGATGTGTCCTACCAGGTGTTTCAATGTTTTAAGAGAAATCTTCAAATGGCTCAGAATCAGATTGTGGTTGAACAGATGAGGAGGAGAGAACAGTACCGGGCAACATATGGTTTTGTCGTTTATTATCTATGTGTGTTCTAATAACATCGCATATTCTGTTTCCTCATCTGAAAAATGAGGGTAATGTTGACACTGAAGGATTGCCCTGATAACTAAATAAGAAGAGACTTCCAGTCTCTAGTAAATGTTCAATGACATATATTTGTTTGGTGGTTAAGGTTATCAGTTAGTTTTCTTAATAGCATTTAATCTATTTTTAAAATCAAATTCTATAAATAGAATACTTTAAGCTAATCATTTATTCATTATTCATTCATTCATTCATTCATTCAGGTAATAATGAGTCACAGTGTACTTCACTGATTGTCCAGAAATCCCTTGTCTTTTTAGGACATTCAATAAAAAAAAAAGTTATTAAGTTTTTGTATGTTAGCCTTACAGATTTTGAAAACAACATTATTTTCACATTTGCACCTAAACCACACTATGAAGTGGGCAGGTATCTAACAGGAGAGTGAAAAAAGGAGGAAAAAAAAGTTTCAAACAATGGAGATGCAGAATGGTTAAAAAATATGAAAGATTTTTTTATATTGAAGTTACATTAGCTATGCGCATTTCTCTGTGTGTATCCTTTAGAAACATATACAAGCGTGCATTATCAATTAGCCAAGTATATTAAAAAATCTCAAGGAATGACTGTAATTCATCTAGTAAATGTCGGCTGTGTAACCCGTATGTGCTCAATCCAAAGGCAAGTTCTTGGAGGTATTCTAGTGGATAAGATATGGAAAAGATGCCTCCAAAAATAGTAAGGGGACTTAGGAGAAGTTTTGTAGCAGCATACCATGAGGCAGAGGCACCCCAGCAACACTTCCAATGCAGATTTCCCTGCCAGAGAGATATCTGGGTAACTGAGACCTCATGACACAACCAGGACACAAGACTGAACTTGATCAACATGAATGCCTTGCCAAAATGTGCTTTTCTCTATTTTGCAGACTCTTTTGATATTGAGTTCTTTCGGGGTTGGAATTTAGAGTGAATTTGTTTACAAATACCATTTCCTTCCCTCTGACATTTTTCCCCCTTTCCTAACTTTGATCAAGAGTAGTGAGTTATTTATTTATTTATTTATTTAGGACCAGAAGTTGAATTTAATAATAAATGTAGTTGCTAAAATATCATGTTCATATTTCATTTAGGTGTAGGAAAATTGTCAACCATTTCTCTGTTGTAATTTGCAGGGAATTTTCTTTTTTTTTTTAAGATTTTATTTATTTATTTAACAGAGAGGGAGATCACAAGCAGGCAGAGAGGCAGGCAGAGAGAGGAGGAAGCAGGCTCGTGGTTGAGCAGGGAACCCGATGTGGAGCTCGATCCCAGGACCCTGAGATCATGACCTGAGCCGAAGGCAGAGGCTTAACCCACTGAGCCACCCAGGCGCCCCAGGGAATTTTCATAAAAAGATCCTGTCACCCCAATTTGTTTTATTGTGGTAGGGCTGGCTTTCATGCATTTACCCTGATCCCTGCGATGTCACTTAGAAGATGTGCTGTTATTTAATTTCAGTCTGAATTTCATCCATTTTGCATACCTTCAATGGATATCACATTTACATTTCTACACTACTGATAGAAATTTCCTAGGAAAACAGATTTTAATTTATCCTGTTCATTTTTTAACTTGTCTGTAATGTCTTGATCTCTACATAAGTTTTCTTGGGAAAAGAATCCCGAAACACATAATCCTTGGAAGAACTATTAACTATTATTATTTTTCTTTGCTATTTCCGAGAATATCTTTACCTTCTTTTTCTTTGTCTTTTCAACTTAAAAGCATTACTTTGGCAATTTGACTTTCAACTTTTTCCCAAGGTATGAAAAATTCATAGAGTTTAATAGATTTCTTTAAATATAATTTTGCTTATTTTAACAGGTGAAAAGGAACAGGGAAAAACTACATGTTTATTTCTGTTTCAGCTTGGTAAGATCAGACAGTAAGATAGTTACATAATGTATTTGTAATTTTGATGGTCTCTGCTTAACTTAAAGAATTGATACTCAAGCAGGTGTACCTTAAAGTACTGCTCTGTTGTGTATTTTCTATCATATGAAGTAACCACCAATTTTAGATCCTCAGATGGCTAAAAAACCACAGCATTTTTGTCAAGCAGGTTTAAAATAACCTGGTTTTTTTTTGTTTTTTTTTTTTGTTTTTCTGTTTTTTTTTTTTAAAGATTTTATTCATTTATTAGAGAGAGACAGTGAGAGAGGGAACATAAGCAGGGGGAGTGGGAGAGGGAGAAGCAGACTTCCCGTGGAGCAGGGAGCCCGACACGGGACTCGATCCGAGGACCCTGGGATCATGACCTGAGCTGAAGGCAGAGGCTTAACCCACTGAGCCACCCAGGCACCCCTAAAATAACCTGTTTTAAAAGTTTAAAAAGTTTAAAAGTTTTAAAGTTTTAAAAAGTTTTAAAAAGTTCTAAAGTTTTAAAAAGTTTTAAAGCAAGTAACAAAGTGAAGGGACGTAAATATGAAAGAGAAGTTTTTGTTTATATGTATATATATGTAAAACATAATATATAATATATGATGTACATGATATCCCAAAAAGAATAATTTTATGTATCTTCAAAAACAAATCAAAGCAAAAATATTAATCTACTTACTTTAGAATTTCGAAACTTGAATGAAGTTTACAATCAGCAGGTTTGTCTGTGTACAAAATTATATACAATCCAACCAGTACTGAGTACCTAATATCAATAAAACATTTTGCTTATTGGGAAATATCTAAAAACCTGAAAAAAGTTATGTTCTTACTGGTTAAATTGAGGAGAATCCTTCTTTCTCACATAATTTTTTAGCGCCAGCCAAGACTATTGAAAAGGCACAATCTAAATAGATTCTAAACACAAATTTACCCCTCTAATGGCCATTTACTCATGTACTTTTTTTTTCACAATTGAACTAAAGAGCCTTAAATGATTCACTGATTTTTCTTTTCTTCCTCAGAGATTCCATGTCTTATCTCTAACATAAGCAGGCTCACCAAACCTAACCCAGTAAGGAACTAGGATGTACTGAAAAGAATATGGATGCTTTACATGGGAATATCTTCTTTGGTTGTTCGTGGTCATATCATTAAAAGGAGGAACGATAATGGTATCTTGAGACATGGTGCAATGTGTTAGGCTTACCAGGTGAGCAGTAGAGATCCACCCTCACCTGTTAGGAAGGCATAATTTGGAATAGCAAGGCAGGTAGAGAAGCTCGCAACATATGCACAATTTAGAAGAATGATACTAGACTAAAATATGAATGGATATTAAATTTGGACGTAAGGACTTTGTAGGATGATATAGCATGTCTAAATACAAACAATGGAAGAGACTAGGGTTTTAATTCTTAAGAAAGAGCACACAGTAAGGGAGAGAACCTGATTGCTGTCCTCTGGTCTGTTTGGAAGGGCTTCGTGACAAAGGTGAAAGCTTACCTACTTAAATAATGGGTAGAAAATATATAAATATATGATATATATGTATACGGAAAAGTTATGTATGAAAGCACTCCTTGGAAAAATACTGTTTGATAATATGAACATTAAAGTTACCTGTAGGAATAGTAATTTTATGCAAAAATGTAGAAGGATCTGTAAAACTTTGTAAACAGAATCATTAACTTGCACTTTTTGGTTGTTTAGCCATTTCTGCTAAGTAGTAAGTAGTGTTGCCTCATTAAAAAGATTTTAGTTGGATTTAATTTGAAAAGTTTATGTTCTGTTAATAGAATGAAGGGAATTCATAGAAATATTTTTTTAAAAAATAGCACTTTAGATATATTTATAGTCTCATGTCAGAATACTTTATAACTCTCTTAGAAACTTTTCAAATATTTTAATTTTTTCAATGTAATATCTGTTTTTCAAAGCACAAATTGCACTGTATAATCTGATAAATTATTGTCATGTTGGTGTTATACCTCTGTATGTTTTGTTATCATTGAATTTTTTTCACCCACTGAATACATCAGTTTGATGTGAGAAACACAACCAGGTCAACAATTATAATTAATTTTGGAATTTTGTGTGTAGTTAGGTTGTTGCTGTATCAATCACATGATGAAAAATGACAAATAATAAAAGCTTCACCAAAAAAAATTCCCAAAATATCAGAAAACTCTCCCACTGACTTTTGTCATATTAACAGACTGAATTAGAGGATTTTTTTTAAGTGACATATTATTAAATTTTGACCAAGTGACTTTTTCTTTCTTTAATGTTTTAATGTGGGAAACATAAAATCCAATTTACATCAAACCTTTAGATAATAGTGTATATATTAATACACGATTCTAACAAAGCCTTTGGTGTCCTTTCTACAAAAAAGCACAACCATATATCAAAGAACCATCAACCACTGGGACAGCTCTTTGTTTTAACTGATGTCGACAAAGGCTCACACATTCTTTGGGCAAAAAAGCAGGTGAAGATCAAAGAGCTTACAGGGGAGCTTCCAATATATAGGAATGAGCCCTCTATTTGTTCTATTTCAAGTATTCTTTGAGTAATAGGTATAAGATAGAACACTTTTTGGCAAAATGCAGGTGTGAATCCTATAGATTAAATTTTCAAGAACAAATGTTTATTATAATTAGATAAATATCTGTGTTTATTTTTCTTCAGCAATATGTAATTTTGTTTACATAGTGCTTAACCGAGAACAGATTATTTAATCTTTCAGATAATAGATTATTTAAATCTTCCATAGATATAGCAGAATTTGCCTCACACTTACTGTGTGCGCTCTCATTACAGCTCTGGTCTAGAGTTTCCAGGGGCACCTGGGTGGCTTAGTGGTTTAAAGCCTCTGCCTTCAGCTCAGGTCATGATCTCAGGGTCCTGGGATCAAGCCCCGCATCGGGCTCCCTGCTCGGCGGGGAACCTGCTTCCTCCTCTCTCTGCCTGCCTCTCTGCCTACTTGTAATCTCTCTCTCTTTGTCAAATAAATAAATAAAATCTTTAAAAAAATAGAATTTCCAGGTTTCAAGCTGAGATGAGAAAATGACTGGGAAGATAACTTGTTAAGAATGTAACTTACTATACATGACCATTTCTTTGGATTTCATCTTCAAAGGCACTGAAGCCTTGGAGATGGAGTTAAAAATTTCCAGGTCGCAACTTGACAATTGTTTTCTCAAAGGAGCCCTGCCTCCTCCATTGGTTATTTCTTCAGTGAGAGAGGCTTGTGAAGCAATGGCCCTACTGGCCCTAAACCTTACTGGCCCTAAACCATCTCTTTGTACTCCCTCGAGTCACCCATATGAAACTACTTGGAATCCATCAACTCATTGTATTTTCTTTCGTATCTGAGACTTCCTAAGCCTAGTGTAGCTGGCTCTTCCCTCCCACCAGAAGTACAGATGGAAAAGAGGGGAAAATCTTACTAAATGCATCCTGTTGTTAGAATGTATGCTTAACTACTACTTCTAAAAGATCCTCAAAACAAAACAAGCCTCCTGTAGGCTCTTCTCTACAATTCTGATTACCTCTGTTCTAGAACCACCTAAATCAGACTTTCCTTTGTGCCTGGACTAGAGAAAAAAGTGCTCAATGAAATGGTATTTATACCCAGATTCACTCTAAACTTCACCTCTGAAAGAATTTTAACATCAGTGAGTCAGAAAATTTGGCAAAAGTGTATTTTGGCCAAATGCTCATGTTGATTAAGTGCAAGTTTAGGGAATGGTTTCCATTAGGAGGTCTCAGAACCTCCAATATATTTCTGGCCCGTGAGTCAGCTCTGGAGGTTTTGCTGGGGTACCTCTCTCGCTCATGGTATGTTGCTGTGCATGTCTCTTGAGTGCCCTAATTGGTTCTGGAGGCCTCTTCTCCCTACCTCCCTTCCATCCGCTCTAAGTTCCTTGAAGCAAGGCTTTATTCACTACCACGCCTTCAGCATTCAGAATATTTTCAAAATGCAGAATTAGCTCTGGCAAGGTAGGTTTTATGGAAAGAGGAGGGCAATGAGAAGAGGCAAGAAAAAAAATCAAACAGGGAAATCATGGCAGTAATAGAGAGAGATGAGATAGAGCTTTTGAATCGCCTTGGTGGAAACAGCCCGGTATATCTGTAAACTCTGTAGAAAGCATTTTAGGTAAATTACACAGTTAAAGGTACAAGATGAGGTTGCTGTTGATATGTAGTTCTGGCTTCCTTTCTTGGACTATTCTTAGAATGTTCAACATTCTTAGAAAGTTTTAGCCCACTATCAAGAGAAGTTTTGAAAAGTGGGAAGGTTGTGTATGAAATTACAAAATTCTCAAACTAACATAGTGTAGCAACAATTGACATTGCTTCATTAATGGCGAAATGGATATGTAAAATGGAGTTGTAATTTGTACGTCATCGAAACACTGAATAAAGCCTTAAAGCTGAGTATCCACATTTCTTCCCCATGTACTTTTTGAGAAAATGCAGTGAGCATGTTTTGATCACCAGTTAGAACCATGGGAGCGTACAGAACTGGTAAAGTACGCAGGAATATATCCATTACTCAGAGTTCTCTGTGTTCTCCCTGACCCCTTTGAAGCCCAGAGTTTCCAGCTTAATATCTGAATCAGCAAAAACGTGCATATTTCTCTTACCTATTTTGTGGGAGCAAAGGATGAGCAATTTCAGGAATTCTGTCATCTGGGTGACATACCTAGGATACAGTCTGGAGTACCCACCTGTAGGTAATGATGGTGTCGTTTACAGTGTCCACTTAGAACAGGAATATTCAATAAAGCTTCGAACCCTGAGGCAAATGCACTGCTCTGTCAGCTAACAAGGTGACTTTCTTTCATGCTTTGGTTCCTTTTGAAGCTCTGTTCCTCACCATGCTCTACCCTCTCCATTCCTCTGAATTAAGCAGAAGTTGACTCTGATGTTTAAGTTCTGTCCACACCTCTCAAGGGATTTCCTTTAAACAGAAGGCAATTGCAAGGGAGTAAAGAGTTCCTTTTTTTTTTTTTAACAAGAAAAGTATATAATGAAAAATGAAGACATGTTTAAGATGTAACTAGTCCCTGTCTTTTTCTTCTTATTTCTTCAATGCGATAAAATGCTGATCTTACTAGTTTACACTATTTCCCCAAAAATACAAGAGAAAAGGGTTGGTATTATATTAACATTTTAGTTAGAAATCTTTTATGTTTCTAAGATTTTGATAATATGTGGTATATTTCCCATATTAGACTGCTTACTATCTAAAACAACCCTTGATGTAATACAAATACAATTTGATCTTTAAATTCATGGAGCGTGATGTTCTCCTTTAAATATTATTTTCTTAAAGTTTTCCCAGTTTGAACTCATAGTAAGAACTGATCCAAATGGAGGTATATGTAGGATATTTAATGTATGTGTGGGATATTCAAATTAAACCATAGTAGTGATAAGTCACTTTAATTCTATATAATGATCAAAGTTCATTGAAATCTCTATGTTATGGTATCTATAAACATGATAACAGAAGCTTATCAGAGGCTAAGTAAGAGATTTATAATATGCTATAATTTAAGGCATTGATTTAAATATTTGATGCCATAATAACCTTATCAGATAAGAGTTGTTCATTCAAGTACTTAATCAGGCATAACACCATGCAAGTTTTTTTTTTAAGATTTTATTTATTTATTTGACACAGAGAGAGAGAGAGATTACAAGTAGGCAGAGAGGCAGACAGAGAGACAGGGAGAGGAGGAAGCAGGCTCCCTGCTGAGCAGAGAGCCCGATGCGGGCCTGGATCCCAGGACACTGAGATTATGACCTGAGCCGAAAGCAGAGGCTTTAACCCACTGAGCCACCCAGGCACCCAACACCATGCAAGTTTTGGACAAAAAAAGAAACTCCTGTCTTGATCTTAATAAGAGAATCTCCCAGATATTAGAAAATGATCTTAAATTCTAACTGTATAATGTTATAGTGGGGAAAAGAACGAAGAAACACAATAAAATAGCCTTAGCTGGAATGTGTCCATAAGGTATAGAAGAGAGGAATACATTCTTTTTTTTAATCTTTAATTGAGTATTTGTACATTGCATGGGTTCTTTGCAATCTAATTGGCCACCTGATACCTTTTGGCACTTGTGTTTGTCTGTCAGTGTTCTAAACTAAAATTTGGAGGCCACTTTGGGCTCTTTTGAGAATATTTTGATGTTTAAAAATATATGATTCAATAATTTTAGGGGAAAAAAACCCATAAACGTTTATTGTGAATTGGTCTTCAGGATTTGGGTGGTGTGTGTTTTGGGGTGGGGTGGGGAGTGGACCAGAACCCTGGTCCAGTTACAAATTAGATTATTTTCAGATTGCAGCAAATTAGAGCCACTCATGGTTTTTAATTGACAGTCTAGACTTGGCATTTATACACAGAAGGACATTTTGGAGAAAAATTCTAATAGTAACTTTACAGAACATTTCCAGGTCTCTCCTGAGCATTCTGCTATGTAAATGGACTGTGCTAATGTGTTTGACTAAGAGTTATGGTTAGACGCGTTCTTAGATCCGTTCTGCTACTGTGCAAATAGATAAAGCCTTAGGTGCCTTTATGCTCCACTAAATATTGCTAGTAAAAGTCCTTGTGTTATTAACATATCATAAAATAATATTTGCTTTCAAGTCCACTATATTCAAGAAACATAAAAACTGGTCTACATCAGATTTAATTGACCACAGGGTTAGTCCACATTGATAAAGTCTGAATTATAGAACAGCTTAAAAGAAACCCCGTTTTTTCACTGTACTACAGTGATTATTATTAAAGGAAATTGATATGAATGATCTGTTATGAGCCTTGCTGTAATAACGTCCTTGAGTCCACGCCATAGAACTGCCTTATAAGAAAAGTCACTGTAGAGTAAGGTTATTTTAGTGACTTAGTAATTAAATGCTCCAAATGATGTCCAAGACAAATGTTCCCCAATTCCTATCTCCAGTTAATAGAATCAACATTTCCTAGTACTTGCCATGTGAAATTTCCCTTCCTGTCATGCAATTCTTAAAATCTTGTTCAGTGTTCTAAAGTTTCCCTCATAGATTTATTTTTTGTAAAACACCTTTATTTTAACACAGATTTTCTGAAATAGTCACAAATATTAACATTTGTATCATCTAAATTAACAACGTCATACCGTACCACGTTTGTAATGCACTAAACTTGACAAAAGAACATCTTAAATCCCTTTAAAAGCAGTTGATTTATGTCACTTATGTTCACTAAAATTCTGTTTCTTCTGTGAAATCGTACAGTCAGCACTCAGGTCACATCTTTTAATTCCTTTCTTTTGTGTTTTTAAGGTATTTACCATGCCATTCTTGAATCACTCCACGGCATCATCATACATTAGCTTTGCTTTATAAACATTATTAAATTACTTTAGGTATACTACTTTGAGCACCAGAAATCAAAACAAAACAAAAACAGCCATAAAGTCAGCATCTCTTTTCATGAAGAGAAGCTCACTACCGAGACTTGGAGCTCTATCTTCTTTTTAAAATTTTAATCTGTTTAATTTTATATTTTATTTATTTTATATATTTATATATATATAAATATTTATATTTTTTACTTTATTTATTTTAACAGCTTTATTGAGGGACACCTGGGTGGCTCAGTTGGTTAAGCAGCTGCCTTTGGCTCAGGTCATGATCCCAGAGTCCTGGGATCGAGTCCCACATCGGGCTGCTTGCCGAGCAAGGAGCCTGCTTCTCCCTCTGCCTCTGTCTGCCACTCTGCCTGCTTGTGCTTTCTCTCTCTCTCTCTCTCTCTCTCTTTCTCTCACAAATAAATAAATAAAATCTTTAAAAAAACAGCTTTATTGAGATAAAATCCATATAGCATACAGGTCAACCATTGTTTATGCATTTTTTATTGAAGTGTAATTGACATACCACGTAATAGTGGCAGGTGTATAACATAGTGATTCAACATTTATATATATTATAATGATGACCATGATAAATCAAGCTACCATCTGTCACCAAGCAAAGTTATTACATAGTCTTGACTATATCCCCTATGCTAGACACTGTCATCCTTTGTCTTCCATATTTTATAACCGAAGTCATTCTATGATACCTGATTGCTGTCCTTCCTAAAAGAGAGAATGCTGAGCACAAAACATGAGATGTGTCCTTTAGCCATTTTCTCTTGCACCCCGGCGCTAAAAGTGTCGTATATTGGAAAATTCTTGTTGTTGAATTGTAGTACTTGAATTATAGTTGCTGCTGTTGAATTGCGGTATCTTGGTGCAGTTTATAATAAAGTATATCACTGCTCTGCTAAAGCATTGGAAGTTCCCACTTCAAATTTGCTCATGACTTGTTCTTGCCAGGTTTAAGCACAGAGTCTATAGAGGGGGACCTTTCAGTCACCTATATTATATAAAGACTTTTCAAAAGTTAGTAAGGGACAGGTTCTCTTTCCCTACTGCCCATAACAAGTTGGGAAAATTTTTTTGCTTCCGTTTGTGCAGCTCTATCCAGTGTGTTCTTTTAAACAGAACTTAGCACTTCTGTGAGGGAGCAAAGATATGATAAGATAAAAGAAATGAAGCTTCAAGTTATCTTTCTAGTCCCCATACCTGGGATTACTTTCAAAGAGTGTGTCTGCTCTTATCTCAGGGGAGATTCCTCCTGCCTTGGACTACAATGTTCTGGGAAAGTATTTTAGAAAACATGGTATACTGTTTGTGAAGATAACAAAAAGTATCCATCTTTTGAGAGTCTCTTATACCGAATAACATATCAAATACATTTATTTATTCTTTTAGCCTGTTTCTAGACCTCTGCTCCTTTCCCAAAGACAAAGTGTCAAGGGAGAACAAAGAATTTTTCTTCTCTGCGCTCAAAAGATTGTCTGAGGTGGGCTTTTCATCAGTTTTCAGACTCTAATCCAAGCTTTTAGTTTCCATGTCCCTAAGTGATGGCCGGTACAAAGCTGTTCTCCCCCAGAAAAGCCATCAGCTGATCAGTTATCCCATTAAGCTTTTTAAGTTTGTCCTGCCTTCAAATATTGTATAGAAGGAAGTGGAAGCATAGGTTATCGGCAAACTGTGTATTTCAGACAAAAATCGGTTTCTCATGCTGTAAAGCAGTATCCAAAGGATTAAAATTGTATACTAGTTTACCACTCTTAAAAAGGAAGGGAGGGTGCCTGGGTGGCTCAGTGGGTTAAAGCCTCTGCTTTNCCGAGTTGGGCTCCCTGCTCAGCCATGATCTCAGGGTCCTGGGATCGAGGCCCGCATCAGGCTCCCTGCCTGCTTTCTCCTCTCTCTGCCTGCCTCTCTGCCTACTTGTAATCTCTCTCTCTGTGTCAAACAAATAAAAAAAATCTTTTAAAAAAANAAAAAAAAAAAAAGGAAGGGAGGTTTGATACAAATATCGCATTATTCTAAGTTGCAATCCAGAAAAAACCAACAGTTAAAAAGATTAAACCTAAAGATGTACTATTTTCTCAACAACATGTAACCAAAAGCAGGATTATTAAGAATTTCAAGGACAAAGAGTGTGTGTGGGTGTGTTTCAACTGTTGAAAAGTGTCAAAGAAACTTCACACAGCTGGAGCATAATTCTGTTCTAATCAACAGATGGACACATGGCGGAAGTTGAAGTAGGTTTTCACTTCTGGGAATACACATTTATGTTACTTTTAGGAGATTTTAGATTTAATATCATGTGTATATGGAGAAGACAGGATTCTTGCATACTTTTTTTTAATCTTTTTTTAGTTTTAAATCTGTGTTGTCAGTTTTTTTAAAAGATTTTATTTATTTATTTGACACAGAGAGATCAGATTACAAGTAGGCAGAGAGAGAGGAGGAAGCAGGCTCCCTGCTGAGCAGAGAGCCCGATGCAGGCCTTGATCCCAGGAACCTGAGATCATGACCTGAGCCGAAAGCAGAGGCTTTAACCCACTGAGCCACCCAGTCGCCCTGTGTTCTGTCAATTTGTATCACAATTCCTAGATTTAACTGAAGAGCTTTGAAGGAATTCAGTAAGAATGATTTAAATAAAGATTTTCCTTAACCTTCCAAGGTTTTCATAGGGGGAAAAAAACCAAACCAAAACAAAACAAAAAAACTGACTATTTTTGTTGGAAATAATTAACAGACCATTGCATCGCCTTGAGGGGATAATTTGTTATTTGTGAGTTAAGTATATCTTTATTATTTATGATAATAGCCATCTGAAATATTTTTACTGGTCATTTAAAAGATATTACTTTTTGTAAAGCTCGAAGTTTGACTTGCAACATCACAAGCAAACAGAATTTATCGTGTCAAATATAATTTACAATATTGATGTGTTTGCTAGTCCTTTGTTTAGACTCCATTTTACTACATTATCCAGTGCTGATTTCACATTAATTGGTATTTAATCTTACCCCCTGGCTGTGGGATTTCAAAAAATATACCTCAATTTATATGCAAATATTGTGCCAGGAATGTAAGAACTTTAGATGTGTTCCTTTACAGAACTTCCTGAAAGGTACACCACTCCAATTATATATATTGAAGAACGTACATAAGAATTTGCTTTATTTTCCTTTTCAAATGAAGATTAACTAAATCATCTTAAATATGACTTATAGAAAAATGAAAAAAATACAAATCATTAATATTTGTATCATCTAAAATGTGTTATTTTCCATTTAGTAAACACTAAGTGGTTTAGTTCTTCCTGGTAAGGATTCTATTACCTGCTGTGGAGAGAAGGAAAAAAATAATAAGATGACCCCTGACTTTGAGAGGTTAATTGATAAGAAAAAGACTCCTGCAAACACACAAGTTATATATGAAGAAAAGGAAATTTTTCTCAAAATGAGCTGGTGAGGTAGCAAGTACTTGTAAAAGTGGACTGGGATCAGTTCAACTTGGGCCTTATCAGTCAAGAGACCTGGGAAATGTGTGTTGGCCATGAAATGATGGATGATTGAGTGTCCTTGAAATGATGGATGATGTGGGCAGGAAAGAACATAAGGAAGACCATTTGTTGCCGGTTGGGTTCTCTGGAAGCAGATGCTGAGATGGAGTTTGGAGTTCAAGACGTTATTTTAGGAATGAAACCTTGTGAAGCAAAAGCAAAGCAAGCAGGATTGGGCAGAGGGAGAAGCTGAACTGTGACACAAGCTGACAGCCTCAGACAACCCAGAGCAAGTCCGCAGCCATTGTTCCCCATAGGAGCATCCTGAATTGGGCCAATACGGCTCTGTCAGCCTTTCCTCAGTTGGCCCTCAGGAGTGGGAGTGCTTAACCTTGAGCTAGGTGGCCTTCTGTAGTTGAAGTTGACCTTGAAGTTGCTGAGGTCTGGAGGCTGTCTGTCAACCACACTGTCCACAGCTGGGCACTAAGTTCTTACTTGAAGGGGGACGTGGGTAGTACATCTTCACATCCACCATGCCATTCCTGTGTGAGGAAGACTATAAGTAAAACACTGGAGCAAGGAAGAGCGAGGTTATGTGTGAGGATGGGTGGTCACTAGTAAAAGCCTTCTGGAGTTGCAGATCATTGCAGGTCACAATCAAAAGAAAGGAGGGCACGATGCAGGATGAGCTCTTTTATTTTATTTTTAAGTAGGATCCATGCCTGGCGTGGGGCTTGAACTCACCCCCTCCCCCCATTGAGATTTACATGCTCTACCAACTGAACCAGCCAGGGAGAGCTCTTGAGTACCAGTGGGAGAACTTTGATTCTTAAAGGGGAAGAAGTGTAAAATAAATGAGAACGATACATAAAACAACACTTTAGAAAGATGTCATGAGTGCTTTTACTATTAAGGTAGTATGGAGAGGTGGGAGAAACAAGACGGTACTAATAGAAACCATCCTGCATGTAGATATCAAGAATAGTATCTTAACAGCAAAGCTGTTTCAAACTATTTCAACAAAGTGTTGTTTGAACAAGTGAATTTATGCAAAAAAAAGACATTTAACCAAACAGATTATTAAAAACAAATATTTTTAAAAGACACAAATATTTTTGTTTAAAAAAGTTCATGTCTGCTCTGCAATCTGTATTTTGGCAATTTTTTATTAATCTAATCACCATTAACTGCTCATTGAATTACCAAACATTTGCTGAACACCTACTACGTTCCTAAAGGGAAATGAGATAGGTCTTCTCTTATATAATGAGGAAGACAAAAATGAAAATAAGTTGGAGTAGAGTACTATCAGCACTATAGGGAAGCAAAAAGGACATGCTGGGGAGACACAGGGAAGAGTGGAAACTGTGTTACCTGCAAGTGACTCCGAAATGAAGGGCTTTGTGTTCCAGGATGAAGTGATGAAGGAATATAAAAAGAAGTGGTATGTCCCCATTCGTATATTAGAAAGGTTACCTAGTGACAGTTGGAAGATGGAATTAAGCTTGGTGAGACTAGAGGGAAAAAACCAAGTTGGGGAACTATCACAAGCTCAGATAGGAGACAAAAGATGGAAACTATGTACCGAGCTTTGTTCTAAATTATATATACACACAACATTTAATTTTCACAGCAGGAAAGCTCCGAATAAATGTTATTTGGATTTTCCTATAATTGTGTCAACTCAATATTGAATTACAATACTGGCAAAATCAGGTGATTAGGACATTTACGAGTACAGCTATTTAATAGAAGTGAGGGCAAGTGATTACTCACATAAATGAGATTTACTTGACCAAGCATATCTTTGAAACCATACAACACTTTTTGGAAAAATGTAAGTAGTTTCATGAAAGTTAAGTATCATTATTTAGAGAAAGGAGAGAGTTGGTCAGAAAATTTTGTTTAAGAAAAGCTCTCTTTCTTTTTTTGCAATGTAGTACATATTATTGGGCAAAATTTAATTCAGCCATACGAATCATACCCTACACACCTATACTCTAGAATATTGGAAGCAAATTGCAGTAAATATGGTACAGAAAATACAAAGCCATAGCACACCTTCCACATCAGTGTCTTTGAGCACTGAGAAACAGAATGGCACTATATTTAAAGAAGGAAAAAAATAGCCTAAGAAAATTGCTCTTAAAATTTAGATGTATGGGCATAATAACCACCGGAATATCCAGCTTGCTCTGTGTGCGTGTGTGTGTGTGTGTGTGTGTGTGTGTGTGTGCTGAATCTCAATTATGAAACCTGAAAGAAGGAGATTCAAAGGAAGAGATAAAAGAAAGAACACAAAATGTGTGAATATTTGTAGAGAATTGAAACATTACATAACCCCCAACCACCTATCACTGACCCCTTCATCGAAAGTGACATTACTATGTCACATTGTAATGTAACATTACATTATACTGTTGCATATATATATATATTTGCTTTCCCTCCCCATTAGAATGTAAGCTTTGCAAGGCTGGGTTTTGCAATGTCCAAAACTCTGTCCTCCAGTAGAGAAAATAGTGTCTGGCACATGCTAGATATTTGATCAGTATTCACTGGGTGCTGTTTTATATTGAGGAAAGGAAATGGTATTTTTTTCTTACTTACACCTGATAAGACTAAGGTTCAAAGAGTTCAAATTACTTGCTCAAGATCTCTGAGCTGGAGCCAGCTTTTGAAGCCAAGTTCATAAGCTCATACTCTTTGCTCTGTAAAGCACTGCCTTCTAAGTTATTAAACAATTGTGTCCCAACGGACTTTTCTTAAAATTATTTGATTTGATTTTGTGTGATACACAAAGCATTAAGAGGAATGATGGCTGAAAAATCTTTAAAGATTAAGTTTATGGTTCGCAAGATCTCTATTAAGAACATCCTCTCAAAAATTAATTGTTGATACTCATCTTTTTACTTTGTGACAAAGGGTGATGGCGGATAATATTTTTAATAATGACACTCACAATATAATGCATATCCACCTCAAACTTTTTGTCATGTTTCTAAGAGTTATAGAAAAATAATTAGTGAATTTTGAATTTGCATAAAGTCAATATTGTTTATTACCATTTTTATGATGAAACATAATCAAGTAGTAAGAAGCAGAGATCTGAGGATTTTTTATGGCCATTATTTTTAACATGCTGGGCAAGTCAGTTTATTAATTATCTCTTTTCTTGACTAGCGCCAAAGTGAAAATACTTGGCTGGTTTCTCTTGGATGTTAGAGAACAAACACAACTCCTGTGGACTGAACACAAGCTGATGAACATCATTAAGTTATGAGCACTTTTGATAATTACAAAAACGGATGCCCAGATGCATCTATATATAATCCTCTTATTTTGACCAAACTCCTGGTTGGTCATCACTTTAGCTGAATGGATTTTTAGGCCACCGGTCTGTATATTAAGGCAGCTCTAAGGAATCAATATGATGGATCATGCTTAATTGATTTTGCACATATAGGCATAAACTGAATTCCTAAAAGCGATCTTGCTATATTTAGTCATATTTCACCTCTAAATTTTCAGAATCATTCCAATGTAGTCGTGGTCACTGTAAGGAGACTATACTTTTCGTAAATCAGTTTCAGGTTTTATTAAAATGAAGGAGAAGAGGTAGAACTCTTGGTGATTGCCCATAATCCAAAGGCTTCCTGTGTGCTCCCTTGTTGTTCTAACCTAAGAAAAGATATCTTCTCAATTATGCAATGCCTCACAAGTACCTTCATACAGCCACTAAAAAATACTTGATTCCATTAGTTTGTATTACATAGCTGCCTTTCTACAGTTTATTTTTTTTAATTATCATCCATTAATCCTGGTAGTTTCTCTGCCTTTCTTGAGGGTTTAATTTGTCCTTTTCACTGAAAATATGTGTGTGCCCACACAAGGACATAATTCCCCTCTCCTCTCTCCCTTCTTCCTCCTCCTCCTGCTCTTTCTTTCTTACTGATTATCAGATGTTGATTGTATCTGGTATTTCTCCCTTGGATACTTTACTTATTCAGAAGGTATTATTGGTATTTGTAGTGCCTGACACAGTAATTGGTTAACATTTACAATGTGAGCTTTCTTGTCTGTACAGACATGTTTCTACCCATCCACATTCATAAATCAACTGCAGAGTCCTTGTCGGATTTTATTTGGTGCCATTTTATTTAAGCTTCTGATAAATATGATATTTTAAACCAAGAAATTATTTTTTAATGGCACTCACAAGTTGAACTCCATGTTGTTTAAAAAAAATATATTGTTTTTTTTGTTTGTTTTTTTTTTTTTTTTGCATTCCTTACCTCATGTCTGCTTACAGTTTCAGGAAGGAGATGCATGCCTTCTCCTCCTTCATCCCTTCTTTAAGAATATTTGAATCCCAGGGAATGTTTTGTTGTTGCTGGCATTTTATTTTGACCTGGTGCATAATCTAGTGACAGTGCTCTGCCATTTGAAATATGACAGAAATTGACATCATGTAAATTGCTTGAAGGCCGCTTGTGCATTACTTCACCTCTTGGAGGCCAAGAGACCCAGTTTCTTAATCTGTAAAATGCAGGTAATAAAAATCACCTACCTCAGAGGCTTCTTAGGAGCAATTAATGAAAGAATTGTGGAAAACAGCTAATATAGCACCTGACCTATGGCTAAATTTAGTCCTTACTATTTTTCTGTATGATTGCTGTGACCTGTAATTTTTCAAAAATAAAAGTTCACCAAAAGTCATAGATTAGCTGCAGGCCATTGGTATTTGTCAAAATTTGGATAATTCTGCTTAATAGACAGAATGAGTAGTGGGTATTTCTCCCCCACTCCCTGCCCAGAATTTTCATGGATGATATCAAATACATGAAGTTCTAACTCAATAAACTACGATACTAATTATTTATATTCTCAACACCCTACCAACTTCTCCTCCCATGTCAAAAATAGTCATACCCCGAAAGTGATCATCTTACCTATTCTCCTTTATAACTGCAGTATCTTTTCCTTCCATTTAGCCATAGTGAGTATTAGAAAGGGGAATTACGTAGTAGAGGTGGTGGAAAGAATAGGGGAAAAAAAAGTTGATTTCCATATTCCTAATTTACTTAAGATAGAGAAATAAAAGAACAGGGGAAAAAAGAAAAGCATCCAGCATAGGAAGTTTTAACCCTCCCTTGAGCCCTGGAGGAGCTGGCTCCTTACAGATCAGGTCCAGTAGTACTTCTTTTATCCCCTATCTCATTTTCTTGTGGAAGCACAAAACTGTATGCTTAGCTCCAGGGGAGAATGGCTTTCCTCACGCTGGCAACCTGCACAGCTGTCGGCTCCAATACATGTCTACACCGAGTTTAGAGAGCGAGTTCTGTGTTTCTGGAATGGCGAGTGGGTAGTCTGAGAATTTCTTTCAAGACAGCTTTATAAGCCCCTCAACTCTGCAAAAACTCACAGTGGGTTTTCTCCTCCAACTTTGCACAGGACTGGTCTCTGAGCTATGGAATAGGGAATCAGGTACCGTAGGCTGTGTGTGTGTGTGTGTGTGTGTGTGTGTGTGTGTGTGTGTGTGTGTGTGTACGTGTGTGTGTTTTCCCTTAAACCTATCAAATTGGTACTACAGAATTAAAATCCAGATGTAGACCACTAAATGAATTAATTTTCAGAAAGTTTTCTTTTCACTTCCCTTATTTGATTATAAGGCATTCCCCTATGGCAATATATCTCACGCTGACTTTTATTATAGTATGCTATTCTTTATTTTATTCCTTGTAGGTTCATTCTGGAATACTAAAAGCAAAATTAATTTATATAGCAATTCCCAATCCAGTTTTAAAAAATGACATCGATTTCCTTCCTCCCTCCCCCCACCCCCTCTCTTCCAAGACTAAAATCGGGCTTATCGTTTTAGTAAATGCTCTAGATTGGACTGACTCGGGATTGGGTTACACGGAAGCATGACCCTAGGATCCACGAATAGTGAAGTCGTGGAAAATGTATAGATGAACACTCCAAACCATAAGCGCAAAATAAATAACAGCAGTCGTGGGAGCCAGAGTCAGCTTGGATTTGATAGAGATCTACACCTATGCCTGTGCACTACTTGTTCTAAAAATGTTATGCCTGAAACCACCAAGAATCAGCTTGCTCTTTCTAAGCTGCCAACAGTTTTTCTGTGTGGTTTCATTCATTTAGCCACAATGACCTTCACTCTGCTTCAAGGCTGCCCCGAGGCGTTCTCTAGCCTGCTTGTGTCACGATGTCTTGAGGCAGCTTCTAAACACCAAGTCTTACAGCCTCCTGAAAACTTGGCAAAGACAGCCTCAGGTGAAGAGATCAAAGGGAAAGCCGCAGCTGTAGTAAAGCACTGGAATTCTACCCCTTCTCCAAAAATGCGTGTGCCCTAGGCAGGAGCCCAATTTGCTCCCCCTAGGGCCAGCTTTGAACAAGTCCTTCCTTTCCTCCGTGTTTGAGTAGGAATGTTGTTGGCACCTCAAATTCTGCACTAGCATCGTCTCTCTCAGGAGGTAATATGCACTTATTAAAAATGAATGCAATTTATAACTATTGTAAGTCGCTCAAAATTCTCCCTTACACGAAATCACAATATTGTATTGGGGCTGAGTGCAAAGTTTCCATTTGCCTACATTTTAATGAGTTATATGAAAGAGAGCAAAGATGTTGCACATTTAGGTTTAATTCTTTATTTTTAACTAGCATAGTTACGTTGGAAAAATGTAAGCACCAAGGTCTCAGAACTCTCTGGAATTCAAGATGCTATATAAAATGTGTTCTATCTAATGAGCTCTGCATTCCATTGACTGTTGAACTATACATCAGTGGCATGCCCCTTGCTTTCAACATTCAAACTGTTTAGCTCCCACTAATAGGTACATTAAAAAAGACTCTTGCTACAAATATGAACGCAGACATCATAGCTATATGCGTTTCTGCCTATGCTCATACTTTTTTAAAAGCTCCTAAGAGAAATCTTCACAAAGATAAACTGTAACCCTTTTTGTGCAGTGTTTGCTAATGGAGAAAGACACCACGTGGATTTTTTTTTCTGTACATAGCTGAACCAAGCATCAGGATGATCTCAACTAGGAAAAAAAAAATAGAAGGAATTGGAATAATCACTATATCATTATGGGTGTAAACTATTGATAAATTATTTAGCTTCCTGCATATCTTTGAATCCTTATTGAAAAAGTGCGAAAGTAACACTTAAAAATCACACATTTAATCATATAACGCTATAACGGTACTTTGAAAACAATGATTATTGTTAAATAGAGGTTTATAAGTAAATAAGGTTTGAAGTATTACAAAGGTAACCTAAACTCAGAGAAGCAGTTAAGGATCTTAAAAGAAGAATTTAGAAGGCACAGGCTTATAATAGCCATATAAAAATTGGCTATTTTTGTAGCCAATAAAAAGCCAAGATTTTTACTGGCTATAAAAAATCTCTTTTTAAAGATTTCCTCGTGTTTCAAATGCTTTCTGTGTATTTTACCATTTTATTAAGAAGGAGAAAGGTGAACTCCAGAATAAAATTTACCTAAATGTTATCTCTTGAAGGAAGGATGGAAGGAAGGAAGGGAAGAGGGGAGGGAGGGTGGGAGGGAGGAGGGAAGAAAGAGGGAAAGGAAAAAAAGAAGGAAGAAGAGGGGAGGAAATTATTTTGTTAATCATTGTGACATGCTCCTTGCTTTGTTTATATTAGAGAATCTAAAATGATCTTGCTGTTACATTTTTAACGCACTCATGAAAACACATCTTTCTAGATCAGTTTGGTAAGGGGGGTTGATGATGAGCAACCCTTAACCAGTCAATATGAATCATTCGTTACTATCATCTTGGTTGTACATCTTGAGAACACATTTAGGCAAAAGCTAATACTCGTAGTCAATCACAGAAAGAAAATATATATTTGTTCTTGGTTTGCTTCAAATGTTAGTTAAGTTTGCAAGTAGTTTCCAAAGATTCTCATCTTTTCAAACCGACTAGAAGCTTGTTTCACTCATGATCATCACACTGTATATTGGTGGTCCTTTGTGGGCATTAAATAGAAAAGAAATATTTAACTTCTGTATTCTCTGAGTAGAAGTAATTTATCTTTTTATCCATGTTATCACAAACTTTTATCAGCACTACATCTATTTTGAAATACAATACATAACAACATAATAGAAGATTCATGTTGAATTTTTTCACTTGGAAGCACTGATACTTAGAAGGAATATATTTTGTGTAACTTTTAAACAAAAATTGTCCTTCTTGTACAAGATAAACGTATTCACGCATACTCATTCTCTCTCCTCTCTCTCTTTCATACACACACACTCAATTGCTCACTCCTATAGTTTTAATTTTTTGTAGAGCTTTTTGGTTTAATAAATATCTCACACAAATGACAAATGAAAATATATCTTTAAAAATTCTTAGTGGTAGGAAGCTATTTAGATTTCATTTCCATAAAATCATATAAAAACTTCCATAATAGGAATAAAATATTTAAATTAAATCAAAGGCTCCGTGCTTACTAAATCACTGATTTTTTTTTCTTCTATATTTCTACACATTGGCAAGGATACTGTATTTTGGACTTTGTGCTTTTTAGTATAAAGGATCATACATTATTTTTTACAGAAGTTGTGTTTTAGAATTTGAAGAAATATTAGAGTATGAACAAATATATGAAACAACTATAAATGTTAATGAATTTCAGTAACATATATCATATTAAATGAGATTATTCCATAAATGGTGGAATTTTAGTTCTCTTAGAATTAAAAATAAGTCCAGATTTAGTCATTAGCATTAAACTCTTTTGCCGCTGTTATTTATTATTTTTGTATATAAATGCAGTCATATTGTTATTTTTAAGAAAAAATGATAGTTGTTATACAAGTAACTCATGAAGAATATAAACTAATGATTTCCTTTCATCTTGCATAAATTGGCTATGCAATTTTGTTATATAAACATAACCTTTGGTGTAATTTGATACCCTCTCAAATGTTCTCTGTAGTCAAAAAAGAGAGAGAGAGAGAGAGCTTGAATTATATTATGTATGTTACTAATATTGGCTTCCCTGCAAGGTTGAGTAAACAGAAAATAAAATGAAAACATCTGCAGAAAGTGATCCCAGTATGAAATATTGCTGTAACATTTCATACCAATCAGAATCACTGTTTACTTTCAATATTAAGACCTACAGTAGGTAAGACCTCTGGCTGAAAATTAAAAGCTAATCTATGGAAAATTGTGGCGAAGGGATGTGTAGTCTACATGTGAACATTTGTGAAATAAATAATGAAACATCAGAAAGAAACCAAACCCTTTCAGAAATCCTTGGATTTTCTTTATATCCCAGTGCCCAGACCAGCTGGCTGTCTTTCTCACCATTGAGCTGTTTTGACTGTCCCCAGGCCAACCAAGGGTGAGCTGGAGCTCATCACAGGAGGTCCTGCTCATTTGCTTAGCCAATGACTGCCAGCACTCTAGTCATTGTTTTCAAAGAGCTTGGATATTCCTTTAGCAGGAAAGTTGATTTTATATTACCCAATTCCATGTGTTTTGTAAAGTACTACTCATTTTGGCTTTTCGGTCTTCTTTTCTCACCATAAAAGTGCTATAAAACCTGTTCCAATTCACACTGCAATTTGATGAATTGCCTTCTCAGGATTTCATTATAAATGTGTTTTAAAGTGCTACTGCAGGGGCTGAGGTGTTTTGAAATAACAAATAGGTACAAGGCAAATGAAAAGCTGTACATGGAAATGACTTGGGTTCTCAGTGTAGCAGGGAGCGGCACCTCTAACTCCTTAGAGCATTTGTTTATTGCTTTATTACTATTAGAGTTATTTCATTATTAATATAAAATCGAATGCTTCTGCACTGGAGAAGAAAATATATGACAGGCTTGTCCTGTGAGCAAACCACAGAACTGAGTAAAGTCTGGTTTGTGATTAACGGCAATGAGACATGGCATCTTCCAGTTCTGTGAGGAAGGTGGGGTGAACTTACTGAGCTATGCAACTTTATTATTTTGTAATTGTTTCTTTTTTTTAAAGATTTTATGTATTTATTTGAAAGAGAGAGACGAAGAGCAGGACAGAGAGCATGAGGTGGGGGGAGGGAGGGGAAAGGGGGAGAGTGAGAAAGGAACAGAGGGAGAGGGAAGAACAAGCTCCCAGCTCAGTGGAGAGCCTGAATGAAGCAGGGATGGATCCCTGGACCCCAGATCATGACTTGAGCCTAAGGCAGAAGCTCAACTAACTGAGCCACCCACACACCCCTACAATCATTTCTTTTAAGGATTTAAAAGTTCGTTCTATATGGTAAATCTGTAAGAGTACAAATATACAGCAAATCTGTGTGAGATCACTTTATTTTCCATCTTCAAGTCAGACTTGCCAAGGCTTATTTTATGTCCCTGATTCTCCCCAGCTCATTGGTTTTCCTGGTACACACATTTAAATGACATCTGAAGTGTTAAAATATAGACTCGTCCATCTGCATAAGACCTTAGAGCTAATCTAACCAGCAGAGTGAATCTCTCATTCAGCATCACACAGGATCAAAGTTGTAGGACTGATTGTTTACTATTTCACATTAACATCAAAAACTTCTCATGCTCTTGAAATGTTACCTTTGGACTTCAGCGGCTTCCAAAAGTTTACTTTTTGTTTGTTTGTTTGTTTTTGGAATGGTGTTTTAATGCTTCTGGGGCTCCAGCTAGTTATTAAAATCAGATTGGCTATATAAAATGAAACAAGCAATTTGAGATGGATTTTAATTTGACTGACTTATTGCTAAGCTGACCTGCTGAGAACTGATTGATCTATGGCGAGGTCAGTCCTCTCTGTGCTGGCTCTTCATACAGCATACCCCATCTGTGAAGCCAGGACTAGGGGTACTGTGTACGGGGGTCTAAGGAGCATCCTTCAGCTGAAGGTGACTCAACCGTGTAGCTAGGGGACTGGAAGTCTCCTTAGGACTCACTGTAACTTGAGTGCAGCAGATTGTAAAGGAGTCAGTTTCTCACCCTTTATCTCAGTTTTGGTGTAGGAGAGATCTAAAACCAGGCCTCGGGATAGAATAAGCCTTCTTAAATTGTTGCTGAACACATAAAGCAACGAATTCATTAACACCTTTATTTCTGGAACAGGGATTCTGAGTAGTTCCTATCAAATAAAAGTTTAGTCTTAAGGGCAGAAGTACATTGATAATTTGGTGCTTTATCTCCCCCCTCTTCTTTTTTTTTTTTTTTTTTTTTTTTTAATTTTTTTTTTTTTTTTTTTTATAGGAGGGGG
>LNAC01000130.1:1103189-1231609 GCA_002007465.1 Ailurus styani | reverse complement strand
GCCCGATGCGGGCCTCGATCCCAGGACCCTGAGATCATGACCTGAGCCGAAGGCAGAGGCTTTAACCCACTGAGCCACCCAGGCGCCCTCTCCCCCCTCTTCTTTTCCTTTTCTTTCTTCTTCCCCTTCATCTGAATAAGGGCAGCAAGTGTCAAACAAATTAAGTAAACTATTCAAGACGACAGGACCAAGTGATGCTTACACTAAAATTAAGGAGTATCTATTCACAGTCCAAAGTACTTTCTTTTCATCATATCAATTTGTCTTTTTTAAAGAAATTTCAAAATCATTTCAATCTTGATGACTTATATAAAGGCCAGTTAGAAGGGACAGTTCCTAGTCTTGGGCTTATTGAAGCTCAACAATGTTTTAAAACAAGGATTGGTTTATGTTTTATACACCACCGTCTGTCTGGCTTTCATTCATTTGTCCATTCAATAAATGTTTATGGAAAGATGTCAGTGAACCAGACATTCTTCCAAAGGCTGGTATACAGTGAAGAACCCAGCAAATACAGACTTGCCCTTGGCCTGTCAAAGAACAGTATTATGGCTAAAAGCATGAGCCAAAAATTAGAATACATCTTTTGCAATCAAGGTAGGACAAATAATACATCAACTTAAGTATTCAGTGTCACTTAGCTCTCTGGAAGAAGGAAGATATTTACTTTTTTGTGACCCATTATCTTTACTGTAATGATTTTTAATATCAAGAGCACATCTAAAAATATGTTTTATCAAACAATGAATTATAGAAAGGTCTGACAGAGTAAAGTTCCCAATAAAAAAATTGCCAAATTCCAGTGTTTTCAGTTATCACACCGCTATAATTAACCTCTAATTCTATACATTATCCAAATGATCACAAGCTACATCCCCCTACTTCGGAAGATGAAACTTAATTTAATTTCTCAGTCTCTATTGTGGCTTTGCATACCTTAGCAGACCTATTTTTTTTTATTAACATATAATGTATTATTTGTTTCAGGGGTACAGGTCTGTGAATCATCAATCTTACACAATTCATAGCACTCACCATAGCACATACCCTCCCCAATGTCCATCACCCAGCCACCCTATCCCTGCCCCCCACCCCAAATCTATTAACAGTCTACTAAGTGGGAGAGCTCTGTCAGCAAGTTATATTGTATTCCATGTATTTATTTTTTATGGTTAGCCAAATAATCCAGAATGGCATAGTTTAAAGACAAAAGGCACATCAACATCATATGCTTAAATGTCTGTGTGACCAATCAGTACAATATATGTATATATATGGGCCCTATTAACAATTAACATAATTTGCAGCTATTGTTATATACAAGTAGATAGAGTTTCTTAACCGGGTTATTTGCAGATATATGTAAGATTATCATTTTTAAGCCAAATGCTATAAAATGCAGTACGGTAGGATGTTTTTTATCTTCAAAGTTATTATATAAGTTCTATGGTTAAGAAAGTACCTGAAAATAGAATGTTAGTATCATTCTTTTCTGGAAAATCTGTCTTTTGTGAATTTCATCAAATTCTATGTTGAAACTTTCTACTTCTGAAACATTTTTAATCCTGCATAGCCTTCTATAAAATAAATACTAGTATAAAACAAAGCCTAAAGAAACTAAATAGGTTTCTAAAGTTTTTAGTATAGATTAAAGAACATTGGCCAGTCAAAATATTTAGGCTGGGCCCAACTGTAAACAATATAGTGACTGATAGACATAATATACACCAGCTAACACACACACACACACACACACACACACACACACACACACACATTCATAGATCTTTCCTAAAGCTACAGCTATGCCAAGTCAAAGTTCTATGGAGCTGAAGAAGGGACTTACATTCTAGTTTCCATACCCATATTCTGTATCCTATAAACTGACTCATGCACAGTCACACAAAGCCTTGTGTAGCTAATATTTCTCTTCATTAACATTATTACTGTATATTCAGACCTTCCTTGTAAACATTAAGAATAACGAAGTAACACTTATATAATACATTTTTGCATTTCCAGATTATTTGACCATTCTACAAAGACAGAACGTAGAGAATACCAAAGGAAGGATAGTTCCTGAAAAAACCTTAAAAAAGTGAATTTGAATGGACTTATAAATATATGTAGTTACCTCAAATGAAGTCAACTATTTCATGGAATTCATTGTATGATCTAGCAAACATCCCCAAATGACCAGCAATAAAATAGAGATATTTTGGTGAGCCTCCTGATTTATTTCACTGTGATTTACTATACATAATAAAGTCATCAAGACCATTAGCGTTGGATTGCTTATATATTGCAAAGATTTTAGGGAAACTCAGTGCAGCACAGTTATTTGTTTGCTACAACATCTCAAACCCCCATTGCATTTCAGAAGATCAGTGCCTGGAGCCCAGCATGCTTGGCTTAGATATTAAACACCCCACATTTCATATGACCTACTACCTGAAGATAACTTGCAATGAGTTTAAAGTATAAAACCAGTAAGATCTGGTGTAGAAGTAATTCTATCCTTTACTACAAAGCTTGCAGATTGTCTGTAAATACCTTTTACTCCCATACATTCTACTTACTATTTCAAAAACCACTTAGTAGAAGTCTAGATGAACAACAGTGCTTCATTTTCCCCATGCTACGTTTCAGACTCCTTCTCACTGAGGTTCAGCTGCTGGGAGTTTGAAAGGAATATGAGATTTTTTATTGTCTTGTATTGGAGAATGGAGGCCTCAGGATTTCGACGTGACCTATGAACTTGCATCAGACTAAAGGTGCACAAGCTATCCTTGTGGGCAAAAGCACTCTCTGATGTACATGGCTGGCTTTGCTTTTCCTTTAGTTTTAATAAAGCCGGAAGGTATATTTTCCTGGTAACACTCAAAGTGTTTTAGGTATCCTAATAAAACAAAGTGTTCTCATCTCATCTGCAAATTGTATCCATTGCATTTGGTAAGTGAATACTTCCCCTCATCAAGGCTATGGTAACGGTCTACTATTTTATAGGAGTGAAAAATGTCATAGTCTGCCATGAGTTTTTAATTTCCCCACCTTACCAATTACTTGCTTTCTGAGGTGTAACAATTTTTCCTTAACTTTTATTCAGTTGTGTTGCTTTAATTCTCCCCAAAAGACTTTCAGTATTTTATGAACCTTCACATTTTGACCTGTAAATCATCAATCTTACAAGCTCTAATTTGGGGGGAAAAATGACAAAGAACTGAAAACTGACTTTCTGAATCAAAATTGCTCTCTTAACATATTTTTAAAGAGGAAAATTACTATGACAGGTTGATTGCAATTTAAAACATCATCTTTGGTGGATTACAAGTATTTTAAGGTTCATAACTTCCATAATCATTTCTTTTCTGCCTATAAAAATGGTTCAAATTTAATTTAAAATAACATCTGTATTAATTTTTATCATTTAGAATGAAAGATGATTGTTTCTAGAGCTTGTAATTCTCTGAAGTGTTGCATATCAAATTGTGCTCTCTACAGAATTTGAATCATAAAATAAAATGTGCATGGTTTTCTCCTGCAGGAATTTCATTTGAATCAAGCCCATCTTTAATTCTTGTCATAACGCACCATTAATAATTTATTAACATTTATTGTCATTTATACCTTACACATTAATACCTTAAGCTGTTTTAAATATGTATAAATTATAATTTGAATATTATTTTATACAGCTTCTCTAGGGCTTGAGTCATTTGTTACAAACTTGAGTAATCACCTCGTTGTGCTGGACACGGTTACCACTTAGGATACCACTTGGCAGTTTGAGGGTTTAAGTTGGAGAAACTGAAATCAAACTCTTAAGTGTATAATTATGGTGGGATGTGCCATTCTACTATTTGATGCCTGCTCATTTGCTTTAATTAAAATATGTTAGTGTTGGGCGCCTGGGTGGCTCAGTGGGTTAAAGCCTCTGCTTTCGGCTCAGGTCATGATCTCAGGGTCCTGGGATCGAGGCCCACATCGGGCTGTCTGCTCAGCAGGGAGCCTGCTTCCCCCTCTCTCTCTGCCTGCCTCTCTGCCTCCTTGTGATCTCTCTCCCTCTGTGAAATAAATAAATAAAATATTAAAAAAAAAAATATGTTAGTGTTTGAAATCTTTTTGGGCTGCTAGGATGAATATTTAGGGGTGTTTTTTTGAGTGATTTTGGTTTCAAATCCACAGAATGTATAAAATGGAATACATTCATTGCAATCAGTGTTGACAATAGCTTCTGGAAGAGAAGAATCTTTGGGTCAAAGTTAATTTCAAAAGGTTATGGTGTTGTCAATTCTACAAAATTGGGAAATGAAAATGTATATTAAATGTATGACATTTTGTCAACTTTTAAAATGGCAAATGGTTAGCTAGAGAATGAGTGCAAATAATACTTTTTCTCTCTTTTGATGTGACGCTCCAAGACATCAGAATACCATTCAAACAGGGGAAGGTTAAGAAATTATTTTTGTAATCTATTCCTACAGGACAGAGAATACCCTCTATTCAATGTATTTCAAACCTGAAGGATTTGTCATATGGAAAATTATATAAATATGTACATATGTATATGTTTATTGCATCTGTCTATATGTCTATATATGGAATATATACTCATATATACGTATATATATTTTCCATACTATTTTCTGCATATACACACATGCACCTGTGCATGCACGCGCGCGCACACACACACATACACACACGATTCTGAATTCCTTTTGAATGCTTACTGCATGTTACTTACATAATTAGGACCATCTGCTCTGTTATTACCGACTTCTTGTGGCATTCTTTGATAGGATTGCAAATCACTGAACAGCCTCTTAGAAAAACAAGTATGCATTGCACTTCTAAAAGATCCTCAGAAATATTGGGTGGATCTCATATGAAAACTTGGGCTCCCGGGTGGCTCAGTGGGTTAAAGCCTCTGCCTTCGGCTCAGGTCATGATCTCAGGGTCCTGGGATCGAGGCCCGCGTGGGGCTCTCTGCTCAGTGGGGAGCCTGCCTCCTCCTCTCTCTCTGCCTGCGTCTCTGCCTACTTGTAATCTCTCTCTGTCAAATAAATAAATAAAGTCTTTAAAAAAAAAGAAAAGAGAAAGAAAACCTGAACAAGTAATGGATCAGCGAATTCTAATTTCAAAAATCCTTGTATTGGTAAATATTGTCCAAATTTTTCATTTATAAAGGATGCTTCTTTTCTAAACTAAGGAGAAATTTAGAGGGAGCTTGAAATGCAAATCCCCGTTTCTTAAGGCGTACAAACTTGAAGAACAATAGCATCTTGGTGGCGGAGTTAAAACACCCAATAATGAAATTATCCCTATTACTCTTTCTTAAGCCAAGGCACCGCGTCAGAGCTGACAAGATTTTAGAATTAAATATTAGACTACAAACTAAATAAATTCCTGTGTGGTTGCCTTCCAAAATAATTAGTCATTATTTAAATTTTTAGGTTGTTATGATTCTGAATTTGTTTCCTTTTTATTTTTTTTTAAAGATTTTATTGTATTTGTTTGACACAGAGAGAGAGATCACAAGTAGGCAGAGGCAGGCAGAGAGAGAGGAGGAGCCCCTGATGTGGGGCTCAGTCCCAGGACCCTGAGATCATGACCTGAGCCGAAGGCAGAGGCTTTAACCCACTGAGCCACCCAGGCGCCCCAATATATTTCCTTTTTAAAATGTTTAAGTTTGAAAGTTGCTTGCAGGGCCATTTTTAAAACAGTTCAAGGAGTAATAGAAATTTCAACCTTGGTTTAATTGTATATATACATTTTTTTTAATTTTTCCCGATCTTAGTATTCTTTTTTCCCTTAGTATTATTTTCTTAGTATTTTTCTTAGTCTTCTTTTTTTTAGTATTCTTAGTATTCTTCTTTTTGTTAAATGTATTTTTTTATTAATTTATTTGAAAGAGACAGAGACAGAGAGAGCACAAGCAGGGGGAGAGGCAGGCAGAAGGAGAAGCACACTCCCTGCTGAGCAGGGAGCCCAATGTGGGGCTTGATCCCAGGACACCGAGATCATGACCTGAGTTGAAGGCAGACACTCAACCAACTGAGCCACACAGGTGTCCCAGATCTTAGTATTCTTGTGTATATATTTATATGAAACATAAGTGTCCCATATTAAAATGTAGGCATATTCTCATAGTTTATATATATATATTTGTATGTATATTATTTTCCCAATTTTCTTGTCTTTATGTTAATAATACTATATGTGCATTTAAGAAGTGTTAAAAAATTATTCTTTCTTTAATGTCTTGTACGAATCTAAGATATACTCCTTAGTCATGTGGCTTGTCATATTGTTCTAGGTCTTTTATAAAGTGATCTAAAAAGTCATCATTAGTAACTGTAATTTCTTTTTTTAATTTATTTTATTTTTTTATTTTTTAAAGACTTTATTTATTTGACAGAGAGAGATTACAAGTAGGCAGAGAGGCAGGCAGAGAGAGAGGAGGAAGCAGGCTTCCCACTGAGCAGGGAGCCTGATGCGGGCCTCGATTCCAGGACCCTGAGATCATGACCTGAGTCGGAGGCAGAGGCTTTAACCCACTGAGCCACCCAGGCGCCCTAGTAACTGTAATTTCTATTTTATTTCATATTTTTAATCTTTTTTAAAAAAAAGATTTTATTTATTTGACAGAGAGAGACACAGTGAGAGAGGGAACACAAGCAGAGGGAATGGGAGGAGAAGCAGGCTTCCCGCCGAGCAAGGAGCCCGAGTGAGGCTCAATCCCAGAACCCCGGAATCATAAGCCAACACTTAATGACTGAGCCACCCAGGCACCCCCATATTTTTAATCTTTTAAAAGATTTTATTTATTTATTTGAGAGAGAGAGCACATAAGGAGTGGGAGAGGGAGAAGCAGGCTCCCCGCTGATCAGGGAGCCTGATGGAGGCCTCGATCCCAGTACCCTGGGATCATGACCTGAGCCCAAAGCAGACACTGAACAGACTGAACCACCCAGGCACCCCCTGTAATTTCTATTTTAAATATTTACTAATTATCAATCTTTAAGGTAATATTACAGAAGCAGAAACACGTGCAATGAGACAGATTCTTAGTCTCTCAGGTATGAGGGACCAGTTGGCTCTGTCCCGTTCCTTTCTCAGATCCCCGCCTGTCATCTTGCATATGCCAGATGCTAGAGTCAAGGAGGACCACTGCAAAATGTAAATGTATCCAAATTAATTCATCTATTTTCTAAAAAAGAAATCTTATCTAATAATTACCTTAGATCAAAAACAAGGACTGAGATGCTTATCTAACTTTCATCCCAGAAAGAAGGACGGGGCATGTTTCTCTCTTCTCTAACCGTTCTGCAATCCCCATTTGTCGGTTTTGTTGATCTACATTTTAGCACAATACGAACACTGCTATGAAATTAATGCCAGGTTATGGGTTTGTTGGTGAACAGGAAAGTAAAAAAGAAGAAAATGCACTTATAGAAAATCTGCCTTCAGTCAAGTGTTTCCGTGCTTGACTGCGAACATTGAATTGCTTCTTCTCCTTAGCATTTCCCTTCTCTGTGCTTGTCTCACTAGGAGTCATGGCCTGTAGGAAGAAGTTGTTGTGTTTCTTAAGAACAGATGAAAAAGAGATGAATGCATTTGGGGGGAAATATGTGCTGTGTAAGGAATGCATTGCCATTTTCTTTCAGTTTTGAAACTTTGAAAGCAATGCATGGATTTCTTCCCATCATCTTTTCCCTCCCTTTGAGTTCATAAGCGGACACTCTTCCACAGCAACTAGGTTTTGTCACAGCTATTGAACATCTATTGAACTTTCCCATAAAGTTTCCTCAAAAGTCACATTTAAATTCTGTGGATAAATACTTAGTATTTCCTCTGAAATTTTATTTGACTAGATATTGGTAAAAAAAAACAAAACAAAAACAAAAACTGTAATTTGGACTATATATATATATATATATATATATATATATATATATATATATATATATTTAGTAGTCATTTTTGGAAGATAATGCTTAGGGACAAATCTGTACTCCATTTATGAGTCCACAAGTGTCATAAGAAATGATTAAGGAGTAAATAAATACGGTTTCAGAATTTATTTAGTTCACAGAGATCCACTCTTTATTTTCGCTTTTGTAGACCGTGCAAATTAGTAGAGCTAAATCTTGCTGAGATGGGGGCACTGAATTGCTTTCAAAACATATTGGCCAGCTAGATATACTTATTCAATGTAATACAGTTGCAGCACATTTATAAGAAACATTGTAGCTTCTTTGTAATAGCTCAACATATATTTCTTAAACTGTGGCTGCATTTTCATAAAGGCAGGAATGTGGACCTGACCAATTTCTGAATGTGAAGGTGGAGGAATTAATTCTTGCATTGGGGAAGTCATTTGCTGTTGGCAAGTTGTTGAAGTGGAACCTCTTAACCACTCACTGCTCCATCTCCTTGAACAAATTTTATCTGTTAATCCTTAGTTAGACCTAATTCTTAAACAGAGTTTATATATTGGCCTGATTTGGAATGAGTTGAAATAATCTGGGACAAAGATAATTTTACTGACTTAAGTTTAATAGAATTGTCCTTGAAGGTATGTTATCTTAAGTGCATTTGCACTGGGTTTATGTGTGCCTCTCTGGTTCTGTGCCTGACTCTCTCCATATACTTAAAAGAGAGGCATCATATCTTAGTTTCCTGTTACTTCATTTAAAAAAAATATAAGACTCCAAAACTTAGTTTCTGTGTGTCAAGTCTGGACGCAGCTTAGATCTGTGATTCAGGCTCAGGGTGTGTTACGAGACTATGAGCAAAGTGTTAGTGGAAGTTGCAGTGAGCTCAAGGTTCGAGTACGGGAGGGTCCTCTTCCCATCTCTCGCTTGTGCCTGTTGACAATCCTCAGGTTCTCACTCGCTGGCAGCTAGAGGTCATTTCTTGCCTTGTGCATCTTGCCATAGCTACTTCCAACATGGCAGCTGGCTTCACCTAGAGGGAGGCTTGATTTGATTTGATCGAAACAGGATGAGCCCAAGATGGAAGCCAGGGTCTTTCTGTAACCTAATCTCACTAGGATATCCCAAATTTTCTTCCTTGGACGTGAGTGATTAAGTCCGGCCCATTGTTAAGGAGAAGACATTATATAACACATGAATATCAGGAGGTAGGATCCCTGGGTATATCTAGAGACTGCTTACCACACATGAGCAAAACTTACTGGCATGGGATTAAATATTTTGAAACATCTTAAATTTTTAGAAACAGTAATATACTTCGATGAACATGAATCAATCTCTGAATACAAATCAATGTCTTATTTTCTTCTACTAATTAATTATTTGATAGTAAAAAAATAATTTTACATCTTTGGGTCCCAGCTTGTCCATTTCTTGTTTATGTAATAAGATGTCAATTGCCACATATAACTTATTTTTAAATATTATAAATAATTTAAAATAATATAAGCTGCCAGTATTCCGTTAATAAATAGGTCATTTGATTTAAAAAAAAATAAGACAAAGTCCCACATACCTAATAGTTTATTAATGAGTTTTCTTTAAATAATTTTCACCTTTCCTTCCAGAAAATAAATTTATATAGTACAAAAGAGAATACCACATAAGATCTGCTTTTACGAGAGCTAACTGTCAAACAAAACAAAAGCCAAGTTGGGTGACCAAATTCAGCGACAAAGCCTCTTCTGTAGGAAAGAAGGCAATAAACTGAAATGTACTGCTCAGGGGCCCCATCCTATGGAAAACCTGTGATAGGGAGCTAATAAAATTCCTCTCCGTGGGGCTGTCGGTAACATCTACGTTACCCGAGTGATACCTTAGAGGGAAAACAGAGGAAAGGAAGTTTTATTTTTAGCTTTGATGACACTTAATGAGAAGTTGGTGGTATTTTACATCAGATCTAATAGCATTTAATTGATTAATTTTACTCGTCAACATGAGCAATGTCTGAAGGGGCTGGGGAACTTCTGAAAACTTTGACTTAGCTATTGTCGATTAAAAAAATGTTTATAACATTTCAGAGGACAAAAGGATACATTCACATAAGAAATTCCTTTTTCATGGGGGGCCTGGCTGACTGAGTCAGAGGAGCATGCGACTCTTGATCCTCGGGGTTGTGAGTTCGAGCCCCACGTTGGGTGTAGAGATGACATAAATAGAAAAAACTTAAAAAAAAAAGAAATTACTTATTTTAAACGAACAGTTTAACTATTTTATTGCTAAAATATGGAGTTGCAAATTTTACATCCTATCTGTTTTTTGGTAATAATTCATTTCATTTGTATTCATGAAACCCGTGAAAACCCCCTTTGGTTGTCTCAATGGGCTGTCTACCTAAGTGTCTATAGTGACTACAACTGCGGTAATCTACTGTGAAAGGAACTCCTTCAGAGTTGGGGCTTGACCGTAGTGTCATAGAAAGTTATAAGTCTGGAAAGACAGTTTTCACCAGCATATCTTTTTAAATGCTTCAGCATTTCCACAGCACATTCAATCAATTTATTCCCTATCTGCATGTAATCTAGGCCACATTTGGATTTATTTTTGGAGTAAATCTGACATTTTTACCTGCTTTTTCTTTGCTTTCAAATCTAATTAAATACACAAAGAATATTAGCTTTGGTTGATGAAGCGACTCTGTGCATTATTGTCTAATAAACGAAGACAATGTAGCCGATGTACTGAGAATTCAGATTCACACTGTCCTTAAAGCAAAGGTCCAGAGCAAGGGAATTTGTCTTCTTTCGCTGAGAAATAATTGAAAGAGAGCCTGAAAAAAACTAGTTTACAGACAAGTGGGTACAGTATTTACCTGAATAAAAATGGGATCCAATTCAGCATTACTCCATCGACTACCTCTAACAATTTCTGTAGCTTTATTGCTGTTGAATTGCTTGTCTCTGTGGGTGTGTTTTACAGATTTTATGGTTAAATAAGCACATAGTCATTACTGAGATATACAGAGTTGTAAATCGGCTCATTTCATAGTTAGGAGTAACTTTAGAACTGATTGTTAACAGAAATATTACTTCTCATCAGTCACCTTGAGGATATAATGGAAATTAGTGTCTCTTAGGGGAGGGAGGGCTTACTATTGTTTTCCATTCTTATCAACATCCCGACTTTTCCACAACCCCGTGAGCATAATGTACCTTACTGTGGGGCTGTCCATACTTAGAGTGTCAGTATTTCTCTCTTGAGCTCTTCAACAGATTTTTTTTTTCTTTTAAATCCAACTTTCTATCTGGCTACAGGTCAAGACTACTATGAAAAACTTGACAGGTCAGACTTAGGTTAGGAGTTTCTAATCTGATCACGTCTAAAATAATCTTCCAAAATTAATCTAGGTTGACCAAGGAACTGTACTTTCCTTGTCAGATATGTCCTTGCCACTCTCTAGACTCTTGTAGTTTTGTGATACTGCAACTGTCCCAGCCAGATCATGATCGTTGCTGTCTGGCTGCCATGCCTCTGTAGTGGGATGCTTCCAGTCCTTTCCAGGCACCACTGTTAAACCAATAGAACATTACAGGAACATCCCACTAAGGTAATGTCTCAAAAGCTGTGTCTCAAAGTATGGGTTTGGAATGTTACCTGGAATGTTTCAATTTATCCTTTGGTTATAATGGGTCATAAACATGTTAGAAAAATTACATATCAGAATATGAAATATGATATTTTGGATTGACTCACTCAATCTGACCCCCGGCCGTATTTTCCTATTTTAACATAAGATTTTAATTTTGTTTTGAATTTCCTGCTCATGTGGATTTCATGCTTAAATTATTCTCTTAGGGATGCTTGGAATACTACATTAAATTTTGTATAATGCAGAGATTTTCTGAAGATATGAAGAATCTAATATGCTAGAACAAAATTGCATTATATATGTTTCAAACTGACTAAATTGTATCCCATATATTTTAATTGACTAAATTATTATCATTAATATATCACTGTACCATTGACAGAACATTGCATCAATTACCTAAAGGATGATGATGATGATGATGATGATGATCGTAATGATAGTCTCCTTTTTCATCAGAGGACACAAAGCATGTGTGGAAATTAATTTCTTTTATGGTGATAATCAGGCAGTGCATTTAATCTGCACAGTCTTCTTCCAGATTTGGGAACTTACTACTTTGTTCCCAGATGTAGCAGAAGATATCATAGAAATTTCCCATGTCACTAAGAAAATCACAATCTATCAGTATCTATTTTACCCACAAACACTTTGTAATTCCTGTGACATGATGGCAAATATGTACCGAAGCTATAATAGCCTGAAAAGAAAGTGCTGTTTTGTAGCACTGTTTGATCAAAGCACACTAATCCCACCCTTGTTTAACCTTTAAACAGCTCTCTGAACAGATGAGGGGATGTCTTATCATGATGCTGTGGAAATGATGCTGAGGTCTGGGAGGGCCAGTGCCCAGGAGAAAGTGCCTGGCTCCTTCCAGAGCCAGGGGTGGACCCTGGTGCTCTCCTGACACGATTGTTAGTACTCACAGAGAGAGACAAGGTTTGGTAGTTGCTGGATGCTCATCCAATAGAGACAGGTGTTCATAAAATGTACTCGTAAGTCCATTCGTATGTGGGAAAGTAAAAAAAAAAAAAATCAAACCTAGAATGAATAAAATATGCTAATCATTCTCAGAGATTTCCCTTAAGTAAAAGTAAAATTATATCAAGTACAGAACAGTGTTTGCTGTATCTGTCTGTCCATCTGAGCTCACATTTTTATGTCAGGACATGAGTTGTAAGCTATTCTAAGGTCTAAATTAGGGCACATAACTTAAGAGATCTTTAAAGCCACATAGGCAGGCATTGACCCTTTGGGTGAAGTTCTGGCACAAAAATGAAGACTTTCACGCATACCATTCAACACAAAGTAAACAGATTTGTAAGAACTGTGTTTGTAATATGGGCTAGGTCCAGAAAAGTATCCTTTGAGTAAGGCATGGCAAATGGAAAGTAGTCTTATAGTGTTGGTTTTTACTAATAAAAAAATAGATTGAATAAAATGACATGGACTTGCAAAATTTATTGGGTTTTTTTTTTTTCAATTTACTACAAGATACAGATTTATAGGATTTTCCAATGACTCACTCAGCCTTTGACCCTCAACCCTATATTTCTATGTGAACATAGGATTTTCATTTTGTTTTAAATTTCCTGCTCTTATGGGTTTCGTGCTTAAATAATTCTCTTAGGAAAATTAGATTCTTTGAATACTACATTATTTTATTTCTTTTTCCTGCTCACTGTGAGGTCGGTTCAGAGGCCAGACATTTCTCTCCCCTTCTGTTGACAGAGTGGGCCTACACAAAACCAGTGCACAGTATTAGATTTTAGGATTGGAACCAGGTAGGAAAAAATGAGTGGCTAAATATAAAAAACATCAATGGAAAAAATAAATGAAGGAAGGAAGAAAGCAAAAAATAGAGCAGAAAGAAAGTCAATAATGGCATATGGTGGGGAGTGATGGAGTGGTGTTAAAGTCTTCAAGGTTCCTAACACATCCTTGTATCCTGTTTGAGACCCCTGTTTATGTGGCACAGTTGTTAGTTCTTTTTTACCCTGAAAGAAGCTTTGGCTTCAGCCTGTCATAGCGCATAACCCAGGGTCTTCTGTGTGTCTGTGTGTACAGCAGTGCTGGTTCCATACCTTTTTTTTTCCTCCCTTAATGTTATGTTAGTCACTGTACAGTACATCATTAGTTTTTGATGTAGTGTTCCATGGTTCATTATTTGCATATAACACCCAGCGCTCATTACAACACGTGCCCTCCTTAATACCCATCACTGGGCTCACTCATCCCATCACCCCCCTCCCCTCCGAAACCCTCAGTTTGTTTCCTGGAGTCCACAGTCTCTCATGGTTCATCTCCCCCTTCTGAATTCCCCCCTTCATTTTCCCCTTCCTTCTCCTAATGTCCTCTGTGCTATTCCTTATGTTCCACATATGAGTGAAACCATATAATTGTATTTCTCTGCTTGATTTATTTCACTTAGCGTAATCTCCTCCAGTTCCATCCATGTTGATGCAAGTGGTGGGTATTCATCCTTTCTGATGGCTGAGTAATATTCCATTGTATACATGGCCCACATCTTCTTTATCCATTTGTCTGTTGAAGGGCATCTCGGCTCCTTCCACAGTTTGGTTCCATACATTTTAATGCAGCTTTCGTTGGCTGAGGTCTGGCTGTATCTGTGGCAAATAGGAAGAGTGAAGAGCCAGTAAAAGATTGCTTTTTATAGGAGAGAGACTTCTCATACTTCCTTGACAGTTTCTCAGGACCTGTCTGCACAGGACATTCTGCAGAGACTTCATCTCTGGGTGAAGGCCAGTCCCCTTTGTCCATATACTTTCAGAGTCGGAAAGAATTTCCCAGTTTGGGGTATTCAGTTAATGGAAGTCCTGGCAAGCTCCCTAACAGGAAGGGACAGGTATGGGAGTATAGTCAGGACACTGATTAAGGTCATCCGTGGCTTTATCTTCATTTAGAATTGGGCTCATCTGCAGTCTTCTCAACAAAACAACCCAGATACTTATAAACAGAGAACAAGAGAGCTTGGTGGACTTTCCATTGAGTTAAATAAATTGTCCTTGAGTTAAACCAAAGGGGCCTCTCTTCTCCACTTCCCTGGTTCTCTAGAGCTTCATCCTGAGTGTATATGAACAGGGCACATGCCTGCGTGGGCAGTTAGGCATATTCCAATGATCTTTCCAAAATTCTGTTTACTAATTTCTAAAAGATCCTTTTCTCATGCCATAAAAATATGTGTAGCTTTTTAATTCATTTTCTCAATTTAATGTTTATATATAATTAATTTGTATGATTGTTAGATTAATTACAAATGTATTTATTTTGTTATATCCTGGCAAAAGTGCCTTTGGATTGAATATATTTTTTCAAAAATATCAGTATTTTTCAATACTGATTGCATGATTTTGATTAACAGGAAGAAAAAGACAATTTTAGTGTTAGATGTTCAGCCATGATATAAATTTTAAAACTTTCTAAAGCAAGAGTGAATAGTTACTTCAATGAAATAGCCTCAGTGTAAACATATATAATTCCTTTTGCACTTAATCAACTAAAAGCAACATCTGAACCTTATAATATGCATGACGATGGTATTTCCTGTGTTTGAATTCATTGGCAAGAACAAAATTGGAGGGAAATCTACATCAGGGGGATTTCTAGAAATGAAATGGAGCCTTTGGGAAACAATACACATCATACAATAGTGTCTCAGCAAGTACGCTGTCTATACTGACAAAATACAGAGAATTTTAAATATTTGAGCCAAGTAGGCAAAAATGATTGATGAAGTAAGTTTGCTAAATTGAAATAATGGCCATTACCAGTGACTGTGAAACAATGAATCTTTGCCTAAAGCGGTGAGTGCAATAAGGCTTTTCATAACTTTTTGTATGCATAGTAAAGACTAAATTTGTTGCAGCATCCACAGAGATTTAAATTAATTTCAGAAAGAAAATTATTACATTAATTTGTTTTCATCGAATATAATTTAGAATTAGTTATTCAGTAAGGGTTTTCCCAGTAGCCTTTAATAAAATGATAGAGATGGGCTTATGGGGAGAGAATCTTAATTGTTCAGCATTCCATTTCTGTTTGACTCATTTTGGAACTCAGTTATTAGTATGAAGCAGCTTCAGTAAACTGGCGTTTGTAAACTAGAGTCCCCGACTCCCAGCTCTGCTTTCGTATTATTATTACCTTTAAAAACACACACACACACACACGCGGAGACGGTTTTAGCCTACATTGTCGGAGGGACATTCCCGTCGTCTCGAAGCATAGCGTACCACGGAAGACTGATTTTAAATGTCATCTTGGTTCGCTGAAATTTTTAACTCTCCGAGGCATGTCGTGTGAGTTCCTAAGATCCAAAGTAGATTTTGGGAACTTTCGTTAAATCATTAGATTACCTGAATTCTCCATAAAATAAGATACGGCTTTTGCAGATGAAATAAGTGATAATCTTGGGCTTGAAAGCGTTAAGGCACAACAGCAAGATTGTATAACCTGTTTTTAAAAAACACTGGTGTTATTAGGATGCCGAATAATAGTGGGGTTGTTTCAGGTGCTTCATTGAGGAATAGATGCTTATTTGAAGACTGGGCCAACCAAATGTCTCAGGTCCTTTTGATTTACTGACATGAATATAAAATGTGATTAAATAAAACATGTAAAATCCTTTGAAAACTATCAAGTGGTTATAGAATCACAGTGTAGTTTGTGAAAGATTGGCATTTGGATTCCGGCTTCCGGTCTCACTAGCTGAGAAGTCCGAGCGTCACGGGGCCAATGCGAACAAATTGTGGCTGTTCACAAAGAAATGGACAACTGGCATCCATGCTGTGTGTGCACAAGCGGAAGGCTGCTTCTAGCCTCTTCTTTGCAAAGCTTCTTTCATGACTGTTGCCCTCATCCCTTCAAAATACTTACCGGCTTCTACCACCTCTTCTCTGGTCTTCACCATCAGTCTACACGCATATACTCCGGCAAGATTAACAGAACACTAGAGTTTGAAAACACGTCACACCTCTAAATAAAATGTGATAAGCCCTAGCCTTGGCAACAAACAGATATAACTATTTAGCAAATGATTCAAGGAGTAAGTGACTGAATAAATAAATCAATACTGCAAGCAGCAATCCATATTTATTAAGTACCTGCTGTATGTAAGTTACTATGTTAGATGTCCCCCCTGCAAGACTAACAATAATAATACATTCATATTTCTGGACGCTAAGAGGCTAATTGGTAGAATAAACGCACGTAGATGAAGAGATAGCAATAGGGACACCTGGGTGGCTCAGTTGGCCAAGTGTCTGCCTTCAGGTCAGGTCATGATCCCAGGGTCCTGAGATCAAGTCCCGTACTGAGATCCTTGCTCAGCAGGAAGCCTACTTCTCCCTCTACCTGCAGCTCTCCTTGCTTGTGCGCTCTCTCTCTTTCTCTCAGATAAATAAATAAATAAAATATTAAAAAAAGAGATAGCAATAGACATAAATTTTAATAATAATAGAGACTAACACATAAGAGTAGTGGTAAAGTTGACAAGTCCTAATGGAATGAAGTGGAAGCAGACAGCACTCAAACTTGTATGAAAAGTGAGGCTCCTTGGAATAGAGAGAACTTGAAGAAAAGAGTCACACACCTCAGTACACCAATTGGGATGAAGGACACATTCTAGGAAATGTGGCCAAATGAGCACAGGTACAGAAGCTGGGAGAATGCATTTGGTGTGGCCAGAGAATGAGATTTGCTCAAATAGGATTTTCATGTGGTAACTAGGCTGCAAAATGGAAACAGAAAGTCAGGAAGAGGTATCTCCACAAAGCACGTGGAAAGAGATCAGGGTGTGGGCAGGGTAGGGTTCTGGGTGGCCTCAGAAAGAGTAAAGAAAATGAGCCCCATTTATGAGATATGAAGTAAGTTCTAATGAACCTTAGAAACTAGTTTCTGAATAATTTCTGAAAAATTATTTCAGAATGGTATTGCCCCAAATATTGGGCTGCCAAAGATGCTGCAAGTTGTCAAAAACTCGGAAACCATATGGTAAAAAATGTTGCTAGATCTAGAGATTCTTTTTGCTCGCTTATTTGTTTCTGCTTTGTTTTTGTTGAAGGATTTCTCACAGATCGTTGTTTGAACTTATGAATTCCCAAAGATAATGTGGATGACCGTCCCTGTATCACCCTTTTGACCTGACAACATTTGATTTAAAAAAACCCAACCAAAACAAATAAAATAAAATAACTTAAAGAATTATGTGTATTCCTTAGAATCCACGTGGGAGGGACACTGAAAGAGACAGTGGGTAAACCATGATACGGAATGGGGGTTTTCCTCCTTGGTTTGTAAGAGCAGGTGTAGCCTAGGTATTGGGAGATACTGGCCAAGCTTCAGTGACTAACCCTTATATTAACCTTGGAAATCTTTACTTGCTTTTTTGAGTCATCATCTTTAATTTCTTTGAAGGGTCATATTTAACGTATAATCATTATGTACCATAAAATTAGATGGTTTTCATACAACTCTTGAAAAGTAAATGCCATTCAATTATTTTAAATTTTATATTTATTTTAATTATTAAATTAAATAAAATTAAATTATTATTTTAAATTATTTTAAAATATTAGACCTTCATTACATATTGCTCTAAATCAAATGTGTATCTGGATAACATATTTGAGGTAAAATTAGACTTTGAGTTAGTGGCCAGTCTGTATTTTTTACACTTTAAAAATTTTAGTAAGGGGTGTGTGTGTGTGTGTGTGTGTGTGTATGCTGATTTCCTTTGAAAAGCAATCTTCTAAACTGGGGTGAAAAAGCCTTAATTAGTCAATTAAACAGGCCAGCGTAATAACAAGAATTTGGCGGAGTATACGGAAACTCAAGCTGTTTGAATCTTACTGAACCAGGATAATTTGGTGTATAAGGTGCATCGTGTCTATTCTTGCCATTTCTGGTTTCTTAACCTGAAACTTATAATAGTTTTGGAACTATGACCAATGAATAGACAACCCCTTTCATTATTTCAAATGGAGCTCTCTTTCATCACTGGTTATGCATATTTATACTAACTATTAAAAGACTACAAAGTTCTAAAGTGTTCTTTGACTTTTATAAAAAATAGAATATTATGTCAATGTAGTTTGTGATAGAAGTTTGACTCTTTGGTCAGTTTATTTTATAGACCGTTCTGTTCCATTAATAAGATTCCTGTCCAGTGTTTATTGGTGTCAGTTCAGTTTGATGAATATTCATTAATTGTTCACACAAAGGCATTAGAGAACATACGTAGCATTGTAAAGTAATCATACATGCAATATTAGAGTGCCTATTAATATTTTTGAGACTAACTCAGCTATTTCAAACGATTTTAGATACTGGCAATGTTCGAACTGACATAAAGTTGGAACTTGCCCAATAAAAGAGAGGCTGCAAATCTACTCAGCTAATTAAAGGAGCTTGTATAAGGCGGCAGGTTCAGAAGACTGGGGATCACACCATTATTTTAAATATAAATCACAAAGGGTAATTTGGAGGTCTACATTATGTTTCCACACAAAATTTTCAGTCTATAAATTGCTTTAGTTAGAACATCGCCTCTGTAAATTTTGAGATTAAAAAAATTAGCAGTACTTCTAAATTCCTGTGTAATTGGACATTTTATCTATGTTCTGTTCCACATATGGTTGCATTAAATCTTTCCTTTGTTAGCTAGTCATCAAAGGTTACCGTGTCTCCATCTAGGATATGATTACTAAGAATTAATTCAGAACCTTGAGTCTACTAGTGAGGAGCTAAGAACAGCAGTTGATCTGATAAGGATGGTTTTCCTTGCATTTACATAAAAGAACTTTGAGTGCAAGGGGAACATTCCACCTTTCCAGGTACTTTGTAGCAAGATACAGAGCTTCATGTCTGTCAAATGTATGTATAAATTTCTACCACAGGATATGAGTAAATATGCAGATTAAATAGCATCTCCACTGGTGTTTAATCTCACATTCACATTTGCCAAGATGATGATGCTTACTTCTAGAATTTCAACCAGGGCTATTTACTTTATAAACTGAGATCATTGAAGATGATGACAAAAAAATAACCTTGACTTTTTCTATGATATAAGGTAATTAAATTAGAATTAAATTAGATTTAATTTGTTAAAAATTAAAGCCCACAAACAAGTACATGCTTGCCTTTTAAATCAAGGGTTTTTTGTTTGTTCTGTTTTGTTTTGTTTTTCCTCTCAGTTGCTAATCTGTAAAACGCAAGCCTCCACAACGGGCATCTTTCTCATTATCACAAATGCACCAGACCTTCCACGAAGGGCCGAGAGCACTTGGCTGGCACAGTATGGCCAAGCCTCAGAAGAGCCTTTTTCTGCTTTTCTGGTAGAGATGTGTGAAGGTTAATGGGTTTTGGTCAGAAGTACTTAAAGCAATTTTAAAAATTACATTTCAGAATATCCCACCTGACCTATTAGTTGTCCTATTAGCCTTAAAGGGATGAGAACAAAGCTTGAAGTCATAACCCACCTCCCGGCAATTGCCAGGTGTGATGCTGCTATAGAAAGAAATCTTTAAAAGCCTCCAGCATGAGACAATAATACCCCCTACCTAGAAAATCTTAATGATGTAGAAACTGATTGAAGCAGAAAAGGAAGAGCAAAATTACAATGGCATTTATTCCTGTTTCTATTTTTAAGAAGATAGACCAGGCTGGTGTGGTATGAGAAAGCATGTTAAATCTTCATCAAGTATGCTTTAGAAGTCCAGGCTACAATAGCATTAATGTGATTATAGGAAATCTCTTCGAATTCATAAGGTTGGCATTTTGTACTCGCCTGCTGTAATTATGTTGAAATGCGTCTCTCTAAAACTTGAGGCTTTTCATGATTTTTTCCCTTTTTTGAAGCTGCATTTACAAAATCAAGTTATAATTACCTGACTTAACAAGCAACACCTAGCAAGATGTAGCCTTTAAGTAACTAAGAGTCAATTGATCAGTCAGAGCAAATAAATAGCCCCAGATTCATGGCCCCGGACCAGGAGTGAGATAATCAATGGGAAGTAGGGAAGGTATGAGGGTAATGCATACACCAACATGAAATAATGGCATAAAGTAAGCTTTCTAATGTAGAATAAATCAACATTAAAATTTAGAGGAGACATAAGGGGTTGATAAGACTGATGACTCTATTGTTAATATTTTTAGATGTAGTTATTTGCATACTTCATGAAATACACAGTGTTGAGAAGTAATTTGGTTACTTTTCAAGTCTGAGGGGAAAAAATAATGGATAGTGTTTCAATACTTCTGTTCAGGCAATCTATTATTTTGCTCCTCTAAAAAGAGAGAAAGGAAGAGAGAGAAAGAGTATGACCCTGTGCTATGACGATACAATGAACCGGAACTATAACAGAGACACTGGAAGTAGATCATCTCTGTAGATACAACATCCCACCTTCCATCACCCAGAGAGAGACACTGCTCTATAGCATCACGATATTTTCCCTCGCTAGAAGTTAAATTCAGGAGGTAGCTTTGAAAGGAGAGAGGAGGATGCTTGTACCCTTTCATGGATCGTGGGTGATCAGAGGTCTTTGTGGTTCACAAATTTTTAAGTGCCCATATTTGCTTACCCAAGTGATTTCTTTCATGCTTTAAGACAACATGTTGCCACAAATGCATATCCTCGGACTTAGATCTTCTCATACTCGCATCTATGAGAATGTCGATGTACGTCATTGCACTCTATGTGGTTTTGAGGTTTTGTTTTGTTTTGTTTTTTTAATTACAAGAGTAAGACATCAATGGAACAGTGAAATCTCCCCCTCCAGCCCTTCCAAGCAATCACATTCGCCAAAAGTAATCACTATTAATGGCTTGATGGGTATCTATCCAGATATTTTCTTTCTTTTTTTATGTTTTAAGGTATTTTATTTATTAGTTTGATAGAGAGAGCACAAGCAGGGGGAGAGGGAGAGGGAGAGAGAAACAGACTCCCCACTGAGCAGGGAGTCAGTCCGATGCTGGGTTCGATCCCAGGAACCCGGGACCAAGACCCAAGCCAAAGGCAGAGGCTTAACAGACTGAGCCACCCACGTGCCCCTATCCAGACATTTTCCTATACACACTCAGGTATACGTGCATGCACACACACACACACACACATGCACACGTACACACACACACGCAGACACAGAAAAATCTAAATTTTTAGAAATGGCTTTGTAGGGTGCCTGGGTGGTTCCGTCAGTTAAGCGCCTGCCTTCGGCTCAGGCCATGATCCCAGCGTCCTGGGATCGAGTCCTGCATCGGGCTCCATGCTTGGCGGGGAGCCTGCTTCTCCCTCTCCTTTGCCTGCCTCTCTGCCTACTTGTACTCTCTCTCTCTCTCTCAAATAAATAAAATCTTTAAAAAAAATGGCTTTGTACTACAAAATGTGTTCTCTAGTTTACTTTTTTTAAAATTTTATAATTTATCGTGGGCATCTTTCCATTTTATTTTATATTCCTTATTTATTATGTACTACTATCCCATTACATATTTTACATGACCATATTTTATTTCTACTAGTGGACAGTTGGCTCTTTTTAAATAGTCTATCGTGAAAATCCTAGTACCAAATGTATTTTTTTATCCTTAAACTAAGTGTGTAAGTCCACTAGAAAAACCTAAATCATCAGTGTGGTTAAGGACTATCAGACCAGGGCGCCTGGGTGGCTCAGTGGGTTAAAGCCGCTGCCTTCGGCTCAGGTCATGATCCCAGGGTCCTGGGATCGAGGCCCGCATCGGGCTCTCTGCTCAGCGGGGAGCCTGCTTCCTCCTCTCTCCTCTCTCTCTGCCTGCCTCTCTGCCTACTTGTAATCTCTCTCTCTGTGTCAAATGAATAAATAAAATCTTTAAAAAAAAAAAAAAAAAAAAAAAAAAAAAGGACTATCAGACTGTTCTGTAAGCATTTGTACCTCTTATTTAAGTTCACACCAGCAGTGTGTGTGAATGCTACTTTCCCCACATCACTGACAGCACTAGATATTAAAACATTTCATCAGTATACCAGAGCTGGGCTCTATAACATTTGGCCATCCATTGTTACTATGCGAATTCTAGATTTCTGAAATTTTCTCAGGTTTCTGTTTATGTACACAAAATTGCCGCCCAATGCATTTCAATAAAGAGATAATTCTTGAACATCGTTATGTTTTTGAGAATATATTATTATTGGCATATTGAGGTAGGAAGTGGAAGCTTCTCAAATGTGGAAGAAATTCCTGCATACTGAGTAAAGTGATGGAGTAGGCAAAGAAAAAAATGTGAGTATCTGAGGATCGTAGAGCTTTAGAGTTTGGAAAACAACACAGCAGACAAGCATAGCAGGCTACAAAGGCTCTAAAGGACAATATGGGGGTGCTTGATGGAGTTGCTGGAAGGAAAATCCACTGAACTTTTTAAAATCAGCATTTTTCAGTATATTATATTTAGTGCTTCCCTACAGGAAACCATGTTCAAATTTATATGACTTTGAAACGGGACCAACTCCCCATCTCCCCCCTTCCATGGATCCTAGATGCTGAGAATGCAGAAATAATTAAATGATCCTTATTTCATTTATTTACTTTTAATGCAAGGAATGGACGTGACACACCTTGATCTTGTGCCATGTTCTTTTTCCTGCAAACACTGAGAATCTACAGTTTCTCCTGCTTGTCTCCCTGCAGCTCTTGTGACATGACTGTCGGGGGAATATGTGGCAGAGAGAGTCGCCCCCAGGAACAGGCATGCAGAACTAATCCCCGGTCTCCTGAGAGCCAGTTCTCTTTCCATTAGACTCCATTTTCAACTCCACTATGCAAAATATGCTGCCAGGAATGCAGTGGAAGAGAGGCCATGTGGAAAAGGAGATGAGGAGTGAGCCTTGCCGTCAGTCAGACATGTGTTTTATGTTGGCTGTTCACAAATGTTCAGAAAGAATTTCTTAACAGACCGGGATGCTTATACACTAATCACTATATGACCCTCCGCAAGCCTCAGGTCCTCACAAGTAAAACAGGGAGAAAAATGACCCCGATGCTAGGGTTCGAAGACAAAGAGGGATGACAACACCTGGCCCATGGTACTTTCCCATGTGTTAGTATACATGCTGTAAATATTTTTCTCCAACTCTGATCTCCCCATAAGCTTCAGCTTTATATTACCATGTCATCATGTCAAGCTCAGGACATGCATTTTCTACTTTTCTAGAAACCAACGTACTTCGGTCCCATCTATTTCTGTTGCCAATGAAACTTTTGTTTTTGCCATTCGGCTAAGAGCACCCTAGTTTTGTCCTGACTGAGGACAGGACATTGATTTAACATATAAAGGTTTTGGGGGTTTGCAGGCTTTAGAGCTCTCTCCTTTGTTGCATAATTATTTAGTTACAACTTCACTTTATTTTTCCAAAGGTTCTATTTATGTCTTATCTCATTTACTTATCCTTCTATTAATTCTTCAAACGTGTACTAAACATATCTCGTCTCAGGTGGGTCCTGCTTCTTCATAAATAGGCGTGATCATTCTGGGTGTAGGCGAGTGCTCTCTGAATTTGAAGGCACAAAAGAACATCTGCAGTGTCCCCAGACCCCTACAAATAGATTGCTCGTTCCGCATACACACAGGGATAAAGAGACTGTTTTGGCACACCTTTCTTTTTCTTCTATGAAAGCACGGTCCTTAGGCGCAGCGATATGGCACTCAGAATTTTGCTCATCACCCTTACAAGAAAAGGACAAATTTCAGAAAAATGGAAAAGAAGCATCAGTGGAATAACTTGATATCTCCTTGATTACACAATAATGACACCCAGGCCAGGAGAGAGGTAGAATTACAGGCAATATTCTCAGCAAGTAGCTTCTGTGACTCCATCACTCTTTAAATCACAGGAATCGCGGGCCATCACAGACAATATCATTTAATTTCAAGAGGCAGCAGCTATCATTAGACTTTCTGTGTTTTAATCTCATTTGATGAAATAAGTGCTTGTAATTTTGTGTTTGATGCACCATTTCTCAAATTTTAAGATAAATCCTTAGTCGGTTATTTTTGCAAGATTTTCATTTTTACTATAATTCCACAGGTTCTCTCCACTCTGCATAAGGGCTAAACTACAGCAAGAAAAAAAAAAAAAAGGAAAGAAAAAAAGTGATTTCTCTAGAAAATTGTTCTGTGTCAGCAGCACACCCTTCTTTTCAATTAGTGGATTAATTCAATCCTCTTTCTAGTGGCTGGTTACAGAGCTATTTAACACCGGTCCAGTGGCATGGTTCTGAGTCCATGGTTCTCAAATGTTGGTATGATGAGCTTCTCTCGGAGTGTGTGTGATAAACGTGGGTTCATAAGTTCCTCTCCAGACCTTTGGGATCTTGTCTCACAAGTATGCACCTTGATATTCTTAGTAAGTGATCTTTATGGACTTTGATTTTGAGAAACACTGCTAAAGATTCACCAGCTTTGTTTTCTCAACAGAACGACTTGTTTTTCTGATTGATTGGGTATTTATAGTCTTGTTAAATGCTGCTGGGTCAGTCGTTGCTAGGAAAGAAAGGCATTTCAGTTGTAATAAAAAATCCTTTGGATATGAAAGCATGGTAATTTACGAGTTATTAGCATGGTTGATAGTGCTCAAGAAGTTATGTTTCTTATTTAATAATGCAGCTTAAAAATATTATAATATAAAATATTAATATTTTTATGATGTAAACTGTTATGATTTTATAATTATATAGTTATATTTATAATATAATCATATATAAATATAACATTTTTGTTTTATAATATAAAATGCATATAAAATATGCAGCTTTAAAATATTATAAATAGCATCAACAATCAAGTAAATACACTTTTTAAACGTATATACAGTTTATTAAGATTTTAGGCAAATTACCAAACCTATGGCACAGATTCTTTCAGGGCAAGTGACTGAGGATATATCATATTACTACTGATTAGGGAACCGAGATTAGGCAATAAAAGACTTAGGGCACTTGGCATATGAATATATGAGAAATTTAAAATAAATATTCAAGACTCTTCCTAATATAGTTTTTTCCTAGAGTAAGAAGGGAGGTCTCAGGTGTAGAATGTGAACTTAATCTTACTGTTTAAGTGATTTTAGCAAAAGACATCAAATGCATTTTATTGGGAGGATGTCTAATTACTCAGTCAAGAATATGAAAATGAGGGATTATATGCTAATAGAATAAGTATTCAATACATCCACCAAGAAAGTAACTGGCAAAAATTATTTTGTATGAATTATTGAACACTTGATTCCAGGGTGAGCATTAGTAAAACAGATGAAGAGAGGAATTGCATTTTGAGAAAGTCAGAAACGTAATTGGTATTGAAAAAAGGATTTTCTAAACTTAGCACTCAATTAGTTTAAACTTTCTCTTGTTGACACTGAACAATAGAATTTTAGAAGTTTATCAGACACTAAAAACAAAAGTATTTCTGAAATTGATTATTGATTGTTCAGAAATTACTTGAGTACACCTTGCTCTAGATTTAGTCTGATTTGTTGGCCACCCAACTGAGTATTACCCAGTCAGTGAAGAACTGTGTTCAGATGGTTTATGTGGGGGAAAGGAGAAGACGAGAAGGTGGGAATGTGGAAGGCAATGAGCCTTGCAAAGCAGGGATAAAGAATGTTATAGAAAACCAATGCGTTCAGTGGAAATATAATCTGGACTGGCCTCTTTAAAAAGAGAACGAAGAAGTCTGATTCCAAGCAGAGTAGAGAAGGGAAATTTGATGATGATCTCAGTGGCAAAGTGCAGAAAGAAGTATTCATTGTTAACTACGATTTATTGCTGATGAAAAAAAGGTAGAATAAGGCTCATAAGGGCAGAGGGACCTAGTGGAATGGAATCCCTAATTTCAGTAGATTCTATTCTCTTAAAAAAGAACCAAACAGCTGTCTAGGTAAGGTCATATTTGGTGTGGGGTTTGCAGACTGTTGAGCCTTGTGTTTGGGTGGTTATCATTCTAACAGAGAACTTGAGGTAGGGAAAAAAAGATGGGATTCAAATAAATAATCCCATTTTCTTAGGAAAATCTGATGAGCCATGTTGGGTGGATCCAATATTTAAAATGCTGGCTTTTGGATACCATTTATTTCCAGTTGGTAACACTTGTTTAAACAATCAACTTTTGGCTGCATGATTATAACCTTAAGATATTCCTAAGTAAAGAGACTGAGGGAGACAGATTCCCTTCATGATTATTTGAGTCCTACGTATATATCCTAACCTCTCAACTAGGATACTCCTAAAGTTGCAGAAGTAATGGGAAGAACTTTAATGGGCTATAATGAAGTGAGTAGGTAATGTATAAGCTTCAAAGTTTAATATATCTGATTGTGAGCCCTTTCTCTGCCATTTACTAGCTTTGTGGACTTGAGAAAATAATTTTTCTCCTCTAAATTTCAGTTGGCCTGCCTGTAAAAAAGCAGAAATGTGTATTTCCATCAGAGGATTGTGAGCTTTTTCTTCCCGTGCATTGTCTTTTCTTATCATTTACCCATTTTTCTATTTACTAGTGTTTTTTATTTACTTATATATATTATCCAGTCTACATACTAAATTGTTGTTAATTATGTGTGCATCAAATACCTTTTCCTAGTCTTTATAAATTGTTTTTACCTTTGTTGGCTATGTGTGTGTGTATATATGTAACTTTCACATAAAATTTTGACTTTGATTATTAAACTTATGAACTGGACTAAGTGGTAAAATTTGGCTAAGTGTATGTCTTCTCTGTCTAGTTAACAAATTCTTTCTCATCCACAATATCATACATTGCTGTATTTCTCTATTTTAGTTGAGACTTTCCTCAAAGCAAGCCCCGAGACAGTAATTAAATTGCAATAAGCTTGTGTGGAAGCTGAGCTCCGACAGAACTGATAGAAAATGAGAGTGTGAGACTGGGAAAAGGAGGAAACCCCAAAACGATACATTTTCAAATAGGTCACAGTTCTGGGCCCACCGTGGAATGGGATTCAAATAAATAATTTCATTTTCTTAGGAAAATCTTACGAGAAATGTTGGGTGGTTTCAATATTTAAAATACTGGCTTTTGGATACCATTTATTTCCAGTTGGTAACAGTTGTTTAAATGATCAACTTTTGGCTGCATGATTATAACCTTTAAGGTATTCATACGTAAGGAGACTGAGGAATCCCTCTTTGAAACCACAAGAGACAATGGAGAATTTGAGTTGTTCTTGAGAGGCAGAAATGGAAAGTCCTTTGTTTTTCTGTCATTGGCTGAGGGTCATTTCCAGAGCTGCTCTCCTGAGGCATTTTCTGATTACCACCCCTCCCCCCCACAGGGCAGTGAAAGGCCACAGGCAGAACTCATATGCTTGTATAGGACACGTGGGCATGTGTTGAACTTTGATGCCTGAGGATATGGGTGGGGTGCCCACAGCATCTGCTAAAATATTTGACATTTACTTTTTCTACATTCTGTGAACTAGGGATCAAATTTTATCTTGTTTTATATGGATAATCGAAGTCCTTAATTACTGAATACTTCTCCTTGCTACAAAGTTCCATTTCTGCCATAAACCAAATTTTCAGACACATACAGGTATGTTTCTGGGTTCGTGGATCTGTTCTCTTGATCTGTTCTTTTTTAACCTTTTGCGACTACATAGGTTTTAATTCATTTGTTTTCACCATGTAGTGAGAATTTTAATAATCAAATAATTCAAACCAATACAGAGAATATGTGTAAAGCAGGTGGCTAACCAGTTCTTTCTCTCTCTTTATCCTTCCTCTTCAGTGTTTTCTTGCTTTAGTTTCCAAGAATGGTTTTTAGGGTCTGCTGGATGAGTCATACCTGTGTATGCACACACACTCATATACACTGTGAAAAATGTTATCGGAGTTACATTAATTATAGAGAGTAATGTGATGACAATGACAACTTAAATATTATCATCTTGGAGAAAAGCTTTTTTTGCTTATTAATTAATTAATTTGGGTTTTTTATTTTATTTTTTTTTTTACTTTCTATGTGTTTCAAATATCTCATTATTTCTCCATAAATATTTTGCACCTTCTGTGTAAAGTTTATTCCTTCTTCTTTTAGAGGGGTTTTCTTACTCGTATTAATGGTTTTCTTTATATATTAAATTATCCACTAGGTCTGTGTTAGTCTAAAGGAAAGGTTCTGTGCCCAGAAACTGCACTGAACTCTATTATTAGTAGAGAGTATGGATTTTCTTGTATTTTCATTGAAGATAATCATATTATCTGTAATCCATGAAGATTTTTCTTCCATTTTATCCTCATAATAAATGTTTTCTTGACTTATTGCAATATCCAATATCTTTAGTCCCATATAAAAGAGGCCATGGGGAATATTCTAGAGTGCTCACCAGTTATACTTTTCATTTATTTATTTATTTATTTATTTATTTATTTATAATTTTATTTTTATTCTTTGCCCAAGGGGTACAGGTCTGTGAATCATCAGGCTTACATCTTTCACAGCATTCACCAAAGTACAATTATACTTTTCACATTGGGTTTTGTTAGAATGCCTGTAACCAATTAAAAAGTTCATTCCACTTCCTTGTTTGCTAATATTTATCATAGAAAAATACTGAATTTTATGAAATTATTTCTCTGCATCTCTTCAGATGATTACATTTGTCTCCATCTCTCTGTTAATGGGGTTACTTTAACAGATTTTGAATGTTGAACAATTTTTAACTTCCTGGGAAAACTTACTTTAATATTGTTTTGAGTTGGCTTGCTGGTAATTAAGGATATTCTTAGGTAATCATCAGCATTTTTCCATTGTTCTAATTTTCTTAGGTGGTATAACTATTAATATTTCAAATTTATCGGGCGCCTGGGTGGCTCAGTGGGTTAAAGCCTCTGCCTTCGGCTCAGGTCATGATCTCAGGGTCCTGGGATCGAGGCCCGCATCGGGCTCCCTGCTCAGCGGGGAGCCTGCTTCCCCCTCTCTCTCTCTGCCTGCCTCTCTGCCTCCTTGTGATCTCTCTCCCTCTGTGAAATAAATAAATAAAATCTTTAAAAAAAAAATATTTCAAATTTATTTATTATTTTTTAAATTCATTTTTTTAAGATTTTATTTATTTGTCAGAGAGAGGGAGAAAGACAGAGAAAGCACAAGCAGGGGGAGCCACAGGCAGAAGGAGAAGCAGGCTCCCTGCTGAAAAAGGAGCCTGATGAGGGACTCAGTCCCAGGACCTGGGATCATGACCTGAGCCCAAGACAGACACTTAACCAACTGAGCCCCCAGGCGTCCCTAATATTTCTAATTTAAAGAAGAGTTGGGTAATTCTGACCTGTAATTTTATTGTCCAGAACAGTACGGATAAAATTTACACCATTTGGTGTGTGTGTGTGTGTGTATTTTGAAAGTTTTTAAATTATGTAGGCATTGTGTTTTTCACTAATGATTCCCTTGTCCATTTCCTCAAGTTTTCATATATAATGGAAAAAAGCCAAATGTATTCATTGTTTATACATTTCTACAATGATAATTTTGTCTTCTTTGCATTTCCTAATTAATGAATCTCATCTTTTTGTTTTATTTCTATGTATCTTTCATAAAATTTCAAAAGCTTTTCTAGTTTATTCTTATTTTTGAGTAACTAAGGTTTTTTTCTTTATGTGCTCAATTTTTGAGTACTTTCTCTTTTATTTATCTATTTGTTTTATTTGTTTTATTTATTTTATTTATTTTATATTTATTTTTATTTATTTATTTATTTTAAGTAGGTTCCATACTCAAAGAGGGGCCTGAACTCATGACCCAGAGATCAAGAGTTGCTCACTTTACCGACTGAGCCAGCCAGGACCCTCGTTAGTGCTTTCTCTTTTAAAATAATTTCTGATATCATTTTTTTCTACTTTATTGAGTTTATTGTTCATTATCTACCTTAGCCTTAATTCTTGGCTTGGTTATTTTCAATCTGTCATATTTTTTTTGGATGCGTTTGAGCTATAAATCCCCTTTAACTGTACTTCCATGAATTTTGATTATGTAGTACTTCACTGACTTCATTTAAATATTCCTTAATTTTCATTCCAGTTATTTTTTTGAATGAGGGATTATTTAGTTTGGGATTTTTAAATTTTGAAATTAATAATTATTGGGGATTATTTTCTGTTCTTAATTTCACATTTTCTTCCATTGTAGTCAATTCTTTAGGAAATGCAGAGATTCTCTCTCTCTCTTTTAAATGGTATGTTTGCTGTCTTTTTGCATAGCTTGTATATCATCTACGTGTTGCTAGCAAGACTCTATTTCTGTCCCATAGATCAGTTTTTTAATTGTAGTCTTCCAATCTCTGTACCCTTCTGAGTTGTGTTTTTACCTGCTGTATCTATCAACCACAAACTCAAAAATTATGTTTGTGGTCTAGTCAATTTCTCTGACAATTTTTGCTCCACTGACATTGTAGCATTGCTCTTGATTCAGAATTGTTATGCTTTCCACATAAGTTGGCTTTTTTTTATGAGTAATGACCCTCTTTAGGCTAAAAAAATATGTTTTTGTTTTAAGTCGATTGGTCTATTATTTATATTGCTACATCTTCTCTTACTTGGTATTTTCCTCGCATATCTTTTTGTATCTCATTATATTCATCTTTCATGTGCCATTGTGTTTATAGTATATCTCTTTTAGATAACATATAGCTTATGTTTTTTCATTTCTTTGTTTTATTGAGATGTAATTGACATACAGCACTCTATAAGGTTAAAGTGTAAAGCCTAATGACTTACATATGCTGTGAAATGATTAACGCATCAAGTTTAGTGAATATTCATCATCTCATAAAGGAAAAAAAGAGAGAAAGAAAAAAGGTGTTTTCCTTATGATAAGAACTTTTAGGATTTATTCCCTTAGCTACTTTCAAATCTACAATGCATCAGTGTTAAGGATAGTCATCAAGTTGTACATGGCATCCCCAGTATTTACTTATCTTATGACTGGAAATTTATACTTTCTGTCCATCTTCATCCAGTTCTCCCATCTCTAACCCCCTCACTTCTGGTAACCATAAATCTGACCTCTTTTACTATGAGTTTTTGTTTGTTTGTTTTTGATTCCCCATAACCGTGAGATCATGCAGTATTTGACTTTGTCTTATTTCACTTAGTATTATGCCCTCAAGGTTCATACATGTTGTCACAAAGGACATAATTTCCTTCTTGTTTATGGACAAATAGTATTAAATATACCACATTATCTTTATCCATTCATCTGTTGGTGAACACTTCGGTGGTTTCCATGGTTGGACTGTTGTAAATAATGCTGCAGTGAACCTGGGGGTGCAGACATCTCTTCAACATAGCGATTTCACTTTCTTGGCGTATATTTCCAGAAGTGGAATTGCTGGTCATATGGTAGCTCTATTTCAGTTTTTTTGAGGAACCTCCATATTGTTTTCCATAGCGGCTGGACCATTGACTTATTATTCCACCAACAGTGGACAGGCATTCCTTTTTTCCCTATATCATCACCAGCATTTGTTCTTTCCTGTCTTTTTGATGCTAGCCATTCCAGCAGCCATGAAGTAGTATTTCATTGTGGTTTAATTTGCATCTTCCTGATGACTGGTGGTGTTGAGCACCAACATCTTTGTCTTTGGAAACTTGTAGCTGCTGTTGATAAGCCTGCTGCCATTTTTAAAAGTTATTTCCTTGAGGATAATCTCTAAACTTCTGGTTGCTTTAAACGTTTCTCTTCATCTTAAATGATGTGCAGTTTCATCAAGTGAGTCTAAAATGAATTTTAATTAGGATTGATGTGCTTCTTCGAACTGAGGAAGTCCAGTTATTTTTTAGTTATAAGAGATTTTCAACAAATATTTTCTAAAATATTGCTTCTCTCTAGTTCCAGTAATAGTCTATATGTGAACACCTCTCAGATATGTATCAGAATTTCCCTCTAGAACTAGGGCTTCCTTGCTCTAGTTCATATTTTCCATCTCTTTGTCAAAACGAACTCCAATCTGAGTAGTCTCACAGAGCTATCTTCAAATTCATGATCTTCAAGGTTTTATTTAATGTGTTTTGAACTTATCCATTGAGTTGTGAATTTAAGTGACTATTTCTCACATTTATAAATTGTTTTTTTTAATTTGCCTTTTTAAATCTACGATTGTCTTCATTGAATCTACTGTTCTATATATGCAGTAATTTTAACACAAATATTTTGGATGATTTTTAAAATTATTTTGTCATCTCAAGGTCATGTAGTTTTAGTTATTTTTATTGTTTGTCAGTATACCATATCCTATGATAATTTGTTTACTCGTAGGGTTAAAATGCTTTTTTGTTGTCATTGGTTTTTGTTTTTGTGGCCTAATCTCCAGTGAGTTTCTTTCTCTGCAGAGTTTTCCTGCTGCCTAGTTATAGAAGTATGCCTCTAGAGAAGTTCTGTATTTCTTTCTCGCAAGAACCCAACGATTTCACCAACCTGGATTTCACCAAGTCTTTTTTTGTCTTGTTTTGTTTTGTTTTGTTTTGTTTTGGTTTGGTTTGGTTTGTTCATTTTGTTTATAATGTCGATTTCTCAGGTTAGCATCTATTACTCCATAATTTGTAACATGTAGGTTTCAATCTGATTATAGCCAAGTGTATACTTTCCAGTTAGAGCCAGGGCAGATGCAACAATTCCTTGATTCCACAGTGCATAGGTAGAGTCTCTGTTTCCTCTTTAAAGGAGACCTCCCAGGCTTTCAGCTTTGTGCAAAGTTCTCTCTCAGCTACTTGTCTGGCGCACCAGGTTTATGCCTGGTGGACGTTAACATCTAGATCTCGACTGTTAAGGACCCGTATCTCAGTCTCTACCCCTCCCAGTCCCTGAAGAATCAATTCCTATGCTGTTAGCTCTGGTTAGAGTTCCCACCTTTATTTCTAGCTCTTGGGGATTTTTCTTTCTTCTTCCGAGTATATCTATGCATAGAAAATAAATGTTTATTATATTTTATCCAGCATTTCAATGCATTGTGAGTGAGTCCACCTCAGCTCAGTCTGCCATGTTGCTGTAAATTCTGAAACACGTTTTTTAGGAATGTCTGCCACATATCTGGGGTTCCTGCTGTGAATAAAAAAAGCAGGGGTTTTATTTTTTTTCTGGTAACTCAGGCAACAGAATTTGTGCTAGAATTTTCAGAATTTCTCTTCTCTCTTTAAAAGAGTTTTAAAAAGACACAGCAAGGATGGGAGCTTCTTATATTTGCCTTCCCCAAGAAATCCTTAAAATCAACAGTCAATAGGAGACACACATTCTCAGGGTGAAAAAGTGGGTCCAGGTCTGATGCTGGCCCCTTCCCTTCAACAAAAAGAAATGCATGAATATAAGCCAGTTAGTCATGTCTGATATGATATGTGGTAAAAGGAGATCTTTGCATTTTTCTTGTACTAATCAACCTACATCGTTGAAATGTGGAAAAGTTTTCCTCTAAGTGTGAGAAACAGTAAATATGACCTGATAAAGGTCGCATGAATTAATCGTCACCACCTTAGAATTTCACTGTTTATAGTTTATTTCAGGTGTTGAGAATAGGACATTTTTTACCCATGCCCCAAATTTCCTTCCTTCAACAAGACTCCTGTTGTGTCTTCACACTTGCAGCAGCCTGATTTCAAATGCATACAACACACACGTACATGGACATACAAACAAAGACATCACAAATGAGGGAAGGGAAGGTTATTTCTATACTGTAGAGATGTGAAGAGTAATCTTGCTTTCATCTGAGTTCTGGTAGAAAGAGGACTACAAGAGCTGGTGGGACACGGAGAGAGCCGGGAGGGAAGAGCGAGAGAGGCAGACGCAGTATTGGGCTGGGCTTGCCGTGTCCTTCAAGAAGGGAGACCTGCAGGAGAGGAAATAGTTCTGATTAGGGGTTGGCACATTACAGGAAACGGGAGATGTGGAACACAGATGAACAGACCCAGTTCTAGTTTTTAAAGCCATTTTGACAGGCGATGTCAGACATGGTTCACACCAGTGTATCGAAACCCTCCATGTCCCCTGGATGCCATGCAGAAAATTCCAATTTAAAGGCTACAGAATAACATATTGGCAGGTGTCCTTTCTTCTTCCTGAATTGTAGCACCAGGGAACGTTATTTTGAGGTGAGGTGTTGTCCAGTTAAAGGTACATTTAGTACGAGGCAATTAAATTATAAATGAAGACATAAAGTGATAGAAGGAGGAAGAATTAGAGGAAGAATTAGTATGTTCACTAACCATGACCGATGAATAATTATTCATGAAGGGGGAAAGGCAATGACATTAATGAACACCTATTCTGTGTAAGGCATCGTCCTAGGTCATTTATAATGAGACAACAGGTACTTAAGGTGATTACAGTCTCCCTCACAATCCAGCCTCAATGATCTGAAAACCACTGTGCTCTCGGAGGCTCATATCGCATTTTGTTAAAATGCCAGTTGAATAGAAATAAATCAGTGATCTCTGATTAGAGTGGATTTTACCCTTCATTTATAAATGTATTTTCCATATTAAGTGCAGTGATTGTTTTAAAATATTTGAAAGGAAGAGAGTAATTCTGCCCCAGCTACCATAAGAGAAGCTTTTTATCTACGCAAGAGATTTCCTGATAATATAAAGACAGGAATGTATTTTAGTAGAAAGTGTGTCAGTTGCTCAGATTTCTTTACCGTCCACCTTTGCGCTGTTGTTGATGCATATGTGAAATAGACGGGTACAGCCATCATTTACAAGGTTCACATGTGGTTCTCAGAAAATCTAGGTCATCTCTCAATATCAGGATGCTAAATTGCGTATAAAGCAGGTCAGCTATCCTGCACGGCTGATTTGTAGCACCGTGACAGCCTGCTATTTGCCTCTTAAGAGTTAAATTGTATCTGCTAATCTTAGCTTTTAAGCAGCTCGTCCTGACATTGCTTAATTTACTTGTAACCCTTATAACAGACTTTTAGCAGAGGGTATTGGTCTTTGTACTGGATTGAAAACTGGCAGTCCCATAGGAAATTGAATAAAACTATTATCATAGTTAAGGTTGCCTATCATTCTAATTATAATTCACATCCAATAATGAACACCTTGTTCAATAATATTTAATTCAAATCATGATGCTGAGTATAAAATTACATATCGAGAGAATTCATTAGAAGTTTCAAAAGTAAGCTGAGTAAATGTGCCTCGGAGAATGTATTTGATGAATTTGTAAAAGTATTTAAATTAGATCTGTAAAGTATTATGAAAAATCCACAAGGGATGCACAATTAGGCGAATAAGCTCTTCAAGGCCAGGAGCTGCTGGGCATTCATTCTAAAATGCTTTCTGATATATTGTTTATGCAAAGTAGAGATACGGGTGGGGGAATAATAATATACAACAAAACAGAAATGCAGCAGAGGTGACGCCAAAAGTAATTGAATAAAAAGTAAGTAATTCCATCATAATTAGTTCTCTAGCCTTTGCCTACATATTATTCATATGTCACTGAAGTATTTTAATATGGGACAAGTGGTTATTTAATTTATGCATGTTTTATAAAGTCCATAATGTATGAGCTTCATGAATTACTCATTCATAACCAAGTCCTCTTTCAGAATATTGTGTGTAGGTTAGACAATGCTGAATGTATAGTCGTGTAATTTATAATACTTAAAGATATTACGTCGGTATTGATTTTATCCCGATACATGGGTGACATATGAAAATGTCCACTTATATTTATGTTGTGCTCATTACTGTATAACTAGGGTAATTTTATAATCAAATGAATTTATCTCTTGGTTCATGCATTAATTCATTTGAGTGTTCATTTCATTCATTCAACGTTTATTGAATGGTAACTATATTCTAAACATTTTACTTGATTGATGATGAGGTACCAGTAAAGATCAAGAAAAACAATCTACCTTAAGGTGGAATTGACAGTTTATATCCAAACAGAGGAGAGAGTAATTTTATAAATAGCCTTGCTAATAGTGTACCATTGGAAAATGAAATGAATTTAAAGCAGGGGACAGCAAATTTTTTAATAAAAGACCAGATAATAAATATTTTAGGCTTTGCTAGCCATGAAGTTTTTGTTGCAACTACTCAGCTCTGCAGTAGTAGTGCGGAAGTGGCCATTGACAGAATACGTAAGTGATTTAGTATGGCCATGTTCCAATAAAACTTTATTTACAAAATCAGGTGACAGTCAGAATTTGGCTCATGGATTATAGCCTGCCCATCTCTGCTGTAAAGAAAAGAACTGTAGTCCCATGAAAGCACAAAAATGAATCAGCTCTGGAGTGAGCAAGGGGGAGTTTATGAATATTTTATCAAGGAAATGACATTTAAGGTGAGACGTGAACAATGAATAGAAAATAATTGGATGATGTGTGAAGGACAGCTTTTAAAAGACACCTGGCTAGCCATACTGCAAGAAGGAGACGCCCACTTCACGAAGTTTATATTACTATTCCCACTTTACATCTGGGAAAACTAGTGCCCAAAGAAGCAAAGTGACTTACCCAATGATTGAACTCAGGTTCCGATCTATATTGTTTTATTTCCAAAATTGTATCTTCTTTCCATTTTCACACTGCTTCATTAAGTAAAACACACAGACATATGTAAACATAGCTCTCTTTCCTTAGGATTTTGTAATCCCTTACAAATTCTTTTGGACAAAGGTCCAAAATAAAGGGTAAAATAAAAATTTTAAACTTAGATTTGACAAACCTTTATCATTTCCTGATGTGGCAAAGACCAAGAATAGATTCATTCGCCGGCAACTTTCTGAAACACACCTGTGATATTCCACCGCCAGCTCTTCTACACATAATATATCACAAAGCAAACTTTCTAGAGGCACAGAACCCCATTGGTTATTTTAGAATGGACCTTGAGCCCTAATGTCTGGGATGTGATTTATTGATTGCTATAAGGCAGAGTAGTGAGAGATTTACAGTGATCAAAGTAAAAAGAGAAAAATAAGTATCTTTTGGCTAGCAGTAGAGTTAATACACTGGAACAAATATACTTTTTTTTAAAAATACTCTATGAATAAGTAAATATGTTTTATAAGCATGAAGATATATAGGTGTGTGCTTTTTTATTATAGTTTACCTTTCACTTTATTGTTTTAACTCTGGTCTAATAAATGCCTTCGTGCATATTGATTAGTCCTATCCCTAATGGACTGATGCCATTTTATAGTGTCCAAATATTCTGTGAACTCTTTTTAAGGTGTTAGGTAAAATTTTATTTCAAAATATAGTTAAATAAAAGACAAACCTAAGAAAAAGCAATAAAGAACCATGCGATTTGTAAATACTTATTTTCGGTAAGAGATAAATGACATTTTAATATTTTATTGTTAGCTGACACATAGAAAAAGAAACATTATATCCTGACAGAGTTGAGAAAAAATGATTTCCATAATTAAGGAAATGGAAAAGAAGACAAGAAATGGGTCTTTTTTTCCCTTTTATAATGTACAAGCTGCCCTAAATACATGCCTGGAATGAGGTTAGATTGACTTTAAAGTGAATGTTGCTTTTATTCAATTTGATCAGAAAGAGCTTAGATGGGTATGGATACGAGCAAGGGAAGGAGCTATAAATTCTAAGAATTGTCATTTTCTAGTTAATTCTATTCTGAAATGAGGTTTTTCTTAGCTGTTAGGAAAGAAAAGGGCCATTAACTAGGCATTAACAAGCAATTTCCAGTTCAATTTTGCAGATAAAAATGTTTGATTAAAGATAGTGTCTGTAGATATTTAGAGGCATCAGTAAAACCAAATGTCAAACTTAAAGGGAATTTTGTATGAGTACATTTTTCCCGTGGCCACTCTACTCTATTTTTTCATGGTATAGTTAGAACTTCTTTTAGACAGAAAGTATTTAATGAGTGTCAATTAATAAAGAAAAATGCATTGAAATCCATTTTCCCATGATGGTTATTTTCTCTCCAATTAAGAGGAAAATATTCTCGAAGATCTAGTATGTGAAAATACAAATATATAACGAAATATCACCACAACACCATTTAAGTGGATGCAAAAGAAAATTATTTTATTCATTTTTTCACATGTTGTTTGAGCACTTTACACCAAACATTTCATCCAGGCCACTAACATGACATTTGTTTCAAAACACGGTGTTATCTTTTCTTTACAAAGATAATTTAGTTAACCTATAAACTGTTTGGTGAGCACCATGAGATTTTCTCCAGTTGTGACACGGAAAGCCAGTTCTGCAAATGTCTTCGCCCTGTCCAGAGACTGCGACCCCCCAATGATGCTTTGGAAGACCAAACTGGCTATAGGAAACAAATAAAAAAAAAGACATGAAGCTAGTTACAGGTGGCATTTTCAGTCTCTTAAACATTGCACCAGTGACTCATGAATTCCATGAAAATGGTGAGAAATGACCCTTAATACCCATGGCAAACTCTTTTATGACTTGAAATATAGAAAGAATTAATCTAGCTTTTTAAAGAAAAATACCTCTCTCAATAGTTTTATCCCTCTCTGTTTTCATTCTACATGCTTCTCTGAAAGGTTTATGTAATTGTATGAAGCTGAATTATTGTCAGGCATAACAGCAGGATTAGCAGAGACAGTGAGCTGTTCAGGGGATGAGCCCATGACTGGCTCCTCTGTGAGTAAGATCTGATACTTCTCATTGTGCCTGACACATCGCTAGCATCACGCACTATTTGTTCTTGTAACAGGAACATTTGTCCTGGTTGAGCCAAACAGTTATTAAATGGCACAATAATAGTAATGATGATGTCAATACTGCTACAACCAACACCAGTATATTCTGTGTTTGCTAGAGGTAGATACTGACCATCCTTCATTTTAGCAAAGAAATTTTAGTAGATCCAGTTGAAGATGTTTCGAGACTATCTGTAATCAAACATGTTAATCTTTGGTTAAGTACGTGAAAAATGATTAAAGAAGCTTTGCTTTGTAAGTATAAACCTTTGCTAATCATACGCCTGACGCCAGTTTCTCTATTTTATAGATTTTGTAGATAAGTTGGTAAACAGAACAATAAAGTTACTCCACTTTTTCTCTTGAAATAAAATCTTTAGTCCCCAAGGCCAAAATGCCTACTGTTATCACTGGGTTTCCTCATCTTTTCTTTCCTGCATGGAAGCGGTAATAAGTCAATAAATCAATTTCAGATTTGCTCCTATTCTTTATTGTCAGACTTAGGTGTCCACCCTTTAAGTAACAGCTAATTTATAGGATGGTGTATTGTCATAATCTTGTATATTGATGGAAGTATCCACACCCTTGTGTACAGTCCTATAAGTTAGAATAGAATGTTCTAGAATGGCAGTGTGCCACAGGCTGCTTCTGCCCTTACCCTCTTGGACGTCCTAAGCCACTACGTGTTTAATTAGAGTGACCACTGGGAGACACCGTTTGCAGTTACCACATGGAGAAGAATAGGAGAGAGAAAGCTCTCAGACATCTGTGGGCTCACTGGCTACATGTAGCGGTGTGAATAAACACCAACAGAAGAGCCACCTGGCTGAGTTCAGCCTAGACTGATGATCTGTAGTCATTTAAAAAAATTTTTTAGGACACTCAGTTTTGGGGTAGTTTATTACACATCACAGACAGTCCAAATAAGTATTAAGAAAGACCTAAAGGATGAGCCATATTAGCCAAGGAGCTTCAGGAACTGAGGACAGAAGGGGTTCATTTCCCCCAAAGGAAGAAAAAACTTATTCATAGTTTTTGGGTGGGAAAAAAAAAATCCATGTGCTTGAGTAAATGAGAAAGAATGAGAGAGTGCAAGAGAGAGAAGAAGAATAAAAGGAAAGGAAGGAGGGAGGGGGAGAAAGGGACGGAGAGAATGAATAAGCAAATAGCTAGTGTGACTTGAATTGAGTTAGTGACGGGGAGAGTAGCTCAGGATGAAGCCAGGGAGATAGACAGGGACTAGATCACACAGGGTTCTGGGAACTGTGTTAAGGATTTTGGATTAATAAGCAACTGAAGCTTTTAAGGAGAGGAGAGAATATAAGACATTTTATGTTTCAAATATATAACTTGAATGACTATATAGAGAATGGATACAGAAGAACCAAGGTTAAAATAGACAAAGGATATCACAGAATTTCAGGTGAGAGATGATAGAGACTTGGAGTAAGGTTGGAGCTATGCAGGGGGGTGAAGTAGACTGGTGTGAGACATATGTTTGGAAAAATTAATCAAGTGATTTTTTTAATGGACTGAATATGGGTGGGGAAGGACAGTGAAGTATGAATGATGATGACTCCTTGATTTCTGGTTTGTACAGATAGTTTCATGAAGTCACCATTTACTGAAATGCATAACCCAGGGATAGAATAGATTGGGGTTGGCATTTGGGAAGGGTGGTTCAGAGTTGAGATTTGGTCCTGTGAAATCTTTTTAAGGCATCTGTAAACTACCAAGTAAGGATCTCAAGGAAACACTTGGATGTATGTACCTGTGGCTCAGAGAAGAGGTCTGAGTTGGAGATATGTATGTGGGTGACATACATATGGATGGTATTTGAGGCCACTGGAGTTAAAATAATGTCCCAGAGGAGCATGCAGGGTAAAAAAAGAAAAAGACCCAAGCTTAAACTCTGAAGAACTCCATTTGCCTGTGATTGAATTCAGGAGGAGGAAGGGGAAAAATTGAACCCAGAAGTAGTAATCTAAAGGATGACAAAAACAAGAACAGAGTATCCAAAAATGCAAGAGAAGAGTTTTCAAAAAGATAAGAATTTCCTTTGGCAGGTCAAGTAAATTGGAAGCAGGAGTTCCCCCTGGATTTAGAATCCTGAAGTTCATTGTCAATGCAAAGAAGAATCACAGGGGCAGAGGGGTACATGAGCTGGATGATGGACACAGACTGGGGAAGAAGAGACACTGTAGGCTGATCAAATCTGAGAGACATAGTCACGAAGGAGGTAGTTGAGTTATGTCAGAAACTAGAGGGCGCCTGGGTGGCTCAGCGGGTTAAAGCCTCTGCCTTCGGCTCAGGTCATGATCTCAGGGTCCTGGGATCGAGCCCCGCATCGGGCTCTCTGCTCAGCAGGGAGCCTGCTTCCTCCTCTCTCTGCCTGCTTCTCTTCCTACTTGTAATCTCTCTCTCTGTGTCAAATAAATAAATAAAATCTTAAAAAAAAAAAAGAAAGAAACTAGAAGCAGGTATAGGGTCAAGGGATGGATATTAAGATGTTCAAAATACTAGTTTTAAATTGATGAAAAGAATCCAGTTGACAGGAAGAAGTTGAGGGTGCAGGAAGGAGAGAGGACAGACAGTGAATAAATAATGCAGAACACTTGTAGAGAAACTGAACTTCCTTTGGTTTCCTTGTCACCCTATTCAAGAACTTCTCATGCCTTCCAGGGCTGCGCATGCTCCTGTCTTTAGCCCATGCCCTGACTGTGTATGCTACGTGGACCCCTCCCAGACACCAGCATGGCTAACTCCTTTCTCTTCTTCAAAGTCTTACCCCAGTGCCTTCTTCTCAGAGAGTTCCAACCTGTAAAACTTCCTACTGTCTCCCTTTTGGAAACCCCAACCTCCCTTACCCTGATTTTCTTCTTCCCCCATAGTATTTATCACAGTCAGGGATGTGATTAACTAGGTCTAATCAATGACAACTATACTTTTCTTATTTACTATTTAATTATATTACCTATTATTACTCATTATTTTAAAGATTTTATTTATTTACTTGAGAGAGAGAGACAGAAAGAGCATGAGCGGATAGAGGGGCAGAGGGAGAAGGACAAGCAGACTCCCCCCTGAGCAGGGAGCCCGATGCGGGGCTCTGAGATCCCAGGACCCTGAGATCATGACCTGAGCCAAAGTCAGATGCTTAACCAACGGAGCCACCCAGGCACCTCTACCTAATATTGATTATTTAGTACTTCCTCCCTCACTAGAATTTAAGCTCTGTCAGAATAGCAGTATTCGTCTGTTCTAACTGATATGATCCTTCCAGATCCTGATATATTCCTCCGCTCCTTTCATAGCTTAGCAAACTCTTCTCGCTGACCTTCAGAAGTGTGTGTTAGAGGTGAGTTAAGGGAGTTGTTCACTGAGTACAGTATTTAGCATCCTTTTTTCAAATGTCTTGTCATTGTCCTCACATGGTCCATATTCCACTCCCTCTTGCTCTTCCTCCCCACCCACACTCTTACACAGCTGGAGAGACCTCTTGATTCCCTCCACCTCTCTGAACCTACCTTCAACGCTTTCCATAAGTAGAGCTTAGAATCACTTCTGTCCTATTACTTCTTATTGCATAGAGAATGGGAATCTGTCCTAGTGCATTCCAGCTGCTATAATAAGGAAACCGTAGATGGAGTGGCTTATAAACAACCGAAATGTATTTCTCACAGTTCTGGAGGCTGGAAGTCTGAGAACAGGGTGCCGGCATGGTAGGGTTATGGTGAAATCCCTCTTCCAGATTACAGGTGGTCTCCTTCTTGTAGCCTCACATGGTGGAGACTAGAGAGAAGAAAACACTCTAGTGACTTTTGTAAGGGCACTAATCCCATCATGAGGGCTCCACCTTCATGACTTCATCTCATCCTATTGACTCCCAAAGGCCCCTCTTCCTGATATGATCACATGGGGATTAGGAGGTCAGCATGTGAAGTTTGGGGGGACACGATTATTTAGCCCATACCAGTACCATCCCGATATTCTCTCACATGGAGCTGGGCACATCCTCTATGCTTGTCTGCTGCATCATTTCTTGGGTGCTTGTTTTCAGTAGCATATGAGAGAATCTTGGGATACACACCTTACCTCTTAGTAGGCACCTCAGTACAATGGTGTTAGTAGTTTTGAGGAGGCTCTTCCATCACAGCTGTAAAAAACAAGTGTCTATTAAAACTGGGTGTGTTATAGAAGTTCTGATGGTCCCGTTAATTAAATTCTTCGTCAAGCTGAGGACTGCCTGAGAGTATCACAATACTGTCAAAAGTGACTCCGAAGTAATCATCATTTGTGTTCCCTCACCTAAGAGATAGACCATTCCAAAAATACCTCTTCAGCTTAACTGATGTCCTCAGCCCTCATAACTCTTAGCTGTTTCTCTAACATATGCATAAGTTTATCTCCAAAATTAAAAAAACAACAACAACTGAGTACTCCAAAATGTTGGATCTGGAAGTACACCACTTTCCTCACCTTGGTGGACCTTATGTTTTTTGACTATTTAAGTTGGAAAGACAGTAACTGATCCCTATCCTAATGTTGTTCTAAAATTTGTGTGGATATGTGACTAGAGAGAGAGAGAGAGAGAGAGACTGATTATTTTAAAGCTTCTCTTGGAGTGTGTGAATCTACACATAGATTCATGTGGACCAGTCTAAAAGAACACAATGTCTCTCCTGACAGAGTTCAAGAGAAGAGCAGATTGAGTGGCTGAAAATGCACAGGTGTTCTTGACCCGATGCTGAAAGGAATGCATAGCTAAAATGCACTCTCATTTTGCCTGAATTAAGTTGATAGATTGGAACAGGCATGCCTGAGTTCATTTGAGCAACTTTGTTCAAAATTAAACGAGTAGAAATAGAAATAACATATTTTGAGTCTTTCTTGTGGGGGGAGGAAGGAAGGGGAAGACTGTAATAAAAAGAAGAAAAGGGAAACAGGTGGGGGTGGGATAAACTCCTAGGGAATCATTTATGAAAATAAAAATGGAAATTAGAAAATGTATGTAAAGCGCAAAACTCTTTGGGGAACTACACAACCTAAAAGGAGAAACCGAGGAAAGGCAAATCCAAAAGCTTTCCCACAAGCTTTGGGGAGTAACGATCCACCTGGAGGCATGAGTTTTAAAAGAAATAAATGTACTCGTGACTAAATATATCCGCTTCCAAGGGAGGGGAACAAATAACCATAGAGAAGGTAGAGAGCATAGGAGACTTCCCCTTCCGATTTGAGTAGATTTGTTCTCTTACAAAACTCCTTTGGCACCTTGTCAAGGATTAAATTTTCCCAGGTTGAGATTTACACACACGCACACACACACACACACACACCAGTTACACAACATTAAAGCTTTTACGATGAATTGGCTGTTTGCAAAAGGCTCTCACTTGGCAAGTAGGAGCTATTGTTTTTGATACCCCCATCTGGAGCCTGGCTCTGTGTTGAATGCCCAATGAAGGCGTCTTCTAGGGGGTGAGAAGGATGGGTTGTTTAAATTCTCTTGGTCATGGTGACATGTCACTTGGGAAGAACTTTGCTGGGAGAGGGAACATGTGCTCCTCACATTACACAGATCTAATGAAAGCCAGAGTCTAACCCAAAGAGCTCGTGGGATGAGCCCTCAATAAGTCTGAAGGAATGGCCGAAAGGGTCTTTCCTGAGCTTTGGGATAGAGAGAATTCAAAACAAGCTGAGGAGAGTCTGTTTCTTCTCTTTCACAACCTTGTTTCTGTTGTGTTAATAAAATTGTCGAGCAAGCTGTGAACATCTATTTTACTGAACGAGCTGGACTTGGAGGGGACAATGCAGAAACAACTTAATTACTTTCACCACTGACACTGGAAACCCCCTACATTGAGTCATTCTTCTTTATCTCTGGACAAAACCTTGAGGCAGGCCATTTGGTTCTTCTGGTCACCTTGAGGCTAAACAAACAGTATTGCATCTGATCGAAAGCATACTCTGCTCTCTCATTTGGTTTACAATTTGTCCCCATCCCCAGCTTTGGTCCAACTCAGGCTCTCAGGAATGCATACTGGGCACTTTGACTTTTCTCTGTCTTGTTCTGCTCTTCTTGCCCTTCTCACTGCCTGTGGTTCCTTCAGGGCTGAAGGTGGGGAGGGAGGAAGCAGTGGTGACCTCCCTCCTTGCTGTTCTCTGCTAACAGATGCTTGGTCTGACTGGCTGCTGCTGATTCCTTCCTCAGTTCCTGTGTATGTGGCTCACCCCATGTAGGCTCTTTTCTTTGGAGTCCCAGCTTCTGACAGGTGGTTTTTGAACAGGTTCCTGTCAGGACGACTCCAGTCTGGCTCCCCTCCACGGTGTCCTCTTCAGCTTGATAAATCCGGGAAGTGTGGGCCATCCTAGCCCAACCCTCTCTTTGTATTGTGCCGACATAGGCAACTCCAGCGAGCCTTTTGCCTGGGCAGGACTCTTCAGGAACACCAGCCTCTGGCCCCCACAGACTTGTGGAAGAACAGGGCAAGGTCTTAACTGCTCTCATCTGAGTCCTGTTCTGGCCCCTTCATAGTGGGAAAGCAGAAGACTTCTCTAGATTAGCAGTGGACCTGCTGGGGTGGAAGTATAGTTGCTTTTCCTGACAAACACTTCCACTTACCCTCTCATTTGACTCGAGGGCCCTCTCATTTGACTCGAGGTGGTGGAAGGAATATCTCTATCCACCCTTACTTAATTATGTGCATGAAGTGGGTGGGGGGCATGCATACCAGTCCAGCAACTCCTTCCAGAAAAACCCCAAACCCCTCATCTGCAGTCCGTGCCTTTATCAGCTTAGCTTGAAGTGAGTGGTGGACTAGGACATCAGACCAGATCATTTTGTAGCCACCTTTGGACTCAGTTGAAATTCCCAGGTAAGAGAAGACCTCATTAATGTCTCCACTATGCCCTAAAGTCATCAGGTCTGCACAGAAGTGGTGAATTAACAGAGCAGATGCCAGTGACTCCATGGTGGGGCGAGACCAACTTGAAGTGGACACTTTGTGGGTTGAAACGAGAAAGGCACGTGGTGTGTGAGAGCGGCTTGAAAAATGGTGGATACTTGAATGAGCTGGAGAAGACTGGATGGACAAAGTGAGGTCACCATGAATGAAATCTTGCAAGGCTAAATGAGGGTAGTAAAAGCTGCAGATGAAGAGCCACATGCTCTTGCATGTAGAGCATTAGGAAAACCATGGCTTAGGAGGATGACCAAGAGCTACGCAGGGAAGATGGTGGCTGGTGTTCTTCCCTCTGCACTTGATCACAGTCCCTTGTATAGTTTTTAAGCTTGATACAGAAAAATAAATACGAGACAGGCAAAAGAGCTTCTGGTGCCTGTGATGTAGGGCCAGGTTGGGGGACCCATGAGCTGGGGAGCCTGTCTCTCTGGTTTGCAGTTGCCTCCCAGGGGCCTTGAACAATGAGTAGCCCCTGATAGATATTCAATAAATATCAATCGGATTGAAGTGAATGCATTTGGTGGCTGGAGGCTTGAGGCGTGAGGATCAATTAACAGGCTATCATGGCGTTAAAGGGGCAAAAATTGAAGAACCCAAAACAGGATTAGAGAAGGATTGGAAAGGCAACTGAAGAATAGAAATATTTTCATTCTTCAAATGCTTCTGTTACTCAGTGTTGGGCAAAAGGATCAATGTAAGGATTTAGAATGAAAATAGAAATAGAGACAATTATTGAAGTGAGTATGTTTTCAAGGTAATTAGAAACATGTGGTTAGACTATGAACTGGATAACTCAGGCTTAGATATAAATAACTAGGAGATGTGAATATAGAAGTCCTTGAAACCAGGAAGGTTTGGGGTGTGTGTGTGTGTGTGTGTGTGTGTGTGTGTGTTTTAAGTCATTTAAAGAATTAGCTGAAGAATACAGAACAACAATAAAAACTAAGAAAAACGTCAGCTTTTAAGAAAAAAAAATCTGAACCAAATTTACACTCAGATTGAATTGATAATTCAATTTTAATGGAATTTATTTAACCAGCTGTATTCAGGGAATATTCAGTGCATATCAAACACTTTAAATATACTGGCTAGTTTAATCCTCATAAGAAACATGAGACAGGACGAATATGATCCCCATTGTTCAGATAAAGAATGAGTATTTTGTCCAAAGCCATAGGACTGTGAATGGTTGGCCCCAGCAAACCTGACTGAAGGGTCTGTGTTCTAATTCACTGTAGTTGGTGCCTCTTGACAGGTGGAAGGCAAGAGAGAGCAGATAGAGAAGAAGAACAGGAGGGGGAAAATACAGAACCACTCAAATCCTGTTCAAGAGGAATTAGAAGGTATCAGTAATGAGACGATTCAAATCATATTCCAGGAAAATGAGAGGAAATGAGTAATGAGAAGAAGACCTGCTAGTCAAGAAGGTCATTCAGCAGAACAACCTCAGGAAAGCTGGGAGAGGCGGAGGCTTTAGGCAAGCTTGCCATGTTAGTCAGCAAAGAGAGAGAGGGAGATTGGAAGGTGCCCACCAAAAGGCATATAGGATCTAGGGAAATTTCTCAAGATTTTGAAGTAAAAAGTATTTGAAATTCCCAGGGTTAGAGGCTACGGTGGAGAAGAGATTCAAAGTGCTACAGGTCAAAAAGTTGAGGGCATAGGTCTTGGAAGGGAGGGCAAGGGGTGGAATCCAATGTGAAGAAATGTGCAAAATTGTGTAAAAAATTCTTCTGATATATTAAAAAAATATTTGAATGGTTTAACTAAGCCTTTTCTTGAAGAAAAAGAAATATGTCAGAGGAATTTCTGACAGGAGGAAGACCAAACTGGAACCACTGGTCTCATGTGTAAACGGTGCCCAAATATGAATGGCCTCAGATGGTAGCGTTTCAGATCCTTGTATGTTATGCTGCAAAAAGTGTGTTCCTTTAAGTGCAGTAGAAGCTCTCCTAATCAACCTCCCCTTAACCAACTCACTGAATTAATGATGTCCTCCATTTTTTCTGAAAATATGCAGCTCACACTTCTTGAATGTTCTGGGCTACTAAGCCCTCTTATTTCAACTCCCACATATGGGATAGAATGTTTACCAAGAGTCAGTTATGAGTTTCTCCAATCTGTTCATGTCAGACATACTTGATACTGTAATTGTGTAATTGAGTTAACTCTTCTGTAACAGATGAAATAGGCATGTGAAAAGAATTGTCTTTACTTAAGCCAATTTGGAAAACTTTGTAAGGATTGTGGATTCTTGGTGTCCCTGCTTAGGACATGGGAGTTAGGCGGGTGGAAATCAGAATGTCAGTGTTATTCCCCATAGAATTAAGATTGGATTATGCAACCTTATGATGACATTGCAACACACTTTGTAATGATCATTCCAGAATTTCACGGCCAAATTCATGCTGTTATAGGTAGCTCTGGACAACTGAAAACCTTTCCCTAGAAGTAGAAAACGCATTCTTGTGGAGAGGCAGATATGTACCTGTCATGTGGAGAGTTTCGGTTCATGACAGAGAAGGAGATTATCTAATCCAAGCAGGTTCAGCTGCTTCTCCTGAACTCAACCAGTAGGCACCTTTCCTCTTGCTGTGGAGAGAGAAATGTGATTAGTAGGATTTACTGTAACTGATTTTGTTCCAGGTGGAAATAAGTCGAGGCCAATGGAGCGCCCCTCCAGCAAACCCAACTCACACCCACCCACACATTGCACACTGTAAACATGAGGTATAAACAAGACAACTATCAAATATGCAGGAAAATCATAAAAATCTGAACCGAATTTACACTCAGATTGAATTTATACTTCAATTTTAATGGAATCACAAGCAGACATAATAGGTTATTTATTAAGGATGTGTTTTATGCAGATCACCCAGTGAACCCCACTCAGAGAAAAGCTCTCAAACGTACGACACTGACAAATGTGTATTAGTGTGGGACGCCTGAGTGGCTCAGTTGGTTAAGCGGCTGTCTTCGGCTCAGTTCATGATCCCAGAATCCTGGGATCGAGTCCCGCATCAGGCTCCTTGCTCAATAGGGAGCCTGCTTCTCCCTCTGCTTCTGCCTGCCACTCTGCCAGCTTCTGGTCTTTCCCTCTCTCTGACAAATAAATAAATAAAATCTTTAAAAACAAAACAAAACAAAAAGAAAACAAAACAAAACAAAAATGTGTATTAGTGTGTTTTGAGTTATGTTAAGGTGTGAGTCATTTTTACAATTTCTCTTTTTTAACTGATTTTTTAAATTTATTTTTTAAAGATTTTTTAACTTTATTTATTTGACAGAGAGAGATCACAAGTAGGCAGAGAGGCAGGCAGAGAGAGAGGAGGAAGCAGGCTCCCTGCTGAGCAGAGAGCCCGATGCGGGACTCGATCCCAGGACCCTGAGATCATGACCTGAGCTGAAGGCAGAGGCTTTAACCCACTGAGCCACCCAGGCGCCCTTAACTGATTTTTTAAAGTTAACAACTGCAGCACTGGTTTCATTCACATTGGACAAGAAGACTTCTGTTAACCTTACTTTTCAAGGTTTTTGTTGCATTCATTAAAAGAATAGCATGGTTGATATATCACTTTGAACTATAAAGGAAAGCATACTGTTGCATGATCAACTCTGGACTCATTTCTTCTTTCCTTTATTCTTTCAAAACTGACATGTTGTTGTCTTGTGCCAGGCACAAGATAAAATGAGATAAAATGAGAATAATAATAAAAATATTCTTTAAATAAAGAATATTTAAATGAGATAAAATGAGAATTAATAAGATTAAAATGAGAATTGATAAGATTTAATCTCAAGTAATTCACAATTTTGTGTTTATATAAGGAGTTTTTATTTGGTAAATTATACTATGTCAGAACATTAGTCCAAGTCTAGATAATATGTGTGAAGACTTTCTTAGGGGATACACACACAGTTTTCAGTGTATTATTAAGTCTGACCCAGAGTAAAAATGAGGGAAGGAGGTCTATAGAAAGTATAGCAAGGCTGCTGGGAATTCTGAGTCAAAGTCAGAGTAAAAGTCGGATGGCCATCAGAAGAGGTGATGCTCTGTCCTTGGTTCCAGCTGGAAGACTCTGGAGCCAACATGGTCATGGATTTCAGAGCTCAGCTGCTGAGACTCTTGGTCAGATAGACTCCCTGTAGTTGCAGATCTGAGGGGGACATTGTCATGGCCAATGCCAGCAGGTTCTCAAGTTTAAAATTTACAAAGTCTAAACAATACATGCTCATCGTAGGAACTAGAAAAACAAGCAAATGATATTTCTCAGCTTATTTCCTCCCTTGTAATCCATTCCCTACCTCCTTAGAATGACCTTTGTAGAATGCAAATCTAGTTATTGTACCTATCCCCACTGTCTTTAGCAAAATATTTGAACTCCTTGGTGTGTCTCTCTACAGCTTGTACCCCAGGCTTCCCTACAAGGTTGTCATTTGTCAGTGGTTCCTATTTATAGTTTCCTGAACACTTCTGCTGTTTTGCCTCCCATGGGACTCTTATCACTGAACCTTCAAGGCTTACCTAAATGTCACCTCCTCCAAGAAGCCTTCTGTTCTTTCCTCCCCTATTTTAATCAGATACCTTCCTAAGTATGCGTGTTTCACCCTGTACTTACCTCTAAGGTATATATGTTTGCCCATCTGGTTTCTTCCACTGAAGACAGTGAGCTCCCTAAGAGTATGGATGGGTTTTTCTCCCAGGATAGTGCCCGGCACAGTGTTGGATACATAAAGGCTAACTTACTGGTTGATCGTTAAATGAAGGAATGTATGCATGAATACATGCTTCTCGCCAGCCCGAGAAAATAAGACTCTGTCCAACGGAACGTAGGGAAAATATATCATTTATTAATGGTGGCTATTATTTCAGTCTGTGAAATAAATTTTTCTGGCTATTATAGTTCACAGTGATGATGGACATTCCCTAAAAAAAAAAGCTGTAATGATATGCCCCTCCACGTTTTATGTCCACAAGTGCTTTGCTGTAACAGTTTATCGAAATCCTCCCAACATCCCTTTGATGACCTAAGTCTCTTTTAGCTGAGACTCTGAGCTCAGACGCCTCTGCCATGGCAAGTGGCGATGATTCCTCTTGTGCTGGGCTGGGGAGGAGGCTGAGGCTAATGGCACTTAGATCACCCCCCACACTCCGTTGCCCAGAAGGCAGAGCCAACCTAGAGTTCAGCCCCTCACCCCCCCCCACCCCCACAAAGACACACTGCTTTCCAAAGAATGATTCCTACATGCCCTGGGGGTCAAACAAATTGAACTGATGATATGAAATGTTTCCTCCTGACCAGATATTAGTCGAATCATATGCTTAGCTCATTGCCATCAGGTGGGGGGGAAAAAAAAAGTGGAGGAGTCGGTGAGGAAGGGCTGGACAGATGAAAACACCCTTCTGTTTAGGTGATTCCCATGAAAAATCTGTGCTGCATTTCTAAAGATTTTATTTTAGGGCTTTTTAAAAGGATCTTCCGTTACTTAAAAAAGAAAGAGCCCTTCATCCTCATTATCGTCAACATCATCAATTTTGCAAGTGTGTTTTACTTCGGGGCTCTGTTCAATTGCCCACCCCACCCCCGCCCGACAACAATAACAGCTGAATAGGTTCTAGCTGATTATATCTTTCTGTGTTAAAACAAAAACAAAAACTATACCCCTTGGATACTTTGCAATACTGACTGTGTGGGTGATTCTGGTATGAATGTGTTCAGTAGGCAAAGGGAAATTGATGATACAGCATCATGGTATGTCGAGTGAATTTAATTTATTCATTCTATTGCTTTTCCTCTTAACAGGGATCATTTAAAGTCAATAGTAGTTTCATTTTAAAAGCTGTGAATTCTCAAATCTTCTAATTTAATTATGAAATTGAAAGAGATGTCGAATCATTTTGAGTTTACATTTATACAAAGTAAATAAGGTGGGCATGGCTTGGGTACTAAATGACATATCTCTCAAGTGTTTCTAATTAACTTCATTCTCACATTTTAATTCTGTATTCTCAAATAGTGGCAACCATTAATGCCGTATTCCACGATAATAGTATCGGTTAGAGCATGTGTATTTTTTCCGCCTCTTCTCCTAAAGCTAGAAAAGCCAGGCTGTTCTGTTGTAAACTTTTATTGGCAGGGGTTCATAATTCAGCTGTAAAATTTCATGCTGGGCTGCGATTCAGTGCACCAGCCCTATGCCCTGAAGAGCTTATGATACTACAAAAACAATTGTAAAAATCCATTTTTTTTCTCTTTTTAGGTGGACCAGGAAAAAAAAAAAGGTACAGTGAGAAACATTTTCCTTTCAAAAATACACTTTCTAAAAATAAAATTTGGCGGATGGAATGATCTATTCGGAACTTAGCTCTCAGCCCTTACCCATCAAAATAACTATTAGACAATACCAACAGAAAATGTACACTTACAACAGGTGCAACTCGCTCCGTGGTACTCGGAGTGCAAGAAATGTCACCTTTCTTTATTTTTCTAAGTCAGATTAAATCCACGGTGAGGCCTCTGTCATCGAGGTTGACAAGAAGTCCAATATCAGTCAATTTGGGTGCCCCCTCCCGCCCTCAGACTGCATTATGACTCTGGGGCTTACGCAGTGCAGAAGAAGAGCAAAGGGCACAGAACTAGGTACATGGTGGCTTTTTGATCCCTGCCCAGGCAGCCAGTTTTATTGACAGAGGCACGACCACCCACCCACACCCTCTCCCCTGTCACCCAAGTCAAGCTCAGTAATGAGAACTTCGACAAGGTTCCTTAGTCCCCAGGACTCACAGCGCCGTCCCCATCGGAGCTCTCGCCCTTGCACATAAAGGGTCCAAGAATGGGTTCAGGCCTCTGACCCTGAAGGACCCCCAGACAGCTGTGCGCCTGCACACCCACACACATCTTCCTCACGTCTCCCTCTCCTCTGGTCCCCCACTTTGCTCTCTCCCCAGTTTCCAGTCTGTTCAGATCAATTACACCTCATTAGATGTCTATTTTTGGAGAATACAAATTTACTCTCTTCTGACTCTAAACCACAAACCACTGCGTATTTTTACCTTCTCACTGTTCCTGGGGAAGAAGGAGGGCTGACGAGAAAGGGGTAGAAGGAGGTTTTGTCTTACTGTTTTTCCTAGGGCTGAAAAAAAAGAAAAGAAAATATCAGCCACATATTTTGTTTTTAAGAAATCATCCTTTCACACAGTAAAGTTCTATTTGACTTTAACATTCTCAGCACTGTGTGGAGACCCACTCGTGAGATCTGGACTGTGGTTTAAAATTTGCAACTAATGAGCCTCTGTCTTGGGGTATGTGACAGAAACCCCGACCTCATTTTCTTCATTTTCAAAATGAGAGGAATAACTTTGATATTCTACAGAATTTCTTCCCTGACCTAAAAATTTTATAGTTTATGAAGTCCTTGAAAGGCAGGTTAATAATTTCTGAATCGCTTTATGTGTGACATTGTTTTTCTATCTAGAGATTTTTCTTATCACACAAACATTCAGAGAAAGACCACAGTTTTGATAAAATTCCATTGTTCAGGTTACTGCCTTGTGTCAAAATGACATGAGCAGCTCTGAGAAATATGTGAATGTCAGCAGTGACTTTCTCAAACCTTTGATGGAATCCTTTTCTTCTCTCGAACTTGGTAATGTCCCACAGATCTGCCTCAGCAGGTCTGTGACACCCACATATTAATCTAGCAGATTCTTCTCTTTGGGACTGATATACCAAACTGCAAGTGAAATCTTCCCAAAAGACCAGGCTGCTGATTCATGATTTGGAACTCCACGCTTGTTGCTACTTTCTCCTACTTCATTAGCCCATGCCCCTTCCGAGGAGATGCTCATTTCGAAAGAGAAACAGGGTGAGGGAGAATGGACTCTCTAAGTTCGGAGTTGCCCCTCCAAAACTAAAAGACCACCTATGGCAGATATTAATTGACATTAATTTGTCATATTGAATCCTCAAATTTCTAGTCCGTTCTAAATGATAAATGACAGTGGGCCATTAGGAGCAGAACCGGAAACAGAGCTGCTATTAACATACCACGACCACATCTTGAGACAGGAAAGATGCCGATATGGAGGGCATTCAATGAAGGTGGTGGAGGTAGCTGCAGATGGGGAGATGTGGGTCTGGGAAGCAAGAGGAAGTTACGACTTGTGGAAAATCTTGTTTTGTTCCATCATTCAGTCCTTCAGTGCAACTGTTTATCTCACTAGTTAATCTTTCAAGCTTCTGTCTATAAATGTATTTTTGTGTCGTCAATGCCCAGGACTGTGGCGAAAGATGCAGGCTGCAGGCAATCTTCTGTTGGTCACACCGCATCACCTTGCCTCCCCCTCCCTACATGCACCCAACCCCCCAGCCCCCTGCACCAGGTGAGCTCCGATGGTTTCCCTCACTATGCGGTTTGACGTTGAGACTGGCTATTGTGGGGCACCTGTAAGAGACGGGAAGCTAGGATCCCTTTGCTGAAGTCACACCTGGGTCATCCTGCCTCTTGCAGACCCCACTGTCTGCCTGAGCCTTCAGAACGAGGGTAGTAGAGGCCCCTGTTACTGTTTCTGTATTCTTCACCATTCATGGTGAGGTTTTCCTATACCCACTCGTTTGTCAGTGGATTTTAAACGCCCCTCAGATGACCCCGTTTTAGTGTGCCGTCTGTTTCTACGGGGACCTTGACTGGCATAAGCTCTAAGGGAGGCTTTCTGGATGAGCTGAATGATAAGCTGCGTCTGGAAGGAGTTAGGAAGGCACGGGTGGAGAATCGGTCGGAACAAGAAGGAAGAGGGAAAAGAGCGTTTCAGCAAGAAGGAGCAAGGTGTACAGAACCGAAAATGCTATATTTAGTTAACAATTCAAGGATAGGATTTACTGCTTTAAGTGTGTATGATAGGCTGCACATTCACGGTTGGCCTTTCCAAAACATTTGCCTACTAGCAAGCCCTTCCATGGGGAAAGTTTCAAACTAGGATCCGTTCTAGTTATGCGGTTACATAGAGCAACTAACAAACATCCCACCAGGTGGCGCTCATGCAGTAACTTTGGAAAACCCAGCCGCGGTGAATGTTAAAACGCTGAATTGGAAAATATTCCTGTCAAACAGATGTTCTTGTCTTTGATGCTGTATCTAAGTTAAGGTAGGAATGATGAGGTCGGAAAGGCTAATAAATTTATTATGTGGTGGAAAACTTATTTCTCCTTGCCCATGAGACAGAAAAGCCATTATTTTTAAAGCACGATGTTAGCTGTACTTTGTTCATGGTGACACCACATTCTCCTAATCCTTCTCATGCTTTTGTTATTCTTTGTGTGATGTGTGTCTTTGGTTATGAGTAAAGAAGAAGAGATTATAGTAGTTGCTGTAAGCTGACTGCTTAAGAGTTCGGCACATTTAAATAAATCTGTAGCAGGAAGGAAAAAAAAACCGCTTTGGACACTGATCATCCAACAGTGAATAAAAAATGTAGACAGCACATTAATGCAAAGAGGCAAATGATGTGTGAGAGTGGCATCGCCCGTAAACAAAGCAGACAGTTTGACAAAAGTGTTTTTTCCCCCACTTTGATCAAATTGACTAGAGCACAGTGCATCCAGCTTGTCAAAGTGCTGGATCTGGTTTCCGTCTCTCTCTATGCCTCTCCTCACCCAGTCCCCACCGTTCTTTCATCTGGGTCTCCTCCCTGGGATGAAATAGGTTGTTAGGAGACTGAGGGTGATAGTAGCACATAATGAGAAGCGAGACAGAAATGTCTCGGGCTCGGGATCTTTTCTCCCATCCTCTCCTTCCCCGGCTACAAAGTCTGCAGACTTTCATGGGAAGCTTGTTTTGCAGCTCAGCGGTGTCAGCGAGAGAAGTGGGGCCGCTGGCGGCCGAGCGCATGGCTCGCAGATGGATCATCGGGGTGCAGGGCGGGCCCTCAGCGGGGCACACCCGGGAACTCGGTTACTCCTCCAGTACCAGCAGACAGACTCCTGTGCGGAGGCCGTGGGTTCAGAGACCCGGAGGCCAAAAAGGAGGGTAGGAGAGAAGGGAAGCAAAGAACTAGTCGATACCAGAGAATTCACATAATGACTTCCAGAAATACTGGAATTACTGATTAACCTGAGAGATGAAGGTTATCATCCCCTTGGTACAGATGAAAAAAATGGAGGGACGGGAATTTTGAGGGTTTTTCTGCAAGATCTTCCAACTGCAAAGAGAACAGAGACAAAGACAAAAGAAGTGCCCTACGGTCAACCTCAAACAACCTATATGGAAAGGGAAAGATGTACCAGATGCAGTAAAATCGAGCTCTTCTTGCCCAGAGATCACCCTTTATGGTAGCGAGTCATTTAGAAAACAGAGCTTATAACCAAAATGTATTTTGTCTCAGCAAGGATTGGTTGCGAAGGGAGAGATTTTGTCCTGACTTTGGATTAGTCCAGTGACCTCAGTGCACTCACAATCTGTAGTCAAACTAATCATGCCCAGTGGACAGGGACATCTCAGCGTCCTGTGCTTAGAAGGGCCCCATGGTTAGTTAGTTTGTCCTCTGCTGTCGCCATCTTGGAATTCTTTGTAATTTTGAAAATGGAGGGCTCTCCATTTTCATTATTTTCTGGGCCCTGCAAGTGATGTAGCTGAACCCTGGAAATAAATAATCAGAGGATTTTTCTTTTTGACTGTTACTGGAAAAACATCAACTCCTCCTGTTCCTCTTTGGTCCATGTTGTAAACTTTCAGACTGCCCCCCCCCCAATTCAGTCACCAAGTTATTGCCTCAAGTAGACTGGCTGGAATGTGACAGTTGGTTTGTCATTTACATCAGGGCATCAGGGTTCTTTAAATAGCCAATTCTTTATTATTTTTTTTTAATTTGATAAATCCACATTGAACATCCACTCTGTGAGCGGCACTTGCCAAGTCTAAGGTGATTTCCCAATTCTCGCTAGCAGCGTGTTCTTCCGACTTCCCTAAAGGAAGGGACGCTGCTAGCTTGCAGCTCTAAGCCGTTCAGTGTTCCTACTTGTGTCTCCTCTCGGAGAATGACCTTTCATGATCTTGTCCTTCAGAACTGAGAGCATCTTATTAATTCCCGTTTGTACTGCCTACACTTACTACCAGCGCGGCAACTGCACTGTCATCTGAGAAATGAACCCCCGTGGAAATCGCCATCCTTGCCCAAGGCGAAGAGAGTTCTTCTGGCAGGTCCTCGTGGATTTGTGAAATATTAAATATGTTCCATATTCTTCGTACATTAAAAAAATCAAATCTGAGAAATCTCTTTATGTATTAACTATCTGTCTCTACATAATGTTACACTTGGCATGGTTCAGAGGGCTTTGGTTATAGTCTTATTTCTGTAGAATCTGTTAAAAATAGATCATGGGACTAAAAATACCTGGATTTAAAGACAGCATATACAAACGCCAAACAAACAAACAAAAGACACACACACCCCCTCCCAAAAAAGAGAAGACCTTTGAACAATGCACAACCAGAGTGCGTACGTGGTGTCCATTTCAAGAATTAGTACCTCAGTCGAGTACTGAGGCCTGAGAGAGCCTTAAGTGGCTAATGCTCACACTGAATGGTGCAGAGAGAAGCTATTAGACCTTTTCCAAATAGTTCTGGAAGACTGTGAAGAGGAGGTGGGATTGCATGAGCTATTTGGATGATGAAAAGAGAGATGACTTGGCAGACAGAAAGAGAGAGCATTCCAAGAATATGGCACAGTTTGGAAAAGGCTTGTGTGGAATGACTGGGTGATTGAGATATTAAGCCAATTGGCTTGAACTGAGTGGAGGCTCATTCCAAGGAAGGATTTCAAATTTGATTCAAACAAAATAATGGCTTTCTGTAGCATTATTGTGGTAACTCACTAACTAACTAACTATATATATATATATATATATATAGAGAGAGAGAGAGAGAGAGAGAGAGAGAGAGAGATCTCAAATATACACTACACACATCAAAACCCAAGTTATAGAATTCTTAGAAGAATGAGTCTCCTAAGTAATCATGAGAGCGTGAGGTGTGAGGCTGAGCAACTTCTGCTACCCTCAGGAGTAAACAGAGATGACCCCATATACTCCACTCCATAGGACAACGAGAAGCAAATTGCTAGAATGGCTAGAGGAGAAGAGAGGAGGAATGTGTTCTCACTTCATTGTTGTGAGTAAAGAGAATATGGACCTTCGCCTCGGCGGCTCCGTTATTGTTGGTGTTGTATCCACAAGCACTCGAGTTCTGAGCAAGGATTTGGTGACCTGGGCCTTTGGGCAGAAGGTCCCTGTACCTTCTACACGATTGACTTCCAAACCCAAGTATGAATGCGTTTATCCCCATCATAGATTATATGATTCTAAGGATGTTCGCTGTTTATAAGAAGCTTATAGATTAAATAAGGAGAGAAATCGTGCTCACCTGAAAGAATTAAACAAGGAAAAGATGAATCGTAATAGAGACACTCTTACTTCCAGACGATTGACTCTGACAAGAAGCCTGGAGGAAGGCAACGTCAACGTGTGCTGGGAAAGACCAGAGGAGACCGTCAGGAGGGGCTGGTGTATGGCGTGCATCCTAAAGGATGAGTAGAACTGAAACACTTAAAAAAGGCAGGACAGAGCCTGATGGAAAGGTCCAGAACTTGAGAGGAAAATCATGGTATGTGGGAAAGAGAAGTCAGGACAAGAGGGTGCTTCCTTGCTGTCCAGAGCAGAAGGCTTCCAGAGGACCTGCGAGAAAGATGAGACTAAAGAGGGAGGTGAAGATCTCATGGACACCAGGAAATAGGGCTCATTTTCTCAGCTGTGAGGGATGAAATCATCAGAGAATAGCCCTCTCTGCCCAAACCCAGGAGAGAAAGTTCCTGTTTCGAAGACTTTCAAGAAGTTTTTCTCCCCGCCCCCCCATACAACGTTGACTTGCCCGTGCAGAGCAGAAGTAAATCACCCACACTGTACGCAGATTTTGACAGCACCATCTGAAGAGCGACCAGATAATTTGTCTTCGTGAAAGGACGTGAGCATATTCTCGAGCTCTGCCGTTGCCACAGGAGCGAGCCCCTCGTGGAGGGGCTCCGGAGTGCATCGTTTGGCACATCCCGCTGCCCTGGCCATCTGCTTGCTGCACCTTATAACGCGGTCTGGCAATTCCGGAGATGGCACGGGCGGCCCAGCAATAGATCCATATGTCATTCTCCTCCTCCTTGCTGGAGACGCAGAACAGCCAACTTCAAGACACCACCGGGAATTTCAAGTCACGGGACTTCCTTTGTTTCCTCAAAACCAAGGCTACCCCCGGCTGTTCTAAAAGGGCGAAAACAAACACGCGGTCGGCGGGAGCAAACCCCTCCTCGGGTTATTAAGAGTCAGTTTCAGGGTCTGGGAGTTGGGGCACCACCACTGCCGACACCACCACTGCCACCGAGCACCCCCTGAGGGTGAGCACGCGTGCATGGTGTGGGAGGAGTCATTCCCTGGTGATGTACACGTTTATAGGAAGCTATGATCAGCGGCGGCGTTTTCACATCTGTGCACTGGATCGCGCCATCTAGAGCCTCGTCGTTCAGGCTGTGGTCCGTGTGCTGGTGGCATCTGCGTCCCCTGTCCCCTGGGAGCTTGTTAGAAAGGCAGTACCTAAAGCCCCCCCCTAGACCTGCTCAATTGGAAGTTGCGTCACACAGACTCCCCATGCACATTCAGGTTTGAGCTGAACTGATCTAGCAAAGGATGCTCAGAGAAGCTTCTGCCTGTGAAGATAGGACTATTCTGGGCAAATGTTCTTGCAACAGTGAGTGAGGGAGGGCTCATCCTGCTCCATCCAGGAGTTTATATTGTAGAGAAAGGTCACAAAGGTTATTTCCTTGCAAACTTTCTACCAAACAGGGAGCCTACATGGAGCACTCAAAGGATGCCCATTGGGTTAGTTCATGTGTCTTCGGGCCATCCTCAGGTTGGAAGCGCAGAAGGGTTTCCATTTGGCATCCTCACTCCAGTCTCTGATCCATGTTGAAGTGACCACCTCTTGATTCAGGACACTTAAATCTCTGCTCACGGTTTGTTCAGAAAAGAGGCTCGGGTGCTAAAGGATTGAGTAGTTGACCTTATTAGCAACTGCTCTGCTCCGTGGTCCAGCCCACGGATCTGAGTGTCGGGCACGGGCTCAACAGCCCCCACCCTGGTGGCTGCCCTTCCTTCCTCCACTGGCTGAGTCTGCTTGCACACTCTATTCATGAGGGTTTGAAACCCCCTTTGGCGGGGAAAAGTCTCTTCCTGCTTGGGGTCTGAATTGAAAATGAATTCCCTATTTGCCCAACACCATGACACTTCGCATAATATCATTTACCGCCCCCCAGGCAGCAACAGTTCTGGACGACACTTCTCAAACAGTTTATGCCCAATATCATGTGGGTTACTGTTGCTCGTGTGGAAAGGGAAAGGACAGTTTCGAACTTGAACAAGAAAAAAATGCCTCCCAGGCTTCCAAAGCTCACCTCTAAAGGCAGAAAGATTACTAACAGGAACCATATTTTTAAGTCATTAAGAATTTATGTGTTTAAGCCAAGAAAATGAAAGAAGGCTTAAGAGAAATTAATTCCGTCTTGTATGGGCTGATTAAAAATAGAGATAACAAATTGTCAGTTAATGAAGCACACAGACTAGAGAGGTGAGGTAGATAATAAAAAGTGGATTATTCAGGGTACTATTTTTAATTGAAAATATATAGGACTATTTTTAGCCACAGTCCTTTGTAACGACATTGTTGCCTTAAAAAAATGTTTAGCTTTCTCAGAGCCCAGCACGCAGGATGGTCCTGAGAGCCACTCAGGGATAAGATCTAAGAAGTCCATTTTTCTGGGATTCCAAGTTTCCACTAGATGATCTACACATAGAAACACAAGAGCCGACTCTGTTTTTTTCTTCGGTCATCTAACATCCTAAGTATTTTTAAGCATGCCGCTTTAACAGCGTCCGTGTAACAGGAAAATAGTGGGTAAAATTTTTATTCCCTCAGCTGGCACTTCTTGGGTCTACACTCTACGCCAGGTACTGGTTTAGGATTCTGAAGTTGTAATCACTGAGTAAAACACAGATCTGTACCCTCGTGGAACTTACATTTTAGTAGAAGAAACGTGCAAATAAATAACCCAAAAGAGAATTGTCTTACAATTCTGACAGAGATAATTGGCAAAAGAAAAATTAGCATCACGGAAAAATATGTTAACATCTGGAGAATAATGAAATTATGAGCAACAAGCGTCGATGAAATCATGCCAAATTCAAATGATGGCTGCTCTTGGTGGGTTTCCAGAATTAACTATTAAAATAACATATTAGCCTTAAACCCAGTCTGTCTTCGGTGATGGTAGTGGGGGGGGGGCATGTCATGCTCTATTCATGGGGGATGGACAGATGCCAGGGTATTTCACGGAACCTAATTGTTCTTCCCTGCCAGGAAATCGCTATAGCATGACAAAATCCCAAGGATCAAAGTGCCTGAAGACAAGAACTCCTGTAGCAAATTCTTAGTGCTTTGGGGTTGTGTTATAGATCACCCAAAATACCCTGAAGTCGGCAGTGCCTCTGACATGGTACTGATACCCCAGATTCACCACGGGTGGTCTGTGTGACTTTGGGCATGTTACTAATGCCCTTGAACTTCAGTTTTTTTTTCTTTGCAAAATGAAAATTGCAGTACATCACAGGATCAATGAAGAGAATAAATGAGATTTTGCACATATTTGGACATATAGGTGTGTGTATATATTATAAATATATTCCACTATGTAATACATACATGTACTGTCTACTATATTCGATGCTCACTACCCAGTCAAGTTCACGGCAAATGTTAGTACCTTGCCTCAATCTTCCAACTGCACAAGATTTATAAAGCTCACATGCCCTGTATTTCACAAGCAAACCCAAATTTTCATACTTTACCTTGAGAAGTGCTTGTACCCACCATGCTGCATTTGGGCCGTGGGCAGATGAACAAGCATTTCCATATCTTGGGCGGGTTCCTGCCAGACACCAGCCGCGTTTCACCAGCACACCCATGCTCATCGCTGTAGCGGTTCCTGTGTGCTCGACTCCAGTTACGTTTTGTCCTTACTTAGAAGTAAGAGTGGAAAGCTGAAATGAAAGGTAGATGCTAGCCATGGGGAGAGCTGTTTTTAGCAAAGACAGGAACGTTTCGGTGTGCTTAGAGGGGAAAGTAAGGCTTTAAATTCAGCCTCTCCTTGGGCCTGACGTGGGCAAGCAGGTGAAGAAAAGGCGGGGCTGGGTGGCGCGTCAAGAACAACATCAGGAAGGACATACAACACAATAAATCAGTGCGAAATTACATCTCAGGATGATCTCAAATTAGGAAATAAACGTGTGTGTATTCAGCATTGCTGAAAAAGAACTTTTTGTGTTCTGTGGATCTGTGTATCTATTATTTGTCTTTTACATATGTTTTCTAGAAAGCATTTCATGCAGAAATAGGGAATTGTCTCTGTTTGCGTTTGTTGTGGTTGTTGTTCATTTATTTCCAACCTTCTACCTAAAGCATGTGAGAAAGCAGCACATTTCTCTAATCTCGGTAATCTTCCCCTCTGAGCAAGCTGGCCAGGGGACTCCAAATATTTGTCGTGCACCTACTATGTTCTGGGCATCCTGGCTCCAAGGGTGTGTTCCCCACTAGAGTTAGCTGAAGGATCTGGCGTGGATCCATACAGGTTGAGAAAGGAGTAAGATAGGCCACTGAACCTCCATATTTGGTGAGAAAACTTCTTTATAAACACCTCAGCCTAATGCTCAAACATGCATGAGCTTAGGCTTTTGTGGAAGTTTGCATGGAGGAACCAAGGCTCTGCTTCTCCAGGGGGAGCCAAGCGACTCTGTGTATACTGGCACAGACTGCCAACCTTGGAAGAGAAACATGGCGGAGTGCCATTGGAAGCTCACAGGCTGCTTCCGGCTGCCAGGCATCCAGGCATAAACCCCTTTCTAGCTCCGGAAAGCCTCCGCTGTCGCTAGCTTCTCCTCCACAGCCAGGAGCTAAATTAGATCCTTCTATACTCTGGCTACTTGCTCCTCGGTTCTTTAAGTTTTGGCCACTCTTAGAAGTTGTTCTTAGCCCTTTCTTGTGTGCCCTTTGAACGTTTGCTTAATGATTTCTTGATGGCGTCCAAGACTCGGTAGGCTAAGACCGAAATCTTTGTCACTGTAACTGAAATGGTGGATTAACGGCAGCTAAGAGGATCTCAGACTCTAACTCAGCATATGATGAGAAGTGCAAGTCAAGAGTGAGAGGGAAAACAAGGGAGAGGAGAGAGAACACATAAATGGCACCAACCTTGTTAGCAGCACGGGCTGAGGGAAAATCTAGTTTTGACCCCATATTCCTTGTTTAGCAGGTCCTGTTTGTTGCATCTATTAACGGCAGCACCAAGAACATCACACACTTGGGCTGAAAATATCCTCCTCCTCTCGTACTCTGTATATCCTAGAAGTCAACAAATACTGCCAAACAAACCTCCAAAATAGTTTGCCCAGTCTTTGCTTTCTATTACTTATTCCAGTTGCCACTGCGACAGAACCTACCTTATCTCGGTTCCCGCCATATTCACCGAGGCGCCGTCGCTCTCGCACAGTTTGGCTCCCACCAGCGAAGTTCTCTTCAAGCATCTCAATTCACCTAATGCATTGCTGCCGTCAGGATGTTTCCCCATCAAGATTTTGTTCAAAGTTTTGGGCCCCGTTTGGTCTTGCCTCCTCCAACAAGCCTTCTTCACATACCCCAGGCAGGATATGTCATAGGTAATGGATCCCACCCTTTCTCCCATCCCTGTGCTCCCCTTTTCTATTGAGAACACAAAACACCAGGCTTTGTTTCCATCACTTCACCAAACCTTTCCGGGAAGGAGCACTAACACCCTTTTAAAACTGCCCATGCAACCCACGGTTGTCATCCTGCTCATTCTGTCACCCGAAACTGGCACAACTAGTTGATTCCTCCTCTTAATCTTGTCAGCTTGGTACCCCGGACACCACTCATTCATGGTTTTCCTCCCACCTCATAGCCCCTCCGTCTCTGTTGACTTTGCTGTTTCCTCCTCATCTCTCTGATGTCTGTCCTACAGTGTTGTCGAGCTTAATTTTTGCATGTCTTCTCTGTGTTGAGTCTTTCTATGTGATAGTATCCAATCTCATGGATTTGAGTTACATGTAAAGATGATGATTCCCAACTTTATTTACATCTGTCGTCTAAAACTTTCTCCTGAACCCCACATTCATGTATCCCATGTCCTACTTGGCATATCTAGTTGGAAGTTTATGGGCATCTCTTTGACTTTTCTCACACACATCTCAAATCCATTCCAACAACCAGTCCTGTTGGCTCTGCCCTCAGAATGGAATCAGTATCCTACCACATCTAGATATTCCCACATCTGTTTCCCTTGTCCAAGCTACTGTCAACTTTTGCTGGATTGCAATAACCATTTAATTAGACTTTCGCTTCTTTTGCATTTCTACAAACGAATTCAGAGTAATCAGAACTAAAGTCCTTTCTATGAACTTTAAGATTCTCAAAGACCCATCTCCACCCACATACCTTCTCTCTCCAATATGTATTTCTCATCAAATCTTCTACAGTTCTTCCTCTCATTCTTTTGGATCCTATCTTACTAGCAACCTAGAACATTCTTAGAATATGTTAAGCCCATCCCTACCTCAGGGCTTTTCTTTCCTTCTGCTTAGAGCATCCTTCCTTCAGATCTTTGTACGGCTTCCTGTTTTTCTTCAGTTATCATTTCATATAGTTCCTATCACTAAGACCTTCTCTGAGCCCCTGTATAAAATAGCAGCCTTACTTTCTGTGTTTCTTAATGCCCTGCCTGGCTTTATTTTTCTCAATAAAGGTATCAAGTTACCACCATTTAATTGACTTACTCCTTTCTTCTTTCCTCCCTCCCGTCCTACCTTCTTTACTTCCTTCCTTCTTTGCTTCCATCCTTCCTTCTTTCCTTCCCTCTTGCTTCCTTCTTCCTTCTTTCCTTCCTTCCTTCTTCTTTCCTTATCTGTTGTTAGTGTGTTATCTTCCTGTAAGAATATATGGTCCAAAAATAATGGTTTTTGTCCATTGCTCTAACTTGACACTTTAGAACAATGCCTGATACACAGTAGGTGCTCAATAAATAATTACTTAAATATTGATTAGTTGGATAATTGAAATCAAACTCTGGTCACCAATCTTTCCACAGACACCCACCCATGACATTGTCCTGGGAACTTGTATAGTCGGGAGTGCAGTTATGGATATTACATGTCAAAGGGAACTTTGAGGAAAATGCTTGACTAACTAATGGCCCAAAGCGAGGCTTGGAGTGTTTCTTCTAGTGATAAATGCTGGAAAACCTGTGATAAATTAAATATATCAGATAGAGTGGTGTAAGAGAAAGAACAATGTACCGGAAGGCAGAAGATATATATTCAGATTCTGAATCTTATTACCTGTGGAATTTTGAGCAAGCTGCTAATCCTATTTGGCCTCCCCGTGTCATCTGTACAATTACAGTGATGGATTAGCTTGTCTCTGAGATCCTTTCTATACCTATGATTTTGTTTAATTCTGTAGATGTCTGAGGGGGACAAAATAAGAGGGAGGGAGGAAGGAGGAGAGGGAGAAAGGAAGGGGGGAATGCAGTTTTTTGATGATCCATATTTCTCCTAAGGGGTAGAAGGAATGACATAAGTTGGTGTATAAAGAAAATTGTAAAAGAGACTGTTTTCATGAGACTGCATAACATAGAAAGAACTTGGTTTTGTAAGTGGGTAGATTAGCGTCTAGAAAGACTGCCCGACTTATACTAAATTTCGTATTTTCTAGTGTCATTGGTGACCAATGGCCACACCCTTTCCCCGGAGTTGGAGTTCTTTCTTTCTGGACATGATGGGTGCAGTTTTGGTTGATTGCAGATGATATCAGATGAAATTATCCATTTCTAGATAATTACTAAAATATAAACTGGCCTGATTTTTGTTGGAACATTTTGGAACATTGATGCTTTTCTCTTCTAAAGTTCTTCATATTTTATCTGAATGATATCTATTCACGTTGTATCACTATGTAAGAGGATCCTAATTTAGTAATTACTTGATAAAATTATATAAAAACACATAACCATGCCTTGAAATATTTTCCAATATACTGAAGCATTATAACATGCTAGAGATCCTGTCTTTATTTCTTATTATCTACCTCTGAAATTTAATATAAAGATAGGATTTCCAATGTCACGTATGTGGCATTTTAGGAAGGGCTGCGCATATTCAGCTATGACCATGGAAAGTTCATTGCCGCACTTAACTAGTGTACAGTGTTTGCTTAACTAGGCTTCTCCTGAGGTTTTAGTAAGGCAGAATATGAATCCATAACTGTACCTGAAAGGAACATGACATTGTGTTTCTTAAAAGCACAACCACCCATGGTGTCAAGCTAACAGCTCAAAACTATGGTCCAATTAACTGAGGACACTGCCGAGGAGGTCAAAGATCCCATAAAAACTAGTAAAGACACTGGAGTTTAGACAATCAAAAGAATCTGGAGGAATGATCTGGGGTCATAGTGATTACCTCCAGAGCTGAAAAGAGCACTCAAGGAAAGAAGATATAAGCTAAAGTTCAAATTGTCATTTATAAAGCTTCTCACCCAGTCTAGTTACAAAGCAGAATTTAAACTCTTGTGAAATCTACCACAACAATTCATTCTTTATGTTTAGGAATTTTTTTTTTTTTTAGATGCAGGGACATGGGACTTGCAGATAGCACACCTCTGTTGACCATTTTATGAAATCGGAAAATAGAGATTGTAGCTTTTTTTCCCCAATTGTTTTAAAGTGTACCCACAAGGAACTGCAGCCATTCTGTTTAAATGAAAGCTGAACCATTTGACACACCATAGTAAAGTAAAATATAAAGTACATTCAGCAAAAAGGATGTGGATGAAATGTGAGACACATGACTGAAACCCCTATTAATATCTTGAGGTTTAAAATTGCTGAATGGGTAAGATCCATTGCTGTAGTTCACTAAAGGACAGAGACCTGTATTTGAACTGAGAACTCACTTCTCTTGACCTAAATGTGTCATAGTAATAAACGGCTCACAGGGAAGTGGTAAATCATAGTCATTAGACAAACAAATCACTGTAGACTGTCAGCATCTTCTTTGAAGAACTTAAGCCATCTTCGCTATTCAGTGGCCAGAAAGGATCAGTCTCTTTGAGAGAGAGGAGAAAAACGGGAACCCCACTTCCTTGCCATCCTGTTTTTGCAATGTCTGCTTGGCTTTATTTTGTATTTAATTTTGTATTTAATTTTTTTTTCTTAATTGAGCTTTCTATTCTGCGCTTCTCCACTCCTCTCTTCTACAGACTATTTGTTAGGTGATAGTCAGTCTCCAAAGTACACTACAGACACCATCACGGGTTTTCCTTCCCTGTTTAGGAATTGGGCACTGCCACCCATTTTCCCAGGGGTAGTGTCATGTGAGNTCTTAATTGAGCTTTCTATTCTGCGCTTCTCCACTCCTCTCTTCTACCGACTATTTGTTAGGTGATAGTCAGTCTCCAAAGTACACTACAGACACCATCACGGGTCTTCCTTCCCTGTTTAGGAATTGGGCACTGCCACCCATTTTCCCAGGGGTAGTGTCATGTGAGCATCCTCTGCTTCCGTTTGTGTCTTTATTTCTGTTCTGAGTGACCTGCTCCAAGAATTGCACTGCCCTCGCTATGGTAAGGGCTAATCCCCCACTGCTTATGATTATTGAGGTTCTTTGAGGCAAGGCTCACAATCTCAGATAAACTGTGCCCCTCAATTACAAGGGCCAGTTGAATTTGATCCTTGCCTTACAAGTACCTTATTTTCCAATATGCAGTGTCTACATTCAATTATCAGGCATTATTGGAAACACAAAGGTCACTGCTTACATCTCAAAAGCTCTTAAAGCAAACATGTTATTGCCTCCTGTACACTTTGGGCTTTGAAACCTTAGAATTCACTTCAGGAGACTATTACCATTGTCTCTGTGTTTTGAACACCATGGCATAATGGAAAATGCCCCTGATCCAAAAAACTGAATAAGCCTACAAAGCAATTCAATAGGAAAACGCTGAGTTGAAAAGATTGCAATACAAATGATTGCTTTCATTCTCCGTCTCCTTTGTCTCCACCCCTCACTCCAATGTCAAATGCCAGGGCACCTCTTCGCTAGCATGAAAATTCAAAGTCGGAATAAGAACCAGTCATTATTTTATCATTTAATATTAATTATGATGGTATTAGTCATGATGAACTAATGTTGCATTATGTAGCTTTCAAATGTATTCCCAAAGGACTTTGATTATAATTTGCCATTTTATTCATGTTCAATTATTTTAGAGTGTTGCTGAATTAACAAGATTCACTTAGCCTTAATCGCTACTTACCTCATCAGTTTATGGCGCTGACATGCCTGGCTTATAAAGACAGTCTGTGAACAGAATGAGACCGGAGCCGTCATGGTCACAGCGGCCACCCGCTGTCAGTCGTGGGGGGCCACAGCTCATCAGAGAAGGCCCTGGTCCACCTTTCGTGATTAGATGTGAGCCAGCGTGCAGGAGGAGTGGTTAGGACAATTTGGCTATGGAGAATCCTGTCGTCCGCTTCGTTACATACTTGGCCGACTGCTGGAAGCCTGTAATAGAGCACTGCCTATATTCTTCTTTCTGATGAACACTAACAGACCTGGTCCTATTTCTCCACGTCTATGTCTTGAGGAGAGAAATTGGTGCATTTGATTGTTTGGTTTTCCTGGATACACTCTGCCTGACTCTCAACGGGCTCTGGTTAAGGCATTCTTAGTCCAAATTTTCTTTTCTTTTCCACACTCTCCTTGGGCTCTCTGCTGCGTTCTACCAATATGCTTCATTTCTCCATTCGAGATTTATAACACCCCGTATAATTCATACTGAGCTTCTCATCTTGCTTACTTCATCGTGTCATATACTTAGAGCAAACCCACCAAATAATTTAAATGTTGACCAAGACCCCTGAAGTGGTTATTCACCTTGAGATCCTGACAATAGCATGGTTTAGCATCAGGAATGTTTTAAATCGCTACCATGAGTCCACTACCAATGTCAAAGAATAAGGTAGATCCAGAAAATTAAGACACGGTGCCTGCCAATTCAGCTGAACAGGCTGGCTGGGAAAGTAGTTATGTTCACCATGATGTAGATGCTCCATCAAGGACCACCTCAGTGAGCGAAATGACGATCAGAATTCTTAGCCACCAGTGGTAGCCCTCATAAAAATTTCTAGAGTTTCACGCAGGAATTCTCTACGTGGCTCTTTTAACTGGTTGACATTATAACTAAGAGTTTCCCAACCATTCCATCTTCTACTTTCTGACCCAAGGGTTTAATTCAAAGGAAAAAGTGAATTAAGATGACCTGCAGCAATGGTCTCCCTTTTATCTCTCCTAGCCACATTGTGCTATTTAAATTTACTATTCTCATACCAAGAACTTGCTTAGCAATTGGGACTGTGGCCTTTCATATTGCTCTGAAAACCGATAATGAATGACTTGAGCAAGGAATTTTTAGTATTTTAGTCATCAAAAGAAAAGGATGATATATTCAATCATGACATGAAATATATGTACGATCGCCACGAAAAGCAATGGCATTTTCAGAATTACAGAGTGGGAGTTGTATGGGTGATCATCATGCATTGTATTGTGTACACACACATACAGAGGCATATCTACATCAGTGTGTGTGTGTGTGTGTGTGTATAAATTTGTTCACTGTTGGTGCTGATAGGAAAGAGAGTTGATCCCAAATCACGTGGTTTGGATTATAATGTTATTCATGGCTAATAGGTGCTTTTAAGTGTTACCAAGTTCTGGGTATAGTTCCAAGTGCTAAATTGGTATTAACTTATTTAATTCTCACAATGACTAAATGATGCATATTATTATCCTTATTTTGCATTTAAGCCTGAAATAGCAATCCATCTAACTGATTTAATGTCACACAACTGTACTTCGATGAGGTTAAGATTTGACTGTAACTACAGGGGGGCCCATGTTCTGAACCCCAAGCTACACCGTTCTGGTTCCCGCCCCCCCAAAATATTATAAGTTCAACTGACCTTTGTGTAGCCATAGCCACATGCTTTCTTCTCTTTTGTCCCCTCCTTTAGTCAGAAGTTTCTCACACTTTATAAAAACGATTTCCCCAGAATCACTAAAGGAAAAAAATATATTTCTATGATCTTTTTTTCCCTATAGTTCCAAAGTTGGTAGAAATGTTCCTTTGAAATAGTCTGTTAATGAATTTGCAATGCATTTACTATGTGGGTTAAACTTATTGCCAAAGCTCCTGATAAAATTAGCGTTCATCTAGAAGGAATTTGGAACTATTCTTTAAATAAAAAGAAATCATGAAATTGCCAGCCTCTCCTTGTGCAGCCTGCATAGCTCCTGCTTTGGTGAGTTCTTCCTTATAGAAATTACTGAATGGCAGTTGGCTAGGGATCCTGTCTGCGCCCTGGCTCCCGCTTCCATCATCTCTCTCCAGGAGGTGGCTGCTGGGATGATTCCCCTTTCTCACTTCCCTGATCATGCCTTTCCACCTCCTTGAATCTCTTCATTGCTTGTCCTTTTTGATATGACCTTCTCCTACCGGGAAACATCGCTGCTGGTTCAAAACCCTCTATGAATTCCATCCCCCCTTGCTCGGTCCAAACTGCCAGGCCTGTTCTCTTTTTCCTCTTCCTCTTTGTTGGGTCTTCTCTCTCACTGGCCTTCTGCTTGGAAAGCAGCCTCTTCACAAGTATGAAGCTCTTCATTTTATTACAAAACAAAAGCCAGAGATGTGTTTTAAGGAGTGTTCTTGTGTCACTGTGGTGAAGTAGCATGAATGGGATCCTGATTAACTTTACCTCTGAGTGTGGCAGCCCTCTCAATAGTGTTCCAATTGATCCAACATACCCTACCCACTTATCACAGCAACTTGACCTTGGAAAAACTGCACTGAACAAAATATTTTAAACAAGCCTCTGCCTGGCGTAATGATTACCACTCTATGAAGAGCAAATGCCGTTGGTAATAGGATGACAAATATTTGTACCGCAGGAGGGAGAAAACCATGGTAAGGAGAGTCAGCAGGTCTCCCCACATCAGCTTTTATCCAGACACGAATGGGTGGGAGTCAGCCCCTGGCAGAGTACGTAGCCTTCTAAATGGGCCCATATGCTAACCAAATTAACGAGTCAACATCACTCATGAAAGCTGGTGTTATTCCTCAGTTTAATGTATTTCATTTCTTTTCAGTTCTTGGAAATTTAACTGGCATTCTTTGATGATTAGGACACAGAAGAGATTTTGACAGTATTTCATTTAAAAATGAACCTTAAGAAATATATTTATAAATTAGAACTCTCTTAGATGGTTCGTAAGCTACTGTGTTTCCCTCAGTGCGGTGAGAATCTTGCTGGTAGAGTTTCGATGAGAGGGATGTCTGGGTCACTTCCCATCTCAATCCAGTCTCCAAAGGGTCCGATTTTAAAAATTACATATTAAAAGCATCATTTACTGGTTTCAGATCTGATCCAGATTGTTCAGTCATCAAGTTGACCCATAGGGATTATAAGGAGGAAAACTAAATGCCAATTATTTTTTAGTAAAAGGAGCTAATATTATGCGAAGACTATTTTCACACCTAAGTGAATTTTATAAACATAACCTTTGCAACTGTAGTTCTTTAGCCAGAGACTATAATTCATATTTCTAATCATTTCACAGAAATGAAAGAAAATCAGAAGCAGTGGAATTCAAGTTTACCATGATCAAAATGATTCCAGCACAAGCGAAAGTTATAGTTAAGGTCTACCGGAGAGTGATGCAAACCTTTCAGGTTATGAGCGTTTTTAGTGAAGGCAATGCCATTGTCATGTTGCTGATATTAACTGTGGTTCCTTTCAGGGAAATACACTTTACCCAGTGTCCTCTGCAGCCCCTATTCCCCTACCATCTGGAATCTCTTAGCAAGGGATGATTTGGTGCTATATTAGGCTTCTCTGATCTTTCAGATTGGAATTTTTTGGGGGGTTTTATCTTGTTTTGTTATAAACACAGATACTAACTATTAATGCAAATGGACTCCGACTCAGTGTGAAAATTCTTGGACTCCTTTTTACCCTGTTGAAAAATAAAGGCGAATTTCTGCATGTCCGGAAGTATAAACTTTAGACAATAGCTCAGAAAGACTCCGATGGTAGCTAGCCTCTTTCCAGTCCATACTTTAATAAGGCAAAAGAGAACATTCAAGTAAGAACCAGAAGTAAAATTTGACTTTTAATCCTGACTTCCTTCTAATTTAGCAATCCATCCTCTTAGCTTTCTTGTGTTTGCTGATGACTCCAAATGAACGCCTTAAAGAAAAACTATAATACTCCTTTGTTTAAGATTTATTTTACCTATTTTAAACAGAGAGAAAAACAGCATGGGGAGCGGGAGGGGCAGAGGGAGAGGATCTCAACTCCACACTGAGTGTAGAACCCACACAGGGGTGGATCGGGGTGGGGGTGAGGGACTCGAACTCAGGACCCTGAGATCATGACCTGAGCCAAAAACAAGATTCCGTCTCTTAACCCGACTGCATCATTCAGGTGCTCCTGAATATGATACTCCTTACTTCTTTCAGTCACAGTTCTCGTAGGTGAAGGGGATATACAACATAGACATGCACACATTTCTAGACTCTAGTGTTCACTTCCCGTAGCAATGCTGCTCAGTCATCTGTGCTCTGAGATAAAGCTGCTTGAAGAAGCAGCGGCATATGCATTGAGCAAGAAATAAGGAAAAATGGGTTTTCATCCTAATACTACTGACAAGCTCTAGATCTTAGGACGATTCATGGCACCTCAGTTTTTCACTCCTAAAATGGGGGTACTCTATCTCCTTACCTCAAAGATTTTGCCAAGACTAAATATAGTAATACCTGAGCACACACTTTGTATACTTAAAATTAGTATAGCAGTATAAAATAGGATACATAGGTTTATTATATTTGTCAGCTGAGATTATAGGTGAAAGACGAACACAAAAATACAAATCAAGTTCGGGCTAACATAGTGAGATTAATTCTGCTTAGCACTCATATGGAGATATTGATTATTTTTAGGACTCACGTTTTTATTTCTTATTGAACAAAGACCAATCTATAAAAACATACTCTGAAAAGTATTTTAAAAATTGTGCCCGAACTAACTAGATTTAAGGAAAGCTATATTCCTATTGACTGATTAGAGTGATGATAATATTGATCCACACTTCCATTAATAACAGCATCATCAGACATTTGTAAGAATTAATTAAGTTTCATACTTTTCTTACTTGGAAATGAATTAATAATTCATGGAATAATGAGACCTGAACAACCAACACCATTAACTGGTTCTTAGGATGAGTTTAATCCCTTAATCTTTTAATCTAATCACTAGGAAAGTCTTTCATCTTTTATTGACTTTTACTTCAGCTGTCCTCATTTCAATTTCTAATAAATACATCTTGCTTATCATTTAACAATTTAGAAGCTTTAAAAGTAATCTGACTGCCATGAACTTACGAAATTAAAAGGGAGATGTTGGTATACATACAGTGCCTTTCATTGTATAAGAAATCACATGAGGAAAATTTATTTGACATTTTTTGAAGTGGGAAGAATTATTTCTAAAAACTTACAACACTGAAAATACCTTTTAGATGTTATAAAATCAGGGCCTAAAGTTTCTAGTATTTTTGTGAACGCTTTCAGGTCCCACCTCTCTCTCTGTAAAACTAAGGGATTTAGACTTCTCTGTTGGGAGAAAGAAATGGATCTATGAATGGAAACTTTTATTCCACAGTAGAATGGTAGAAGGTGCTGTTACTTTTCTAGAAAGCTAGCAGATTCTTTTTGAATTAGCTAACAATAAAGACAAAGGTAGAAAATATCATGAGCATGTTACTTGTGTGCAGATTTCCTTTTTTTTTTCTTTGTAAATAAAATACTCTTGCCAGGTTAAGGTACAGTAATTGCTTTTAATAAATAACTAATTCCTAAACTCCCGGCATTACCTCTGAAACCTCAAAAAATAATGCTGAAAAGCAATTCTCCTCAGTGAGCACGGCAGGGGGCTGCCTGCCTCTTCTGATATCAGGGATAACAACACAGTACTCCATCCTAAAATATATCTTCTACTGAAACTGAAGCATGCTATTGTCACTATTACAAATATTAGCAAGAGTAATAATCACAACAGTAAAAATAGCTTCATTTATCAGTGTTTACTTTGTTCCAGGCATGGTATTAGGCATTCAATATATACATGATTGCTTTTAATTCCCATATCAATGCTGTCAGATGAGCATCATTATTTTCTTGTATAAATGAGGGCACTGAGGTTTGGGGTTACTAAGCAACTTGTCCAAAATCACACAGCTAGTAAATGGCAAAAACCAAGTCTGCTTAAATGCCAATCCCTGGAGATTTATTTCCCAGGACTTTTGAAGACTTCTTTATTCTATTATTCCCTATCATAATGTAAATACCCTATCAACATGAGCTCACTGTTGGGGAAAAAGAAAAAAAAAACTTTCTTTCTTTCTTTCTTTCTTTCTTTCTTTCTTTCTTTCTTTCTTTCTTTCTTTCTCTTTCTTTCTTTCTTTCTTTCTTTCTCTTTCTTTCTTTCTTTCTTTCTTTCTTTCTTTCTTTCTCTTTCTTTCTTTCTCTTTCTTTCTTTCTTTCTTCCTTCCTTCCTTCCTTCCTTCCTTCCTTCCTTCCTTGCTTTCTTTCTTCCTTCCTTTCTTTTTTTTAAAGATTTTATTTATTTATTTGACAGAGGGAGACACAGAGAGAGAGGGAACACAACCAGGGGGAATTGGAGAGGGAGAAGCAGACTTCCCTCTGTGCAGGGAGCCTGATGCAGTGCTAGATCCCAGGACCCTGGGATCATGACCTTAGCCGAAGGCAGACACTTAACTCCTGAGGCACTTAGTCAATTTCTTACCTAATGGTTACAGCCGGGAACTTTAGTGTTCTTTAGAGAAGGCATCTTAGGATAGATTTGTTTTGTTTGCTTTGATGTTGGGTGGTGGGTGAAGACAGAAATCCAGAGGATAGACTCTTGTCTGTCTGAGGCAGGCCTGTAAGGCCCTCACTCTGGGGAGGACCCAGAGACACGGAGGCAGAGGATGCTGAGGGCAATCGAAGGAGCAGGGGGGCACATCCAAAAAAGCTTTACCCGCTTTATGGTTATGCTCTGAGGGAGCCGTGGCTGAAGGCCAATTCCCTCCTCATTTTCCAGATCCAATTTCATTATATTAAATGTGTATACACATTCTTTTGCTTATTATCCCTGGACCAAAGCAAATCACATGGGCACAGCCAGTTCCAAGGAGATCAGGGGAAAGAACTCCTCCCATGAACCCAGAAATGAGACAGCTAGAATATTGGAGAGCACCTATAGTTCCTACCATCGTTACAAATATGGAAAAGTAAAATAAAGCTAGCCCCCTTCTTCAAACACAAAAGTTTATTCTAGATGAATCGAAAACATACACATAAAACATCAGATTTTATTTATTTTTTTAAATATTTACATTCTTTTTTATTTTAAAGATTTTTTTTTTTTTTAGTTATTTGAGAGAGAGAGACAGAGCATGAGAGTGGGGAGGGTTGGAGGGAGAAGCAGACTCCCTGATGAGCAGGGAACCCGATGCAGGACTCAGTCCTGGGACTCCAGGATCATGACCTGAGCCAAAGGCAGTCGCTTAACCAACTGAGCCACCCAGGCATCCCAGAAACATCAGATTTTAAAATGTTTAGAAAACACAGAAAAATGTCTTTATGGCATTGCCTATGTGGTAATTTCCTTAAAAGGGAAGAAATAACACAGACCTGTAACAAGCAATGTTGGTAAATATCATTATATTAAAATGCTTTTGCAAGACAAAAGTATGTTTTGAAAAGTGGAAATTGTGAGTCACGCACTGGGATAAACACAACCTATCTGGCAACAATAAATTCATTTTCAGAGTACACTGATGGGCCTAAAAATCCATAAGAGAAAGACAAATAACCCCAAAGCACAGACCATCCCTGAGAGAGAAATGAAGGGTGGCCCATGATTATAAGACGTTCAGCCTCATGTGCAGTCAGGAAAATGCAAATGCAAAAGTACGACTGCACATCCATTTGGAGGCAAAAGTTAAATTTGAGGAAATGGAAGCAGATTGTAGCCCTGCTGGATGTATGATGTTGATATAACAATTTGGGGTACATAACAATTTGGATTACACATTAAAATTGAAGGTGTGCCCATCCTATAAAACCTATATTCCACCTCTTTTATTTCTCCTCTCAATCAAATATACTGGTTAGTAATGTTTACAGTTGTTCATGTTGGCACAGTTCCTAGAATAAAAACTTGAAATGATCCTAAAAGAAAGGATCCATTATTGGAATCTTTACCTCAAGGGAGCTTCATGGCAACAGCTGTCCTGTCTGTTCAGTTGACTGCTGTGCCCTCTTGCCTTAGATTGCTGCCTACGATGTAGTAAATGCTCAATAAATGGTTCATTAACTGGATGAATGAGTAATGAGTGATTGGGATACTATAAAAAAATTTAAAATAAATGAACTGGAGCTAAATATATTAATATCAACAATTTTAAAATTAATGGTGAGTAAAAACAAGTTGCAGGACATGCAACTATAATATAATTTATAAATTATAAAACACATAAAATTCTGTGTGTTGTTTATGGAGATACAAAAATATTTGTCAGCCTCAAAACAGGGACAAGAAGGACCAACAAATTCAGGAAAGAGGTGACCCATTGGGGGCAGAGATTAAGTGACCAGAGAACATAAAGGCAGCTATATTTTTTTCTGTATCATTTTATTGTTACTTTTTTTTAAAAAAAATATGACAAAACGATAGTATTTTTAAACTGGGGTGTTGCACTTTCACCTGAGATTTTTCAGTATCAATTTCTGTGCTCTCTTTGTATGAAATATTTTATGACAAAATTATTTCTTGAACTACTCAATATATATCTATTTTAAATTCATAGAGCAACTCAGGCAAATTTATTAATAAGGTAAGATAATTTATTACACTCTCATTTTCAATAGTGTAGTACCTTATTTTAATAATTTATTAATTTTGACTAGTCAAGTTCTACCAATTAAAAATATCAGCATAATTCTGTGGTTAAAGAGCGCTGAACCTGATGTGGAAGTTCATGTCTGCCCTGTAGAAACTCACACTGGCTATTCCATTTACATCAGACATAATTAAAAGTCCCCCGTAGCACAAAGGACGCAGTATTGGCTACAATACGAAACTCTTCTAGCTCCGCCCCTTTAATCTTTAAAGATTAAAGAATCTTTAAACGTAGCAAAGTCTTTCCAAAGCACAAAAGGAAACAGCCACAGTAGTTCAAGCCATTGCTTCTTACGGTTTTTGTTTTTGTGGCTGGACGTGTGCTCTGTGTTACATTGTACTGATAGCTCAATTCTTCAGGGCAAAGATGGAAACCTCTTCACTATTTTCTGCCCTCCCAAAGCATACTCTTCTCACTTCATAAATAATACAAAATAATCATGATATTTAACCTTTCATTATAGTTGCTTTTAGCTACAACATTCATCTCTTGATGATTTGCCTCTAATTCATCTTAAGGTCTCTAATGACAATTTTAATTAAGTTAAACCGTTCGTATGGCTCTATTTATAGATTATGCTAAGTGGAGTAAATATACATGTATAACAAAATTACATATATTTGTGACTTAAGGACAATCAAGGCTGTTTAATCCTTATCAGTGACATCAGTGCGGACCCAATTAGCACAGTTTGCAGCCACTTCATAATTCAAAAGAATGTGATCATTCAGCTGGAAGCACATTTGACAGAAACTCCATAGTCATGAAGGTAAAAGCTTGCAAGATCACCCACTAGGATGGAGAAGCTGTCATTCTTTCATCAGTGCTGTTGAATACTAATGTCAAGGTCAGAATGGTGTAATTTTAGGCTGCCAAAATATTGCTGGGATGGATATTCCAGAAGATGTTTAAGAAAGTAAAGAAATAGAACTTTGGAAAACTTTTGTAAGGTATGGTTTGATATGACTCTTTGCTGCCTGGAGACAATTCTCCATTTTATCATTGTTTTACAACAAAATCTTCTGCTAGTTCTCCTGCACAATGATTCAAATATTCTCCCTTTCTTTTGTCCCCTATATTATTAAATCCATATCTTGGCTAAGAATTGTAACTATTGTAAAAATCTATTCCTTTGAAATTCTAATTTTAAAAGAAAGCCTGCTTTTGTTAAGCTTAACATTCACCCCATTCTGCTACAGGTGGAGTGAGAGTGTAAGATACATTTAATTCCGGTGCAATTTTCTAAAAATGTCATTTCAAACACGTATGTCTCTTCTCCTTAGAGTGTAAAGGATAAGAATGTAATAAATGGAGAAAACAAGTCCATACCATATTGAATTTCCAAGACAATAGCTTGTTCTAATTAAATAATGATAATTGTTACATTGTTACTAAATAACATTTATCTATGAAACATTCCTTTTTGAATGTGCTTTTATGTACACTATTTATGAAATCTTATCCTTATAACAATTCTGAGAAGCAGAGGGCTGTTTGTTGCCAGTCTTTTAAAAGAGATGCTTGAGTCTCTAGCAGTTCTTGACTTCCTGAAATTTCATATAGCATGTAGGGTGAAAACCTGGCCCTGAACCCCAGCTTCTGGAATATGTATCAATGTCTGTATAGTGTAAAGGACTGGCCATTTATTCCAGTCTTCTTTGGACATGAGATGCTAACTTATTCTCTAGATTTCTTGCTTTTCTTTTTTCCTTTTCTTAAATTTTAAGGACAAAATAATAGGCAAAATGTATTACATGTTTCTTTTATTTTTGTTTTTACTAAAAAAATTCCAGACTCTGTTCATTCAAATAAAGAGCAACAACAACAAAAGAAAAAAACAAAAACAAAAACAAAAACAACCCTCATAGCTGCTGTGATCTGATTGATTTTACAAACATAAATATGTCAATGAGCTATGCGAAACAATAGCTCAGTAGGATTGCTTTCCATATTCCAGATACATTTTGAAAGATGTCTAAAATGACATGTTTGCAATGAAATATACATGGCCGGGTGAACTTTCCTAGTCTTATCTTGCGCCTCAGTAACTCTAAAGAGAAAGTGAAATCTTTTCTTCTGCATCAGACATATTTTAAAAATATTTAAATGTTGTTTTCAAATATCCCTTAGCCTTCATAAACATATTGCTTACTTTTAACAGTTTCTGATTTTAACTTACTATTAAGGGCAGCTACTCGGGGCTTAAGGGCAGAAAGCAATTACCTTTTAAAGTGTTTCATGGTGGATGTTTTAACAGAATCGATGCAATCTGCATTAGACGATGCCTATGCTTAGCTTTAAAAACAATTTATCAGCTTCCTACAGTGCTTTAAATCTTCTGAGATGATTATGTAGACAACACTACACGCTAGCTCAAAGTTAAGCAATCTTTTTGTGATTTGGGTGTAAAATAAATATTGATGCCTGATTTTAAATGACTAGCCACTTGGCTTTTGAATCATGGAATAAAGGCTGCAATGAGCCATGCTCAGCACTGAAATACCCAATGCCAAAGTGTCAAGGACAGATCTAACTCAGAGGTCACCTTCTTACAGTCAGGGTTTGAAGAATAGGAGACAGCATCAGAGAGTTGGGGAGAAAGGTATTGCAAAAGTTCAACACAAGGCATGAAGCAAAGTGTATAAAGAAATAGTATTTTTTTTCCAGAGTATCTCATTTTTACTCTTACAGCTATTTTCTCTTTGTCTTTTTATAGACTACATTGGTGTTAAACCTGAATAGCATCAATTAGATAATCTAACAAATATTTGTAGGAGTCCAACCAGGCCCTGTGAAGAGACCTGTGGATTCATCCATAAATAAACTAAGTCCTCGCCCTCAAGATGTTCAGTCTGGGGAAATAGTTCCCCAGCAACGTGTGATATATTTATATTCTATGATTCTCCCTGACTCCTTCCCAGTTTCCTTAAAAAACATAGACATCTCAATTAAGACGGGTGCAAAAAAATAACAAAAAAATAAACACAGCACCAGTGGAGGCAGAGGAGAAGGAGATGCCTTGACATCATGCACGGTATTCATCCACTCTTTGACTTGAGAAATCGAGCTGATCACCAAAGTCGTGCAAAACCACTGGGTTAGTTCTTATGTGATGAGGTGCTGTGTGGTGCGTAGCTACCCACTCCCGCCAGTGCTGTGGCCTGATAGGCATTCTCCATTCAAACATTCATCTTCTCCCTGTCACTCCTCCCCAGCCTAGGGTCTTGTGGAACGAGCCATGCCTCTTGTCTCCCAGCAGGGCTCATGGCTCCGCTTGGCCCTACAGGTGTGGGGCAGTGGTGGCATGGACGGGCCCGCCACGTGAAGTTGGGGATTTGAACGCGGGACTCCGGTGTTGGAAGGCTCACTTGCAGTTCCTATTGACTCCCCAGACTAGTTAACATTCCTGACGTTCCTTTTCCTCATGTTTAATGTGGGAGAAATGAACATACACACCTTAAAGGTTACGGTGAGAATTAAAAGAAATAAAACCTAGGTCCTCTCATCTGGTAGGCAAGTCAATGAATCAGTTTCTCTTCCTTCTTTCTTCACCCCTCCCTTTATTTCTTCTTCATCTCCTTCGTCGTCTCATTTTCAAGTTGTAGCTTGCTATGAAGCGGATTTGCATGAGGTCAAGAAAAGAATGCAAGTGACCTTTGTCTCCTGGTCACGATGAACTAAGATAATCAATGATTATAAGACCATGGGTTGGTGTAAAGATTAAATGAGGTAATGCAAACAATGCACTTAGCACATAGTAAGTACTCAATAAATATCAGCTGCTGATAACTGTAATATAGCCTCATTTCACTGTGAAAGTGGTGTGGAATTGCTCATTGTGCAAAGAATGGATGAAATAACACAAGCCGAGCACTTAGCATGTAGTAAGTGCTCGGTAACTATTAGCTGCTATTAACTGCTACTAGCTGGGTTTTTACTGCATGAGTGAGAGTAGAATTGGCAAAATGATCTTAGGATGAGGCTTCTGCTGTTATCCCACACCCTGCAGACAGCCTTTGATGGTAGCTGAGGAAATTGCTTTATCTTGTACCTGCAGTGAAACAGGCTACCGGCATGATCGGCAGGATGGTAATACTGGCTGAGAACTGGGGGCTGGTTGAGGAGAGAGAACGTGAACTGCTCCTTTTCTCTTAGCTCAGCAGAGCTGATTATCACATTCACCAGGACTCGAAAGGGAAAACAAGGCAGAACCGTATTGAAATTTTGTACCACTCTGAACCTTAATGAGCATGAGTTCATCCTAAATGCTCTTCTAATCCATTGATTTAGCCAGAGTCTGACAGGATTGCAGTAACGAACATTAAAAGCAATATTTTAAAACTCCATAATTCCTTTCAAAATGTTTTTGTACATATCATTTTTAGTTTTACAGTAAGTAAGCATTTATTTGGTACATTGCATGTGGCACACGATCGCTTTAAAATTTCTGTAAGAAATTACAAGGGAAATGTCAAATGTAATGGGATGCTGATGGCTTTATTTAAAATATTTACCAGGGCTATGAATTTAAAAATATTAACCTTAAATTCGAAAGGCCAAGGTCCATATCAAGTTTTCAGGAAACACATAAAAAGTGTCACTGTGAATAACAATAAACTAAACATCACTTTGAGTTTTGGCTTTCATATTCAGCTCAAAACCCTAAGCACACATTTCAAGGTTGCTTATGTATGTTAAAATATTCCATAGAAAAGTTTGCAGAAAGCTGGTATGTGAGCTGGAATGTCCTGGTTATCTTCTTAACAAAGAAATTCACTTGAACAGCTCAGCACAAAAGCAAGCCTTTCCAAAGCAACAAAAAAGCCTGCTTAAAAAAAAAAGTGTCTAATACTACATAATTTGATTTGGGATCCAAATACATTAAGAACAAGGCCCTCTTTCATTGAAGCGGTGACCCATTTTATGGCACTGGATTGCGGCTTGTTCACCTCTTTATTTAGTTGTGACTTATGCTAACCATTGGAGCCCAGGCTCTGCCATTTTTAATGGGGGACACAAGTGTGGCAGTTGGAAGACTGAGCTGTTTTTTCCATTCAAGCCTGATGTTTCCTCCTTGAAACATAACACTTGAGAAATACATGTTGACGTTCTGTATTTGCACTGTGGGCATTGGCTGGGCATCACCGTAATTGTCAGTGACAGACAGTCTTTTACAAAGATAAGTCCTCACCTAATTTGTGTGAAGCAGCCTCCAAAGAATGTCACGGAAACAGCCAGCACATGTGCAATATTGCTTTCGAATAGCATGCATGTGCCAAATGCCAAAATGAAAATTTGTAGGAATGATATCTGCAATTGAAAAAAAAGTGTCTCATCAAATATATATATATGTATATACATATAGGTGTATACATATAAATATGTATATATATGGAGAAATCTGCTTTTCTGGGAATTGTTTTGGTCAGTGTCCTTTTAATCTAAAATGACTCCTTCATCACTCTTCTTGGGAGCTGCCGTGTGCACTGTAGCAGCGAGGCATGGGAAGGACTGGGTCATACAAGGGGCACCACCAAAAGCAGCAAGTTCAATGCCACGACTTGCCAAAAGATCGCTGCTGAAACTTGTGTCTCAAAACTTCCCACACCTAATTCAATTTACTTACGTTACGCTGATTGAAGTTCAGCAAATTCATTGACGGGGCTCCTATTAAGGAATGAGGATAATAGCAATACCCTTCTAAGTGCTTTGTGTACATTAAATCATTTAATCTTCACAAGGGCCCTGTGGGGTGGAAGTGTAATTGTTATTCCCATTTCACAGGTCAGGAAGTTGAGGCATTGAGATTGGGAAGGTCGGAGCTGGGACTGGAACACAAACTCACTGGTTCCAGAGTCTGTGCCCTTAACCACTGGGACATATGAGAAAACGATGTTGATTGGACTCCACTTTATGAAGTTATGGCATTTGACATAGCGGGCATTGAGCAATATAAGCTGCTAATTATTGTTGCTGTTACTAGTATCATTGTATTTGCACTGTGGCGCCTGCAGTCAGTACTGTCATAAAGCAATCATTGGGATAATGTGATCAGTATACACAGCAGCGTTGGTAATTAGAGCGCCCCACCAGAAATCACTCTTCTCGTTTGCAAGTGCTTCAGAGATAAATTATACAGACGCTTTCTTTAATAACCAGCTTCCCTTTCCCCATGCCCATTACTATTCGGTGAAACTATTTGTAATTGTGTAATTGTATTAATGACACATAGAATTGTTTATTTTTATGTTTCAGCTCCAAGACGTCGCTTCCCTTTTCCCACTCTGCTTAATTCATTTTGGCAGCTTTACTGAAAATGTAAAACTTACAAGTGCCCCCTTTTCCGACTTTGCCCCTCAGGGAGGAGGAGGTGTTGAGACTGCCTCCGACTCTCAGTGAAAGTCCCCTTGACCCGTATCTGCATCTGTGCACGTGATGAAAATTCATGAGCTGCCTCTTTCTTTGAAAGTGAGCAGGATCTTCCAATTCCTTTATGTGAGTAGCATGGAGGGGAAGCCTTCCTGCGAGTCTGGGGGCTGGAGGACACAGTTACCGCACTATGCAGGAAGGAACAGGGCTCTGCTCACGCGTGGGGCAGGGCCTCCCTTACAGCAGACCCCGCGCAGGCTCTGTTCCGAGTGCTGGGCACCCTGTCCACCCAGTATGATCTCCACGGGATCAGTATTTGTTAGCTCTACCGTGTTCAACAGCCTCTCCTCAGTACTACCTGAAATGATTTGTTTCCCAATCCCACACTTTAAGAAACCTAGTGTTTTAATTGACAAAATCTAGACTTTTGAACCAACCAATTATCATGACTGAAGTACATTCAGGAAACATTATAACATCCAGGAATCATGGTAGAATTTCCGTAATGCTGATAGAAAAGTTCTTCAGAAGTGATTGATGAAGCTCGAAGGCATAGGTTATCCTTTCTAAACATAATTGGCGGTGGTGAAATTGACATAACGTAACAATTAACCACTTTAAAATGAACAATTGAGTGGCACATACCACAGTTCCCAGTGTTGTACAACCACGATGCTTGTCTAGTTCGGAGACATTTCTACCACTCCAAAGTAAAGCCCCTTACCTACTAGGTGGTTCTCCCTATTCCCCAAAGCCCCTGGCAACTACTAAAGTGGAATCATACCTTTTCTGTCTAACTCTTTCACTTAGCATAATTTTTTCAAGGTTCATCCATATTGTAGCATATATCAGTAATTTACTCCGTTCTATGGCTAAATAATCGTCCACTGTATTTGCGTGGAGTCTACCACATATTTATACCACAATTTATTCATCCATTCATGGGGTATTTGGGTCATTTCCACCTTTTGACTCTTTTGAATAGTGCTATGTAAACACACATGCACGCGTACTTGAGTACCTGTTTTCCGTCTGAGTGGGTATTTACCTAAGAGTGAGATTCTGGGGTCATTAGAGTATCTTTTCACTTAATGATGCAAATTCAGTATCTTTCTGGGGTCAAGTAGTATGAGCCTTGTTGGTATATATCCTTCATACGCTCTTTCGTCTGCAGAATTATTTACATCTTCCCTCCTCTCATTCTTTTTTTTAAATTTTTTTATTTTTTATTTGCCCCAGGGGTACAGGTCTGTGAATCATCAGGCTTACACCTTTCACAGCAGTCACCATAGCACAAACCCTCCCCAATGTCCATCACCCATCCACCCTATCCCTACCCCCCACCCCCCAGTAACCCTCCATTTGTTTTGTGAGATTAGGAGTCTCTCATGGATTGTCTCCTTCTTGATCTCATCTTGTTTCGTTATTTTTCCCTCCCTACCCCCCACGACCCCCCCCCCGCACTGCCCCTCAAGTTCCTCCTATCAGAGAGATCATATGGAAATTGTCTTTCTCTGATTGACTTATTTTGCTTAGCATAATACCTCCTATCATTCTTGCAAATTAGCTTAGGCATCACATCTTCAGCCTCAGAATGTCTGGGTATGCTTCTGTACTACTATTCTCTTTTGATGCCAATTTGCAGAACAAAGACAGGATGAATTCCAACATGAAATATTGCTTTGGAAAAGTGACGTTAATTGAGTCGTTCAACAAATATACTAAATCCTTTTGACCTAGACTCTGTGTTGAGCACTAAGAATACAGAGGTAAGTAAAATAGTTGTGCTCTGTGCCCTCACAGAATTCTCAATCTTAAAAGTAAATGAGGGGCGTGAGTTTTTCTTATCCAGTTGGCAATATGATTTCTAAAAGCTGTGATGGTGTTGTAGCACTTTTCAAATACAAATTGTTAATATGTGCTTTGGATCATCGTCACATCTCTTCTTGCTCAGTTCTGTTCCTCCCCTGATTAGTTCCAACTTGTAGGCATGGAGAACTAATGACCCTTTGAGACGACTCACAGTTTCATAACCGTCCTATGATCCACTGGCAAATGGAATGTCCAAAACACCCTCTTCAGAAATTAAATCTCATTCACATAGTACAACTATATGTGTACTTCTAACATTTCCAAATTCACCTAAAACTTTATCTAGCAAGAGTACATTTCGATTTTAAAACAAAAGAGCATTCATTTACATTGGAGATCCACTAGTCTCTAAACAATATAACAAATTTAACAATTCACACAAACGCTTCGAAACTAATTCATATTCAAACTGATCTTTCCATAAATTATAAAATAGTGAGATTTTTGAAGTTAGGACGCACCAGCAATAGACGGATGATGATACAGAGGTATGTACAATGTTATAGACTACCTAGTTCCCAAAACAGAGCTATTGGAACAAGATTAAGAGTTCATCAGTCTCTCATGTTACCCTGCAGGGCCAACGAGAACACAGCATTTTTGGCTCTGGGTTCAAGATGGCTGTTGTAGCTCCGGATAAGACATTTGCATCCCAGCCAGTGGGGCTAAACCCGTTCAGGACAAGCCTGTTCTAATTTTTAGGAGTATATTCTCTGAGTGGTACACATCACTTCTGCTTGTATCCTAGTAACCATAACTTCATCCCATGTCCACATTATCAGGGGAAGTTTGAAACATGGTGAGATAGTCTAAATTTTTGGAGCCTTCGTATAAAAGGAAAAGGAAAAAAATGTGTGTGAAGAAGACCAGCAAGCTCTACCATAGAGTGAATTCTCTAACATGATGAATGCTCCATTTGATTAAAGTAGATTCCAAACTAATAAAAATGTAATCTGTCGAGATTCTGGATTCCAGAATGAATTCCTTTTTTTTTTTTTCAATAACAGAGTCAGTATAATTTAGAGTAGCAGTCTAGAAATAAGAATTTAGGGGCGCCTAGGTGGCTCAGTGGGTTAAAGCCTCTGCTTTCGGCTCAGGTCATGATCTCAGGGTCCTGGGATCGAGGCCCGCATCGGGCTCTCTGCTCAGCAGGGAGCCTGCTTCCCCCTCCTCTCTCTCTGCCTGCCTCTCTACCTCCTTGTGATCTCTCTCCCTCTGTGAAATAAATAAATAAAATCTTTAAAAAAAAATAAGAATTTAATACTCATATTGTATTCAGTACCTGTATCTTTATTTATTGGTTTGGGTTTCGTTTTCAACAATGTGGAAAATAAAAGGAAAATTTGGGTAAATCTCTTCAGGAATAAAGCTCTTCCTTTTTTAAAAATTTATTTTATGGATCGATGTAGGTAGAAAATGCCACATATGGATAGATAGATACATACATACATACATACACACATAGTTATAGATATTCTCCACTTTGGGGTCACTTCCTCCTTCTGTACAATTAATGGTACACCAACATATTTTTATGTGTGTACATAAATAAATTATTCAAAACAAATTTGATTCAACAGACAAATGTAATTTAATATGAAAGGACAGAATCTGTTTCTTTGAGAAATCTGCCGTAAAGATACATTTTACACTTGAAGTTAAACTTTTCAATAATTTATTCCCTCTCTAGGCTGCTTGAAATTCTAAATTGCTCAAATTACCGCTTGGGTGCATGGATGACCTCGTACAGGGGCACACCTGATGGCAATTGTTTATATATAGAACACAATCCTGATCAATCTCTGACACTTACTACTGACTTCCTGCTGCTCAAAAATGTGTACTGTAATAGCATTTGTATGTTTTCTTTTTCCCTCAAGATTTCTGATTCTTTCTCTACAAGAACATGGAAAATTAGAATGAACATCACAGACACCGTAATAGAAGTAGCCCAAGCAATTTGATTGTATTTTAAGATAGTATATGGCATTTACTAAACAAAAATGTCATCTCCATATATAAAGACATATCTATACAGATGTGGGTGTGTAGAAAGTTACTGATGCATCTACCTTTTGCAGATTTCACACTTAAAATGATTCTAATTATTATTAACTCCTAACGGGCAACATGTCCTTAAGATTTTTACCAAGAATAACTTTTCAAAGGCTCAAATACATAACTCAAAACAAATTACTAAAAATAGAACTATAGGTTAAAAATATAACACTTTGGAGAACAACGTCTCATTACATTAATCAGAAATTAAATGTATGCGGAATTGTTATTCAGTTTTGATTTTTAAAGGAAATAGATAATGAAGTTTTAATGAGCTTTAAACATGGATCTGTTCAAACAAATAGATTTTAGGCAGGATTTATGTAGTGGGATTGAGAACCATTTAGTTTATGTTTTTCTTTTTGATTTTTGAATTTTTGCGACTTGGGAATCTAGAGAAGTGTTTGAAAAAAGCTTTTGAATCTTCAAAAAAGGGAGAGATTAGCAAGATGATAAGAACTGGTAAGAAGTGTCACTGAAAGATGAGAGTCGATTTTGTCTCTTCCTGGATGGTTGGTTTTTTGTTCTCAGGTGACCACAGACGTCTTCTCTTTTAACACCCCCTTTTGAAATTACTGTTCATAGAGTCATTTTGTTAATTGTCTGTCTACCCTCCAGAATATAAATTCCACCAGATCGAGGATCTTATTTATGTGTCTTTAGCTGTGTCTTCAGTGTCATGGCCCCCTTTGCTTGACTCATAATTAGTACTTAGTAGATGTCTGTTGAAAAAGGCAGGAACCAATGAATATGGTACTTGGAAGGATTTGCATATTTCTACAAATGTTTAATAATACTTAAATTTATAATCGGTGGGTTACAATTTCTATTCTACCTTCTAAATCTCCTTCAAATCTGTCCATTTCTCAGCTGCTCCACAGCCCTCACTTACCCCCTGCTGGGGCCTTGGACGCCTGTCTCAGGATCCACCAGAATTCTAACCCCCACACCTATTATCAAATCCACTGGCTTTCCTGGGGCAGAGTGATTTTTATTTTTAAACTCAAACGTTCTTATACCAAACTCCTACTTAACCACTTTATGTGTTCCCATCCCTCCGAGACCTGTAGTTTCGACTTGACTTGTGCTCCAAGGTCATGAGAGTCCTTTTTTTTTTTTTTTTTTTTTTTTTTTTAAAAGGTCCTCTATGGCTGTTCTCCTCTATTCTCTCAGTCCACTCATTGTTACTGTTTTGCAAGGTCCCTCTCAGAGGACTTTTTTACTTGCTTTTCTGACTACCTGGCATGGTCCGCCCACTCCTTCCTCTTTAGCTAGTTATTTACCATTTGGCTATAAATCCAGTTCTTGAATTACTGCACTTTAGCTGCCTGTTAATCCAGAAAGGGGCCACGCTGCTACGCTAAGGAATGCTAAGCTTGCAATTCCTTTGCATTGCCTCCACTCATTACTTGTCAAAAAAGGGGGAAGAAAAAAAAAGTGAGGTTTTGTTGGAGGGCCTCCATTTATTTCCATGCCCAATCATGGTAACCATGGCAGAGGCACTGCAGCTAATATTCCCCGTGGATATTATGCAATCAGCTACAGTTACACTCTTTTTACCTTTAAATGACCATACTTTGAAGCTCAAAGGAGGAGTAGAATTGTAGCCAATTCTTCAAGCATTTATTCATTCATAAGTCATTCATTCAAAAATATTTATTAGAGCTGAACATGTGCCAGGGACTGAGTCATGAACTTTTATGAACCCCTGTTTATGCTGATCCTTCTACTTGTTACATACCTTTCCTCTTCCCCTTCTATCTCTTTCAATATCCCTAAATCCCTGGTGAAGTCCTACTCTTCTTTCAAGGCCCAATTGAAATGTGACCTCTTATCTGAAGCTTCCCTGAACTCCTTCAGGCTGAATTAATTGCTCCTTTATCTGTGTTCCCAAAGGAGTTAGTTCATACATTTGTAAAAGCACTTATCACATTGCATTATAACTATTTGCATATCTGTGTCCTCTCTGGACTTTTTTTTCTTTCTTTGTGGAAAAAACCATATCTCACTCATACCTAACACCCTTAGTTTCATCTCATACTTACATCCCTGGCTCTTATAACAGTCCGTGGCATGTGACAAAAACTATTTAAGTACTGCTTGTTGCTTAAATGTATAGGCTTCCTCAGCCATTCATGGGCACGGCCATGTTTGGTGAGATGGAAACACTCATCTGATACATTTTGCCGTCTTTTCTAGGTGATTTGCTGAACAAATCCAAACAGAATTGTTGTGTTTCCTAGGGGAAACTTCTATAGCCCAAATCCTTCCTGCGTAGAAAAAACTGAAACAATAGAAAAACACAAAGTTTGCAAAAATCAGGGCAATGAGAACTCTGAAAAGCAAGTGGGAGTGCAACTATCCTTGGAAATTAGGCTAGGTCACCGAGGAAAGATCAAAAAAAAAAAATAGCACAAGAGTGTAGGGACGAATTTAGGGGGGACAAAGCACAGAAGAAACAGAAATATGTTATTATAAAAAGGCAACATAAAGAGATTCTTATATAATATGTATCAAGTAGATTTTTTCTCCAATAAAAACATAAAATCACAATCTGCGAAAAGTAATGTTTAATAGGAAGGATTTAAAACCCACCCCAACCTCATTGTCACTGCACCTCCCTTGAGGTGAATTACATTACCTTTGAGGTTTAGTTAAATTTGTGTCTTGCTCATACCTGAGGGATATATAAGAATAGACAGGTTTAAGTCTTCTACAAAATATCAACTCTCATAGGGAAACATTGCAATTATCTAGCTTGATCTGAGATCCCTAAATGATAAGACACCTCTGTGTAACTCTCAGTCACATTCAGACATCCTGCTGAACACTCCTAGAAAAATTCAGCCAACCTAATCTAACCTGGAACCATCTGGACATCTCAAATCGGTTTTAGACTGGAACATGATTAGTGGTTTGGGGTTATGCAATGGACGCAGGTTTGACTGTACTCCCCAGACCCACAATGGGTCTGTTTCAGGACAGTCCTTGGCACGCATGCAGGCTGCTGGGGCATGGGGCTGGCCACAAGGTACCCATACCTCGGCTATGTAACCAGAGGCAGTAGTTTGTTGAGTTTGTTATTAATGATTGGAAAGGACGACCATGGGTTTACCAAATCTCGCTCCTCATTCTGCTTTCTCTTTCTGTTTTCGGTTCACTTTCACGTACTCCTGCCGGAGACTGGAGTTATGTTGATTCTTTGGATGAAAAGCAAATATAGATTACCTCCAATCCATTTGGCCTGACGGAAGGCTTAGAACTCAAAGTGGGCCACTGGAGGAGGTGGTTGCTTTGTAAATAGTGTATGCAAATCAGCAAGACCAGAGCCTTGTTGATTTAAGGAGGAGGCTGATTGGATTACAGCGGTGTTTGTAATTGTGGTATTCAGTCCTCTGAATGGTGAAAAGATGTTTGAACTCTGAACAGAGAACCTATTGTATTTGTTTTTAAAGAGAGAGGAAAGAATGAATGTTTTGAATAGGCTAGTTTGTTTAACCTTAGTATTTAGCTGGTAACAGAAATATGGTATTAATCTGTGAAGATCTCCAGGAGAGTAGCGATTCTGGTAGTGAACACAGTGACTAGGAATACCAGAACAGTTTGCTTTCATGGCGGATTGTGTATTTATCAAGAAAGCAATGGATGAAGGACTTTTGTCTATGTTCTGTAAGAGAACCTCTCTGCGCGACTCCATCTTCTCCCCATCTCCATCACATTCATTCCCTCTTTGGAGGTCTCCCACTCATCCTGTCAGACTCCACCGACATCATCTCATGAGAAATTTTCTCACGGCCCGTTAAATTCCTCTGACACTGTGACAGGCAGGATGGCACCCCTAGCTCCAAAGATGTCTGCATCCTAATTCCCAGAACCTTCACTGACAAAATGGACTTTGTAGATGTGATTCAGTTAAGGATCTGGAGATGGGAAGATGATTCTGGATTATCTCTTTGGGCCCATTGCCATCACCAGGGTCCTTGTAAGTGCAAGAGGGAGGCAGCAGTGTCTCAGTCCAGGTGATATGATATAAGAAAGGCTCAGGCAGCAATGGCTGGCTTTGATGCTGGAAGGGGCCCACGCATCAAGGAACACGAGCAGCCACTGGAAGTTGGAAAATGCATGGAAACAGATTATCAGAGTTTCCAGAAGGAGCGCACCTCTTTTATCACCTTGATTTTTATCAGAGTAAGACCTATTTCTGACTTGTAACCTCCAGAATTGTATGATAATAAAGTTAGGTTGTTTTGACCACTAAATTTATGGCCATTTGTTCCAGTGACAATGGGAAACTGGGGCCATGTGGCATAATTTTTCACTCCTCTTCTGTGTATCCATATTATCATACATCTATCTACTAGTACATACCTGGCTGTTTCACAGTTTATTTATGGGTTGTCTCCCCACATATTTTTCCCTCAACCACTCAATAGTAACCGGTTCTTTACTAATCTTTGTTTCCCCGGTGGTCTGCCCAGAGCCTTTCAGTGAATCCAATGCCTCACCAACCTGTCCCAGAAATATGAGAGACTCACCACAGATTCGTGTGCCTTGTTAAGGATTTGCTCAGGTATCCCTCTTTCCCTTCCATTACAAGCCATTCTTCCACTGATATTCAGCCCCCCAGTCCTCCCTGATTCAAAATCCCAATTCCACTTGAAGTCTTATGGAGGCACAAATCTCGGGCTCTGACCTTTGATACTTTTCCAGCCCCAAGTTGTGCCTCTGACATCTGTATCAGTAGGGAAAGCTACCTTCCTTCTCCCTGCTACTCTGGGTTTCTCAGTTTCCTGGGAGGAAGTCAGGCACTTGGCACAAGTAAATACCAAACAACTTTAGTTTTGGTTATTTATCAAAGAGGCTTTGTCTACATTAGGAAAAACTCTAACAAAAGGGCACATAACATCTACCTTGGCATACTGAAAGAATATTTGTTTAATAGAAGACAAGTTTATCCTCAAATTACCCAGTGCTTAAAATATATATATATATATATATATATATATATATATATATATTGGGCGCCTGGGTGGCTCAGTCGGTTAAAGCCTCTGCCTTCGGCTCAGGTCATGATCTCAGGGTCCTGGGATCGAGCCCCGCATCGGGCTCCCTGCTTAGAGGGGAGCCTGCTTCCTCCTCTGTCTGCCTGCCTCTCTGCCTACTTGTAATCTCTCTGTGTCAAATAAATAAATAAAATCTTTAAAAGTATACACACACACACACATAAATTCCATAAGAGCTCAAGAAAGAAGGTGAATAGAAGATCCTCATAAATACAAAAAAAAAAAAAAAAAAGCCAAGTTCAGATTCCACTGCCTTAGGTTTTTTTTTTGTTGTTTTGTTTTGTTTTGTTTTTTAAGGTCTGATCTTGAGCATGATTCCTTACTATTTTTATTTTCCTCCTAGTACCTTCCGCAAGGATGGTAAGCTTGAAGAACAAATGACTTGATCTCTTTTTATCACCCTCTGTATGCTTATTTGGCAGGCAAAGTATGTGTATGTGTGTTTGTGTGTATAAGAAATGTACCAAAGGGATACATTTCTTTCTGAAATGTGGTACATCTTGTGGAGTCAAAGATGACTTCTCTGTAGGAGTTAGAAAAAGGATCCTACGGTTGTATTTCATCTGCGAGCCTAGCTGCCCCAAATACCCAGAACCATATTTGCGTAATAGATTCCAATTGCTTTTCATCTTTTAAATAACAGAAAAATAAATTTTGTTTGTACATGAGTTCTTCATAAAATTTTGCACCAGATATTTTCATTGTACTTCTAGTAAACTTGCGAATATATCTCCGTGTCTGTTTTGGGAGAGCAAAGGGTAGGAATAGTGTCCGGTATCTAAAATTAAATAGGATTGGAGGAGGGACAGTGATCTCTACATATGAATGGAAACAATGAATAAAATTAACTTCTCAGTATTAAGATTTTTTTCTCACAATTGTAATTGTTTTAACTGGTAACTTTAATTAAAAATTGATACCCTATTTAAAAGTGTGGTTTAAGTGGGAGTCCACATAGAAGGCTAGAACCCAAGTTTGCTTGCTTCTGGAAGCTATAATGGGGTTACTCTCACATGTGAGCACAAGGTAGATCTGTCCTCTATCATTATAGGCCTGGTGGCTGTAATATTTTACTCATTTTCAGCTATAATAAGCTTTTCAGTATCTGAAGCTACAAGGTTTGTGTTTTTCTTCCAATTTGTTTTAGTCCAAGGGCTCTCTGATGGGGTAAGGTGTAAAACAGTGCACAGGAGACTTTCAAAATTAGTTTCCTCACACCTGCAGTTTTTGAAAAATAATCTTTTTTTCCCTAAATATAAAAGTGAAATATTTACAAAGACCTAAGGAGCTGATTTTTTTCCCCCCACCTCAACCGATTTATAGGTTTGAGCTGAGTACTTTGGAAGCAGGGGGTAAGGCAAAAACTTGCTTTTGGAGATGTAACAAGCATTTGCCAATGGAAACAGATTTTTGTATGGTTTCCCCCTCTTGAATGGTTTATTGAAAAGCCTGTTGGGTTGAGTATATAAATGCATATAGTGAGTGATTTTTCTTTGCTATTTACGTTATATTACTCCAAGCTTAATCATGACATTTAACTCTCTTCTCAGTCTATGCTTTCTTGAGATTTACCCCTATATCATTTTCTTCACATCTGGTGAACATGGACATAACTGGCCAAAGGGATGTCATTTGGCCTTTACTTACTTCGCCTTTATGTAGAAGCTGCACCTTAGATCTTCCTTAATCTTAGAGTCTCCAATCTGGACAAGTTCTAGAGATCCATCAGCCTGGGACTTAATAGCATCCATCTTGCAGTTCTTTTTATGATTCCTTGAAAAATCTCCCACGGTATCCTGGAAATTCTGGGGATCCAAAGGATCAAATGAGACCCAGGTCCCCAGCCCTATATAAGTTCATGTAGTTCCATATTCTTTTTAGGATTATGGACGTGCTGTTGACCTGTCAAAGATTACTGAGACTATAAGATGAAGCTGAATTATGTCTCAGTACATTATCTGTCTGAAAACCCCTGTGTTTACTTCATCCTACATGAAAGTGGAAGCTAAACATTCTAGAAACTGTTCAGTCATATTTATTCCTGGCTACCTATCTGCTATTCTATAAAAAGTATGATTTTTGTCATTTTTCTGTATGTTTTTCCAGTTAACCTAGAAATGACATTGAGGAGAAATTACTAGTGTTATTAGAGAGCATGAAGTGGGTAGCTATCATATGTGGGGCTCAGGGCCTGGATGGGTCAGAAAAGAGCAGTAATCAGTTCCTCAAAAATTCACAGCCTGATTGGGAAGATTTAAAAAATGCATATGCATTTTTTCATATGCATGAAATAACATTTCTTAGCTTTCTGCTCTGGATTTGGGCAATCCCTTTATTATATTACTGAACCAATTTAAATTTACCTTAGTGTAAGAGAGCAAAAGCCATATATTTTTCACATTCTACATATTATATCTCAATAATTGATTTCCAGGATACCTGCAGGAAATGTATCATGCATTTGCCATGTGTACAAAACCATGCGGGGGCATTTAAAGTATTTTGGTGAGTGAGAACTCAAAAAAATTCCCCAAATCTTAATGTAATGAAGTACTGCAAACTACATATTTTGTTGTGATTTATGGCAAAAAAAAAAAGTAAAAGAAAAAAAAGTAAAACAAACATTATAAAACTCTCACCTAAATCAATAATTATGACTAATTACTGATGCCTAGTAACAAGATAAATTGCAAATAACCAAAGGGAGTACTTAACACAAATACTATGCTGATGTTCTTCAGTTCCTGACGTTGAAGAATCTCTGATATGGTTTTCATGTCAGTGACTGGAGGGAAAGAGGAAGAGATAAAGTATCCAAATAATTACAGGAAAGCCAAGATAAGGAAGAAAAGTACAAATCCCCCCCCCCCATGGCTTGAAATGTGTGAGAGTGAGAGACTGCCCTATGTGGAGTGTGAAGTAGTCTGGAATTTGCTATCCTAGTACTGAACCTATTCCTGTTAGGATTTAACCCGGTTAAATGAAATATTTCCTTGAAAGTTGGTGTGCCCTACTTTGTTTAACCAGTGTTTTCCACTGACACAAAGTTATTGTCATCATAACCTTTGAGCTCCTCTGTTTTGGCATTTCTAACAGGACTGTTTTCTAAGTTGGGGGCCCCTGGGAGACAAGTTCTGCTGAGATGTCCAAGTGCAATTTTACATGTGAGGCGTAGCTCCCGAATTCCTCCCGGGGTTGCCTATTGTTGCAGAGAGAGACTCTGTAATTACCTAGGGATTAGAGCAGAATAGGAAAAGCCTGAAAGCAGCTTTCGTGCAAATCAAGAAATGTATTCAGCACAAATTTAGGGAGAAGCAGCCAGGAAGGGAGGCAGAAGTGTCTGAAAATGTTAAGGGTTCAAGCAGAAGGTGCTGCCTGAAACTCCTAATTAAAGAAGTAAAAACCGCTTTTAAAGAATGTCAAGGACTGTCGTTTGTATTCTCTACCAAGAAAAGGGTCTTCTGAGGATTGTAAATGAGGGGATGGCACTGTCCAAATACCCCTGGTTTGTCCTTTTTTTATACTCCAAAAGTAATGAAAATGGAGCTTAATGGTACATAAATAAAAATAATTAAATAGAAGATAGTGGAAGTGGTGCATTACCTGAATTAATATACAAGATTAAGAGGCCAATAACCCAGAAACAACTTCGTTATTTTGGTCCCTCCTATAAATGAGACAACTCTCTTGGAGTAGCAGAAACCATAGCTTTCACACTACCATTTTGATTCCAAACAAAACAAAACAAAACAAAAACAACAACAAAAAAAATTTGTCATGTATTATGTTCCTGGTGTTCTCTTTGACATATGGTTTCAGCACATGTTCTCATTGAAACAAGCCAGATTATCAGTTACACCTCTTCTGGGTATGTCTTTTTTAATTTAAGTTTAAAAAATGACTTATTTTTCTTATTGATTTCATAACCCGAGCTGGAATCGGTGATTAATTTACAAGTGTTAATTTTTCTGTCCTTAGGTTATCTCTCTACTTGCAGAAATTTTGACAAATGCAGGGAGCAATGAGCCATGGAACACTGAAAACCCATAATGATTTGCAAAGCTGTTTCAGATTGGGTGATTTTGGAGAAATAAAGGGGTAAATTGAATTCAGAAGAGAAACAGGCAGAGGGAAGAATTCCAGTTATGGCTAATAAACATCGTTGCTTTTAAGGAATAAGAAGTGTAGGTCGAATCGCTTCCTAAAATATTGCATATTTAACTCGCCAACATTTATTAATAGAGAACGTAAGAGAAAATCAGAAAAACATCTGTAATTTCTTGTTAGTAATTATCCTTTCCTTGCTCATACAAAAGTCAGATTTTCATTGTCATTTCATCTTTTATTCTTTTTCTTTCCTTAGCTAGGCTTGGAGAGCAGTTCTGTCTTCTCCTTTACTTACCAAGCTCACTCAAAGGCTTACTTACAGCCTTTAACATCGGACTTTCCCCAAGTGTTGTAGGCCACACTGATTTTCCCCTCCTGTGAGCTTGTTCAGAGACTCAACTTTTTTTTTTTTTGTAAAGGAGAGAATTAACTGTTCTTTTTTTTTTAAAGATTTTTTTTATTTATTTATTCATTTGACACAGAGAGAGAGATTACAAGTAGGCAGAGAGGCAGGCAGAGAGAGAGGAGAGAGGAGGAAGCAGGCTCCCTGTTGAGCAGAGAGCCCCTTGTGGGCCTCAATCCCAGGACCCTGGGATCGTGACCTGAGCCGAAGGCAGCGGCTTTAACCCACTGAGCCACCCAGGAACCCTCAACTTTTTTTTCCCCTACCAATCACCTGTTACTTAAACAGATATACCCTCCCATCTCTAGCTGCTTCGCGTGTGGAAACCTCATTCTCTAGCAAGGACAGAAGTCACGTCTTTGATATCTGCCAGAGCAACATAGTCCTATGGAAATATACTGTAAACCCCATGTATCGTTTTCAATTTTCTAGCAGCCAGGTTTTATTTTTACTGCATTTTAAAAATTTTTATTTAAATTCCAGTTAGTTAACAGACAGCGTACTGTCAGTTTCAGGTGTACAATACAGTGGTTTAACAATTCCATACAACACCTGTTCATCATGACAAGCGCTTTCCTTGATCCCCATCACCTCTTTCACTCATCCATCTCCTGCCTCCCCTCTGGGAACCCTCAGTGTGTCCTCTGTAGTTAAGAGTCTGTGTCTTGGTTTGCCTCTCTCTCTCTCTCTTTTTTCCCTTTGCTCATTTGTTTTGTTTTTTAAAATTCCACATATGAGCGAAATATATGGTATTTGTTTTTCTCTGACTGACTCATGTCACTTAGCATGATACTCCCTAGCTCCATCCACATCGTTGCAAGTGGCAAGATTTCATTCTTTTTTGATGACTGAATAATACTCCATTGCATATATATACAATGCCATCTTTATCCATTCATCAGTCCATGGACACTTGGGCTGTTTCCATAGTAGCCCCAAGTAAAAAGAAACAGGTGAAATTAAGTTTAGTAATACATAATTACTCAACTCAAAACCTCTTAGATATTGTTTCAATATATAAAACTTACTAATGAGATTTTTTTACATTCTTCTTTTGCACAAAGTCTCAAAACTTGGTGTGTGTTTTACGTTCATAACACCTCTGTGCTCAGAGTGATCAGTACCTGCATGTGGTTACTGACAGCCACATTAGACCACAGAACTCTGGCGTTATCATTCCTCAAATTAATGCATCTAAAAAAATGCAGGTACAAATATTTAATTGATAAATCTAGGTCATTCATAAAATAAGAATGTGCTTGCTTAAGCCCTCGAAGCTTTGTTGTAGTTAGAAGTTCACTTGCCTAGAACTAAGTTGAGAGTAATCTTACTGTTCTTGCCTTAGTAAGGTATTTGTTTCATTAATAATTTTAGAGATAGGCATTTATGTAGTTTGAAAAAGATTCTTAATATTTCAGAGTTTTATTTTTTTATTTTTTTTTTAAAGATTTTTATTTATTTATTTCACAGCGGGAGAGAGATCACAAGGAGGCAGAGAGACAGGCAGAGAGTGAGAGGGGGAAGCAGGCTCCCTGCGGAGCAGAGAGCCCGATGTGGGCCTCGATCCCAGGACCCTGAGATCATGACCTGGGCCGAAAGCAGAGGCTTTAACCCACTGAGCCACCCAGGCGCCCCTATTTCAGAGTTTTAAATAAGACTCTTAATGTCATATGTCTTTGGACAATTTAATCTATGTTCTGACATTGGGAGATATTGGGGTTTGAGGCCATTTTTAAATGGATTATCAGAGGAAAGTTGGCGTCTGCACGATACAGCATAACTCCCACAGAGGTACCTTCTAGAGAAAACACGCACAGAGCCCACAGTGAGCAATGGTAAGGAGGTGACACAGAGCAGTGTGAAGACTGGACAGGTGATGTGCATCATGGTCCCAAGTCTACCACTGATTTCACATGTGTGGCCACATGACTTAAACTCTCCTTCGCAAACTTAGGATAAGAATCCCAAAGCTGTTGTGAAGATCAAGTATAATCATATATGCAGAAGCAGCTTATAAACAGGAAGCATAAGATACATGGAAGATATTATTGCTACATTTAGATTCTAATATTTCCAAACATGTGGAACAGGTCACTGGGGACTGGATGATATCACGGTCTGCTCCTCTGCCCAGTTTTGTGGGGCACAGTTTTGAACTTTCCCAAGATTAAAGGGAAAGCAAATCAGTTTGAATGTACTGCTGTATTCACGTGGTATTCATGGATGTAGAGAATAATATAGTTAAAAAATATAGGCAAACTGTAAACATCCCATATCACTTAGCAAAATATGATATATTTTTGAAATTTTTATTTTTTAAGATTTTTATTTAGGGGCGCCTGGGTGGCTCAGTTGGTTAAGCCTCTGCTTTCTGCTCAGGTCATGATCTCAGGGTCCTGGGATCGAGTCCTGCATCAGGAGGATCGAGTCTGCTCAGCAGGGAGCTTGCTTCCCCCTCTCTCTGCCTCCCTCTCTGCCTACTTGTGGTCTCTCTCTCTCTCTCTCTGTCAAATAAATAAAATCTTTTGAAAAAAGATTTTTATTTACTTATTTGAGAGAGAGAAAGAGAGCATAAGAGTGGGGCGAGGGGCAGAGGGAAAAGCAGGCTCCCCACTGAGCAGAGTGGTTGAGGCAGGGTTCAATTCCAGGACTCAGTCCGGGAACTCTGGGATCATGACCTGAGCCAAAGGCAGTTGCTGAACCGACTGAGCCACCCAGGTATCCCTACTTTTGGAAATTTAAAAAGGAAACTTCACCTGGGAATTTAGTAAAAACTATCTGTAAAGGTGTTTGGGAAACTGTTCAGATATCAGCAACTACATTTCTGGTTTTACTGATTTTGCAAAAAAACAAAATTGTCAAAATTTATTTGACAAGTTTTACAGCATTATGAATAATTTAACTGTTTGGCAACGAGGCATCGTGATTAAAAATAATTTCTAAATGGTATAAAACTCCATGATCCCCATCAAAAGATTGTCCCTGAAATAAGTACACTTCTAACTTACAAAGTGACGCCGGGCTTCGTGACTTCACGCTGTCGTTCGGGTTAAGCTACTTGCTCTTCCTTGGAAGATATCCAGAAGCTACGGTGAGGGCGAAATGGGGGGTCGTTTGGCTACTGTGTGGATTGAGCTGCAGGGAGCACATTCCATCAGTCCTCCCCAGTCAGCACCGCCTGCCTGTTTGCTTCTGAGTACAATAGTCTATGGTCTATAAAGCACTAAATGGTTGGGCCTTCACCACTTAGAGCTCAGCCCTCCTCCCTGGGCAGCGTCAGGGCAATTGTGATCCGCGGGAGTGCTGCTGCTGTATTCCCAGCTGCCTATGTACAGGGAGCCAGAGGTAGAATCTTCTAAGGGGGGCCCTCACTAGTGGAGCCAACCAAGAACTGATCTCGAGATCTTCCGGGCAAGGCAGAGAGCCCAACTTTTAATCAGAATTGAAAAGCAGGATTTCTACTCTTTAAAAAGAACAATGCATTCAGTGAAATAATCTGATTCCTTAAAGCATGACATTAAAATAAACAGGTAGTACAATTTCTTGTTTCTTGCCTTTAGCCTCCAGCATTCACTGGCTCGCTACTCTCCTTCCTTGTCTAAACTCTTTCTCACCTTTCTCCCATTTAGAAGGCAAAAGGTTGAGTGGGAAAGAGATTTGAATGAATGCTAGATTGTGTTTTTGAATTTTTCAGTTTGAGATTTGACCTACTACATAAGCCCTTATATATATATACTCATTTATTTATATATTTTTCCAACAAATCAGAATTGGAGGCCTACCATATGCCAACATTTATTTAAGCGCTTCAGATATAGTAGAAAAAAGACTCCTCTTTCTTGCTATCAGTCATGCCCAAGAGAAACAGAAGATAAACAAATACACAGAATATGACATCAAAGGTGAGGAAGTGCTGTGAAGGAAAATAAAGTGGGGGAGGAAGTGAAAGATGTAACTTTTAGATAGAATGACCTATGGTGGTTGCTCCAAAGAGGTGATATTTGACCAGAGAATTAAAGTCAAAGGTATGAGCTATGCAAACGTAAGGGGAATACCACGTACAAGGGTATGCTTAGTGTCATTCTGGGCTGACTGCAGTGGATGAAAAGAACCATGTGAGAGGTATACAGTCGGGCACGTCAGGCAAAACCTTTTGGACAGTAGTAATAACTTTGTGTTTTACTCTCAATGTGATGGTTTCAAGTTAAGAGTGTTGATGTGATCTGTGATTAAAGGGATCTCTGAAGATTATTCTGCAGGTGAGGCCAAATTATAGGCTGCGAGAGTAGACAAGGTGAGGGTTAATGGTCCCTTGGTCTTGGATGATGGGAAATAGATTCAGGATGTAATTTAAAGGGATGCCCAACTAGATTTGCTAATGGATTAGATGTGGGATTTTAGAGAATGGAAAGAGTAAAGGGTGATTGCAAACATTTTGTCAGGAAATTTGTTAATATATATTCTTTGCAGAGCTATTAGGCACTAATTATTATATAGATATACTGAGAACTAGGTAATATAACAATGCTTATGAAAGAGAAATTTGGGGTGGGGATAATCATTACTGTAATCCAATTTACAGTAGGAATGGCCATGTGATTCCTCTAAAGAGCATGATCCTTTGGTGCGGTTAAAATGTGATTAAATTATTATAAAATCCACTTAGAAAGAATTATTCAAGAACATAAATAAAATCCACTTTCATTAAGCACTGGGAGAGAGTAGCAAAAGGTACACTCTCTCCTGCCGTCTAAGGGCATATAATCAGGGTAACCATACATAATTGTTGGACTTGGGACAGCGTATCTATCACCTTGGCGAACCTGACACTCATACCCCTTTGCACTCTTAAATGTGTCTTGGTTTAAATAACAAATCCTATGTCCACTCTATGACACAATCTAAATATCAGAACTTTCAGCCCAGCAAAAGAAACAATCAAGAGTATGAAAAGGCAACTTATGGAATAGGAGAAAATATCTACAAACCATATATCAGATGAAGGATTAATATCCAAAATATATGAAGTAGTCCTACAACTCAATAGCCAAAAAAAAAAATCCAATTGAAAAAACAATGGGGGCACCTGGGTGGCACGGTGGGTTAGGCATCTGATTGTTGGTTTCAACTCAGGTCCTGATCTCAGAGTCATGATATTGAGCCCCGGGGCAAGCTCTGTGCAGAGTCTGCTCGACCTTTTCTTTCCCTCTCCCTCTGGCCTGCCCCTTCCCACTCTCTTTTTCTCTCAAATAAATAAATAAATATATATTTTTAAATGGGCAGATGAGGAGGGCACGTTGGGTGATGAGCCCTGGGTGCTATATACAACTCATGAATCATTGAACACTACACCAAAAACTAAAAATAAATAAATGAATGAATGAATGAGTGAATAAATAAATAAGTAAATAAATAGAAGTAAAAATGGGCAGATGACCCAAGTGTACATTTTTTTTTAAAGAAGATCAACAAATGGTCAGCAGACACAGGAAAATGTGTTCAGCATCACTCATCATCAGGGAAATGTAAATCAAAACCCTAATGAGATACCACTTCACACCTGTAATGTGATAGTGGCAACTACCGAAAAAACAATAACCAGTGTTGGTGAAGGTGTGGAGAAAAGGGTACCCATATGCATTGCTGGTGGGAATGGAAGTTGGTGCAGCTCCTATGGAAAACAGTATGGAGGTTTCTAAAAAAAAAAATATATATATATATATAAAAATAGAACTACCATATACAACTCTCTATTTTCAACTGGATACCATTGGATCTTAAACAAATAGGGTAACTCTACTTAATAATAAGAATAGATTTTATTAGGGGTGCCTCAGTCAGTTAAGCATCTGCCTTCAGCTCAGGTCATGATCCCAGAGTCCTAGGATGGAGCCCCACATTGGTCTCTCTGCTCAGCGGGAGGAGTCTGCGTCTCCCTATCCCTCCTACTTGTGGTCTCTCTCTATCTATCAAATAAATAAATAAAATCTTTAAAAAAAAAGAGAATAGATTTTATTAACTAGGGTGGGAAACTTGAACCTCCTGGAGATTAACCTTCAAGGGCAGAATTAGTGTAGGCCTATTATACCTTTCGCTGTGAAGATGAAATTAATTAATTAATTAACTAATTGAGTAATTTATTAAGTCACTGCCCAGGGTCTGTATGGATTCTGATGCTTGCTCAAGTGACTTTTCAACTCTGAGGCTTACTTTCTGTATTCCTCCTTCAGATCCTGGCTTCTTGGAATGTAGCAAGTTTAATGCTAACTTTTTCTCAGTGCTGACCTATACCTTGAGGCCTATCAATAAATCATGAATGACACCCCCTTGCTTAGCAATTCCAAGAAATATGAGTGGTAGAGGCCACGATCCAGGCAATTATCATGTTATTATTGTTATTGCTACAAGTGGTGTCCTGTTAGACTACTGTCATCATCAATGATTTTAAGATCTACATGCTGTAGAAGAAGAAAAAAGAAGTGTGTGGTTTGGTTCTTGGCCCTAAAGAACTTATAATGTGCAAATAGTCGTTGCTCATTATAGTTGATTGATTCACATTCCTTAATAGAAGTGAATTTAAAATTATAATGAAGGCTTACAAAAGGTCTCATTTTTAGACAAGTAATATTACATGACATTTTCTCTTCCAGCTAGGGATTTCAGGGAAGTTTATAAATATTACCTTGATAAACTTCACAAAACTCCTTTCAGTTTGTATGTATAAATCTAATTTGCAGATAGTTAATAAGAAAAAGAGCCTGTATCAAGATCAAGTGATCTGACCCAAGTCAAACATAGTTCTAATACTCTTTCTGTCAGTTCGCTAGAACAGCACAGCCCACCACAATACTGTATGATTTTTTTCCTAAGTATTATATTGCTTCTTTCAATATGAACTGGCGAAACAATTATACAATATTTTAATAGGCTCATCTTTCAGGTTACAATAGTCAGGCTTATAAAATGTAAAATCCTTACAGCTAGTTATCCAGCACTTTGATCACCAAACACAGCATTCTTTTCACGTTTCAGGGAAGATGAGCCAACGAAGGATATGAGAGACACAATTCAACCAAACTATTTTCTAGGATTCTTAGATTAACAAAAAAACTAATAATATAACTTATTTTCAATAGCAAACATTATCAGAAAGTGTGGCGATGTGTGTCTATAATTTTGACCATTGAATTTTATTCTTAATAAGTGTTGGGAATCTTAATAAGTAAAAGCACCCTGAGGTTAATCCATTTTTTATAATGTGGGATACATTTAATAAGGTGAGCAATGGTTCCCAATTTTACCTCTTTCAGTAGTAGAGTTTTATATACCTGATTAGCTGCAAAATAGGGCACATTTGTCTACCTGTAAATTATTTACTTTGATACTATTTTAACTCCTTCAAAATAAGCCATTTTGCATTGATTATCAGCTCTTATTTTCCTTTTTGACCTTTTTGTCATTCTTCCCGACATCCCTGCTTCTCCCTACCCCCACCTCCTCCGAGTGATTTGCTTCCTCTTCCTCAGAGCTTTTCTGTGGGGCAGCCCTCTTATGTCTGCTCGTGCTCCTGACCTTCCTACTCCCCTTTCCTGCTCCCAAATCCCAGGCTTTTATCCATCTTTAGACGCAGTGAAGACATAGATCTCTTTTCATTTGTTAGTTGTTTCATCGATGCTCAACATACTTGGGTTTTATGAAGAATTCCTCAGGACTCAAAATTAGCTTTCCCGTTGGCTTCATGTACATGTCTGTTTTCATGAGCATCTAGGTTTCTAGAGCATCACTGGGATCCCATCTATAAAAGTAAAAGGCACCACTTAGCGGGCACTGACCCTGTGGCAGATAGGACTCTAACCATTTTACATACCTCACTTCCTTTACAGTGAGAGTAACACAGAAGTAATACTATTACTACTGCATGTTGGGTAAGTAACTCGCCCAAAGTGAATGCTGGGTAAGTAACTCGCCCAGAGTGAATGTTGGATAAGTAACTCACCCAAAGCCACCTAGGTAATTAGTGGCGGAGCTGAGATTTGACTGTGAATCCATCTGATTCCATGCTTCCAATCACTGTCTCCCTATAATTCATATCCACTGTGCTATATTCTCACACAGAAAATAGTTGCCTATTTCATCTACTTCTGAAAAGTGATTTTGAAAACAATTATATTTACAAGTTAGGTTGGAAACCACTAGGTTTCAGCAGGAAAAGAAACATTGTTTTTTTCTAATTATCGTGCCATAATAGTGCTACATGTTTGAATAGTGCTTTGCAGGACATACAGTTTTTCCATGTTTATTGTCTTGTTCAACCTTTACATGTGCATGTATTAAGTTATATTAACTGCGCTCTACAGATGAGGAACTGAGGCTAAGAGAGATAACACTGACTTGGTAAAAGACCCCCAGCTAGTGTTCTGCAGAACCAGGATTCAAACTCTCATTGTTTAAAAATATGGCTAGTACACTTTCCAGGATACCGTGACTGTCTTACGTTTAGGCTATCTAAAAATACAGAAATTACAATATGTGAGATTTACACTCTGGAAATCTCCCCAAAGTGGGAGGGTTTTTTTTTTTAAAGATTGCTTAAGGGAAATGAGAATTTCTGATTTGACACCAGTTCCTCAGTGAGTATTTTCTCAACATTTTGGCCTTTCTTCGATACTTATCATTAGCAAATATGCAAGCATCGAAGGAGTCTGATCAAATGCTTTGCTATTTTGGTAACTGTATGTTACAATTCATATTACGATATAGGAGATATGGGAGATGCAGATCTAAAATGCCTTGTGGCCAACTTCTTTCCCATGTCATTCCCCTAGAATAAGTAACAGCAGCTTCTAGCGATGCTGACTTATGACATTAGGATGGAAAGCTGACACTGTCCATTAGGATGAAGAACACCCAAACCCAGGTTTTATGAGACACACAATCCACCTGTCTTGGGAGGACTTTATGCATCTGCCCAAATGTTCTTGGCACCACCTCCTGCTCCCAATCTGGAGACCAGACTACTTGCTGCACTTCTGGGCTAGAGTTGCGCCCAAGCAGGTTTAGAGCGTTCCTGAACACTGCTGCTGTTGCCTCGGTTCCTAATTCCTTCTTAATGTTCAGCTTCCTCCAGAGATGAGGACCAAGCTTTGGCACAATCACAGACATTCACGGAGGAAGGAGGTCCAAAAGTTCCTGCGCCTAGATTAACTGGGTGACATAACCCTAATCCCTGACCTATAGTCCTACAGATTGCTGTCATCCTTCTTAGGAAAGAATCCCCCCTCTTTAGTGCTTTCTACTAAATATGCAATACAACATGAAAAAGCACAAGGGCCTTTCAGAAACCCGGAAGTATCGGGGGAGTGCCAATCCATAGGAATGTCACAAATCAAGTTAGGTGGATGCAGAGAAAGATTAATGTACATAAAATAATGTACGGTTCACATCCTGAATCGTGTCTTTCTAATGATTTTAGAATAATAAGGGAACAGAACTGATTAAACACAGTAGGTGAGCCTTGTTGTGTTGAATGAAGCAGGGCAAAGAGAAGAAACACAGTATTAGTAACATACGATTACATAATATTTGCTATGAGTGAGTAAGGTTTTAAGTGTGTGTATATATGTATTGTCATTTGTCATTCCCTACCATGGCAGTTATTTTTATAGACCTATTTTGAAGAGGAGGAAATTAAGACAGAGAGAAATGAAATAATACCCCCCAGGAAGTGACAGAGTCTGGGTCAAAGCTGACACCACTCTTGGACTCCTCTCCAGGAGGAGCAGAAGACTAAGCGGAAGGTGGTGGGTCAGGTCACTTTGTCATTTCAGGGACACAAAGAGATGGGAAAGACCGGAACAGGTGGCCATAGAAAAAAGGAGGCTTTAAAGGCAGGATGCAAGGGTACGGGGTCGGGGGACGGAGCTCAGTTGGTTAAGCACCAGACTCTTGGTTTCAGCTCAGGTCACCATCTCAGGATTGTGAGATCATGCCTCATGTTGGGCTCTGTGCTCAGTGGCATGGAGTCTACTTGAGATTATTTCCCTCTTCCGCTGTACCTCCTGCTTGTGCTGACTCTCTCTCAAACAAATAAATCCTAAAACAAAACAAAACAAAACAAAAAGGCCATACCATGAGGTCCCTCAAAGGCAAACTGATGTTGGGACTTGAATTTTTTTATTTAATTTTTTTACAACATCTCATTTTATTTTATTTTATTTTATTTTATTTTATTTTATTTTATTTTATTTTATATTTTATTTTATTTTATTTATTGGACAGAGAGAGAGAGAGAGAGAGAGGCAGTGAGAAAGGGAACACAAGCAGGGGGAGTAGGAGAGGGAGAAGCAGACTCCCCACTGAGCAGAGGGTCCAATGCGGGGCTCTATCCCAAGACCCTAGGATCATCACCTGAGCCAAAGGCAGATGCTTAATGACTGAGCCACCCAGATGCCCCATAGAACATCTCATATTTTAATTCAATTTCCTTAAACTAAAATCAAAAACAACAAACAGTTCACCCATTCTCTCTTATCCCTACCCCAGCCTCTGTCAACCAGTAACCTGTTCTCCATATCCATGAGCTTGGTTGGTTGGTTATTTATTATTTATTTCACATATAAGAGAGATCATGTGGAATTTGTCTTTCTCTGTCCGACTGACTTATTTCAGATAGATGCTGAGGACCCATCTGAAGTGCATAAGGTAGTAACCTGATCCAAGTGATCTTTGTGAGATTAGCTGTTCATAGGACATATTGGAGTAGAAGCTGGAAGAGGGTGATACTCATTTTTGACATATTTTTAAGCATAAGGAAGTAAGTGAGTTTGTACTTCTACAGCATGAAGCACAAGATTTAAATGCCAGTGATCTTAATGTTGAAAGACGGTGAAAGGTTTATTCCTTCTCCTTCCCTTCTCCTCTCTCTGTTTCTACCTTAGAATCCACTGAGACCCTGAAAAGATGATTCTGTATCTCTGATCTTACCTAACCCATGAATACCTGAGTGTTTTTCTTGTACCACCGGCCACAGATGGTAATACTACATAATACAACTCTTCCCTCATACCTTCCCTGCTGGATTTCAGTGGTAGTCTGGCTTTTCCTCCAGAACTTGATTCTTGTCCCTACTGACTCTTCTCCCCAGTACACAGATGCAAAGCTCTAAGTCATCTGTGATACATCCTGCAACCCGAAAGCATTTCAACATTTCTTCTACAATGTAGCTCTTTTTCCTGTAGCTGCATCTCTAAGGAGACGCTGGCACCCTGTGCCTGGATTACTGTGGTCCTTCTACCAGACCTTTCCATTACGTATACTTCCCTACTCCTTTTCCTCCTACACACTGGGTTATTTATTTATTTGTTTGTTTGAGAGAGAGGGAGGGAGAGAGCCAGTGAGAGAGAGATCATAAGTTGGGAGGGGTGGGGCAGGGGGAGAGGGGGAGGCAGACTCCCCGCTGAGCAGGAAGCCTGACAAGGGGCTTGATCCCAGGACCCCGAGGTTATTACCTGAGCTGAAGGCAGAGGCCCAACCAACTGAGCCACCCAGGCGCCCCTGCACTGGATTGTTTATTAGAACAGTTTTGGTTCTTTGATATTTATTAGAATTTTTATGACTACAAGGGACGGAATTTTAACTGAAATTGGCTTAGGCAAAAGAAAAAAAAATGGGAAAACAGTCATTTTAAAAGGTACAGATAGAGATTTGGTTTACAGAGCATCTGGATGCTGGCATTCAAGTGATCAAAATTCTGACTTTCTCCTTGTCTAGTTTACTTGTGAGCTTGACTCTCAAGCCATGTGGTGTCCTGTAATACCTAGATGACTACTAAGATCTCAGGCTTAAGTCCTCAACTAGCCCAGTTTCAGTTCAGAAAGACACCTTCTGTTTCCAATAATTTCACCCCCAACCCCAGACTGGGCTTTACTGCTCTGGTTTGATTCCTACGCCTATTCCTGACATACCTGATGTGAGAGAAATAGAAATGCAGGGTGGCCAGGGTGGGTCACAGGCTCTCGTTTAGAGTTGAGGGGTGTATTCTGCCCTTTGGAACTTCATCAACTGAAACCACAAGAGAAATGGTTCCCTGATAGAAAATGAGGTTGATTTCCCAGAAGGAGAAGGAATGGGTGCTAGAACAAATATCAATGATACTATGCTTACTATACTTCTCAAAAAATTACAGCAGTTTCCTATTGCCAAAGAGTAAATTAAGTAACATCGTAGAATTGCAGAGCTGAAAGTGACTTTGAAGTTCATCTTACCCAGCCAACTTCAAAGAAATAAGATGAAAACTAGTAACAAACAACTAGTCCAAGCCTAGGACCAGATATTTTGCTTCCTAAAGCATTTTTTTAAATAATTTCCACATTGGAAATCCAAACTGATCTTCAAACACCCTTTATAAACTATGTAAACTTTACCCACATTCCTTATTTTCTTTTCACTGCTCTCCAGTAAGAATTCTAGACCAGGTAAACCTACCTTTTCAACATTTCCTGGATATACCTTGTCCATTTTGACTTCGGTATATTCTGTTTTCATATTGTAATGGACTCATCTCTTTTCTGTTTATTCCGACACCCCAAGTATCAGTTTTATTTTTTCATAAGCCATAGTTGAGGGGTTTTTTTCTATTTCACCTTGAAAACTAAAGTATTAAGAAAATTTACATTAGCTCCCATCAAATCATTTTTCACCTATTGCCATTTGCACCCTTGTGTTTTATTTTCTTCCCCCGTTTCTGGGGATCCAAGATCCCAGTTGAAGGTTACACAAAATCACATCCTCTCATCTACTCAAGGATATAACTTACCAATTCTTCTTACTCCTCTACCATAAATGTTTCCCACTCTACAGGGTCATCACTGTCAGTATCGAGATCAGTTATTATTTCTTCCATCTTATAATATCTACTTTAACCCCATTTCCCTTATCTGTGTTTCAACATACAGAAAATCTCTGCCTGTTAAGTATCTATACTTGCTGCTTCTAATTTCCTTTTTATCATTTTATCTTCTGCCAATCTATAAGATTTTTACCACTATTATTGCCAGTAAAAATAGTCTTATCAAGGTCAGTATTGGCCTAAGGAGTACCAGGTACTGTAGGGTAGACTGCATTGAGAAGTACACCTGAACAGGTACGTCCATTTCTTTACTTCCATAACCATAAGTCTGATCAAGTCTTGGTATAAGTTTAGAAAGAATAAAAAACACATTTGGATGACAATATTTACCTTATTAAATAGAAGAGGCTATTCTCAGTCCTCATGTTACTTGACCTATCAATAGTACTTGACACTGCGGATCACCCCTACCTCTCTAAAACCCTCCTTCACTTGGCTAACAGTGCATAGTGATCCCCCTGTATCTCCAAGTGATCTTTCTTTAGACCCCTTTGGTTATTCCTTTTCTTTCTAATTTGAGATGCCAGAAGGTTGCTCAGTTCAATCTCGAGATCTCTATTCTTTTTATTTTTTATTTATTTTTTTATTAACATATGATGTATTATTTGCTCCAGGGGTACAGATCTGTGAATCATCAGTCTTACACAATTCACAGCACTCACCATAGCACATGCCCTCCCCAATCTCCATCACCCAGCCACCCCATCCCTCCCATACCCCTCCCCTCCAGCAACCCTCAGTTTGTTTCCTGAGATTAGGAGTCTCTTATGGTTTGTCTCCCTCCCCCATCCCATCTTGTTTCATTTTTTCCCTCCCTACCCTCCTTGACCCCCACCCTGTCTCTTAAATTCCTCATATCAGAGAGATCATATGATAATTATCTTTCTCTGACTTATTTCGCTTAGCATAATACTCTCTAGTTCCAACCACGTCGTTGCAAATGACAAGATTTCATTTTTCTGTTCTTTTTAGTTTACATTCCTCTCATGGATTTTATCCAGGATCATGGATTCTAAATGCCAATGACTCCCAAATTTATATTTCAGTCCTAGGCATTTCCTATAATCCACATTTGTGGGTCCAGCTGCCTACTTGACATCTTTACTTCGATATTTAGTTAACAAACTTAATGTGAGCAAAACTGAAATTTTAATATCCCCACCCCTGCCTCACCCAACCTATTCTTCATTCAGTCTTATTTGAATCAATTAGAGGTATCTCCAACTTTCCAGTTTTCCAACGGCTTAGGTGACAAATTTTGACTCCCTCCTTTTAAAAAAAAAAAATTACTTATCTTTGAGAGAGAGAGAGAGCACCAGCAGGGGAAAGGGAAGGGGCAGAGGGAGAAATATACCCCCAGTGATCAGGGAGCCCGACCTGGGGCTCAATCCCAGGACCCTGGGACCATGGCCTGAGCAGAAGGAAGAAGTTTAACCAACTGAGCCACCCAGGTGCCCCTGACTCCATCCTTAATGCATCATTTACTCTCATCCCATATCCAGTGATTCAGTAGAATATTTAGGTTCTACCTTCTAAATGCCTCCAAAATCTTAAAACTCCTAATCACTCCATGGTTACCATTCTAATCCAATCTAGCCATTGGAGGCTCTTTCCTGGACTAATAGAATGGTTCATTGATTCTGTCCTTTCCTTTAAATTAGGTTATTCTCAAAACTGCATGCAGAGTCATCCTCTCAGATCATATCATTTTCTGTTTAAAACTTTCCAAAGACATCTGTTTTTTTTTTAAGATTTTATTTATTTGACACAGAGATAGAGATCACAAGTAGGCAGAGAGGCAGGCAGAGAGAGAGAGGGGAAAGCAGGCTTTCCACTGAGCGGAGAGCCCGATGCGGGCCTCGATCCCAGGACCCTGAGATCATGACCTGAGCCAAAGGCAGAGGCTTTAACCCACTGAGCCACCCAGGTGCCCAAGACATCTGCTTTTGAGTAAAAGCCAGTGTTGTTACTATAACTTATAAGCCAGTCCATAATCTTGGACTCAATAGTCTACAAACTTTTCTACTAGTCTCCCCTTCTTTACTCACTAGCCTATCAGATTTCTTTATTTTCATACTCTAGACATGCCTCACCCCAAGGTCATTTTGTCCTCTTACCTCAGAGGGTCCCATGGCTCACTCTCTCACTTGGTTTTCTTTGTTCAAATATTATCTTCTCAGTGAGAACTTTCCTAACCATTTCACCTAAAATTGAAACTTCTCCCTACCTATTTTTATTAGACTCACATGCATTATTTTTTCCCTTGGCATTTATTTCCATCTAACACTGTACATGTCTCCCTTCAACAGAAAGCTACATGTATTTTCTTTTTTACCTTTTTAAATTTTTTTAAACATCAGTATACCCAGCGTCTGGAACAGTGCTAAATATAGTTTGTATTGACTGACTGAATGAATGAATGACTCTAAATCTCAGTGGTACCTACTTTCTCTTAACTTCTATAGTGCTCTATCATTTATTTGGAATGTGATCATAGTCCGTCCTTTTTTTTTTACTTTTCATGAAAAGATATCCTAGGATTTATATTTGATTACAAGCTTATTATTTAAATAGAAAATACAAATATGTCCTTTATCAACTCCACTTGCCTAGTTCAGAAGTTCATGCAGAGGTGAATGAATGAAACAATGAATGGGAAATCCACCACATGGGTACAGTAGGATTGATGAGTGTGTGCTGCGAAGGCTCAGAGTGGGAAGGGATACCAGAGGAGACTGGAATTTAAGAATGATAATTGAAATTTGAAAATTAAGGCAAAGGAGTCATGGGCACCTAACAGAGGAGTCAAGCTGCGTTAATGCCATCTCAATTAAATTGAATTCAGTACTTGATCCACACGCCAGCTTCTTTTAGTCAAGTTTTCCCATTTGTCAGAGCTATATTTGGCAGATGCCAGACACTGTTCTGTTAATTTTAAGAAATGGAAACAATCTAAGCAATTGAGACAAATAACAGACCCCAGGAAGATTATCGTGCTCTTTTCTCTATCATGCAAATGTTCCCACTGAATCAATTCTTAAATGCCAAAAGGTTAGGCAGTGTAGTTCTGGAACAAAATATAAACCTAGATAGGCTAATTTCCAAGTGCCTCATTCTAGAATAATCAAATTTAAGGTGCAATCCTGGAGTGCGTTAGACTCAAGGAATATGTATATATTATATATTATATTACGTATATGTTATATATTACATATATGTTATATAACATATATGTAATATAATATATAATATGTAACATATATTATATATGTATAATATATAAGGAATCTGGAGTACTTTAGACTTGGTGTGTGTGTGTGTGTGTGTGTGTGTGTATAAAATTTGCAGTATTGGCTGAGGATGATTTATTTACGTTGAGTCATCAGACACAGCCTATCTCATTTCTCTCCTGCTATATGGCTTAGCAAACCAGTCAGAGCAGAAGAGGTGTTATACAGATGTTTGGCAGAAGAGGTTGGTTAGAGGATTTGGGTCATTAAGAAGGTGGAATAATGGACAAAATCGAGAAACAGTATTTATCTGCTTAGCATGCAAAAGCATCGAATACAGTGAGAAAAGCTAACATTTATTCTAAAGAGGTTGGTCGGCCCAGTTGTGTAGACAGGCATAGATACCTCTACAGAAGGCATGGAAAGAAGGAAGCCAGAAGACAGAGAAGGACTAAGAGGTGGTGTGATGGGAAATCAGAAGTACACCTTCTGAGAACAAGAGATCTAAAACGGCTTACAGGGGGTGCTCATGATGTGTTTCAGCATGTAAAGCTCAGAGCTCCCAGTCTCTTCCCTGTCTTATGCTCTGGGCTGCTGTTAAAGATCCCAGTTAGGTTTGACTAGAGAAGCCAAGATTTTCATATCGAAAGTGATTCCACTGAGATTTGTTAACTTTCTACCTGATATTTGTTAAAACATATGCTGTTACTAAATCAGCAGCATTTCCTTATTTTTGTAGTTGTTTCAAATTGTCTCCACTTTCAAAGTTTTGTTTGTTTGTTTTCGTTTTTTTCTTTGTCTTTGCCCCATCTCAGGGACGTTTTAATTGACATCTTGCAAAATATAGATCTACATCAAGCTGCCTTTGACCAAAGACAGACAATCCTGTTATCCTCACATTCTACCGTGGTATTGCGTCTGATCTGGGGCATGTTCCCATTGCTTTCATTGTTCTCTTGAAATCCCATCACTTTCATGATCCCCCAGACTTCTAAATTCACCTCTTGCCTCAATTTTACTACTTGACGTGGCTTCTGAAACTGTATCGTGTAGACTATTCTCATTAGGGGTAAGGAGTAGCTCTATTTCTGAGGAAATTATGGCACGTGTCACTCTCAGAGTCATTGGCCCCACCTTCAGCTCAGCATTTCCAAGAATCAGGTTCATTGTTGAATGTGCTATTCAACACCATGATTATGCCCCTATTCTTTCCAAATCAATTTCTCTTCAGCTTCTGTTAACTGTAGAGGGTTCTTATGTCTCCCTACTCAGATGACGCTCCTCCTCCTCACAGATCTCATCTGAAAACACGAATTTTCTATCTTTTCTTTGCCTCTTAATGCCTCTCCCTTCTGTTATTTAACTTTGCAACCGTATTACTTAACTCTGTCAAGTATCTTGACACACAGCTTGCACAAAAGCTGCAATCCATTTTAAACCTCATCTTATTGTTGGAGACTCCTCCTGGATTAAAGATCCGTGGTTACGCTTTGTGTATCAGCACATTCATAGTAACTTCCATGGATGAAAAGAGACCCGAGATTTAATAAAACCCAATGTTAAATCTTCTGATGATATATGTAGGTCAACTTAAGGATGTTAACATTATATCTATATGAGAACAGACACATTTAAATGGCTAACAGACAACATCTTGACAGAAGATCATCTGTTATGAAAATACAAATCCTTCCATAGAATTTATATCTTTTATCATAAAATTATTGTACCCTGAGCCATTTGGCGTCAAAAAGATAAAGAGAGCAGGCAAAACAGCAATATCTGAATTCATGTATGCTCCGTTTTGCCATTAGCCACCTAAGTGTCCACTCAAGTCCGCCATGCTGTTCTCACACCAGTGGTAGGATTGCAAATTAGTGCAGGTGATGCTGGTTCACTGCAACTCTAACTGCGTTAACCATAACCCTTTCTACCCATGCTTTGAGGCAATCAGACTCAGCTCTGAGTCACTGAAGCAAAATGGGAGCATCTGGGTGGAGTGTCAGAACAGCAGAGTTAACATCAGTGCAACACCCCAGGGGCTTACGGCAACCCACACGACAAATGTACATCAGTCTGTGGTGGCGCAGAGACTGTGGATTGTCTTGCATTCGGATCCAGATACAATGACTTGCAAAAATCGGTTGAAAAGCCACAATGATGTCACCAATCGTTTTTCTTATGATCTTAATTGACTTTCTAAATATGTGTCAGTGCTCGTTCAGAATATAATTCTACTGTTTTATTCCCAATTATTATATTCATCTTCTGGTTGTTTTTCTCAGCATGCATATGAGCACATTGACAGCACATTGAACTGCTTGGTGTGTGGAAAACAGCACTTTATTTATTTATTTATTTTTTAAAGATTTTATTGGGGCACCTGGCTGGCTTAGTCGTTAAGTGTCTGCCTTCAGCTCAGGTCATGATCCCAGGGTCCTGGGATCAAGCCCCCCATCGGGCTCCCTGCTTCACAGGAAGCCTGTTTCTCCCCGCTCTCTCTCTGTCAATAAGTAAATAAAATCTTTAAAAAATATATTTTATTTATTTATTTGAGAGAGACAGACAGACAGACAGACAGACAGAGATAGTGACACAGATAGCAAGAGAGAGCATCAGCGGGGAGTAGAGGGAGAAAGCAGGCTTCCCACTGAGCAGGGAGTCTGACACAGGGCTTGATTCCAGGACCTTGGGATCACGACCTGACCCGAAGACAGACGCTTAACTAACTGAGTCACCCAGATGCCCTGGAAGAATAGCATTTTTAAAAATAAAAAGATTTATGGTATGCCCAGGTTAATCTTTGGGGAAAAAATTATAACATTATTATTGTTACCATTATTATTTACCATCATCAAAGCTGTTAGTATATAGTATTGAGTCATAAATCATATAATCATATTTTTTGTCTTGTTCAATTAGGTGGTCTGAGTTAAATAATATTGTCTTAGGTTTTGTTGTTATTAATTTGCAGGCTGACGATGGGATTTCATTCTTTTGACTTCTAGAGTCCTTGTAAGTAAATATGTAATCTTTTTCTGAAACTGAGAGCTGCTAAAATGTTCTATTTATTTGTTTTTACTTTTTTCTATAGAGCATAAAAATAATTCTAAGGGAATAGTTTTTCCTAACTAATTATTTATATTTTCCAAGACATTCTTGGTGATTTTACCAAAAAAAAAAAAAAAAGGTATATACGTATGTTCTCTGAGTTTCAATGTCAAGAAAATAACCTTCTAAAATCTTTCTGACAATCAAACTCTCAAAAATCTTTTAATAAAAATATAACTTACTATGAATGCTATTGTTATAAATTAAATACAAAATGAACTTCAAATAGTAACACCTTTTCTTCTTTTATCTGCTTGCCAATTACCATTAATTCACTTAGTATTCATTGAAATCATACTGTTCATAAGGAATTTCGTTGGTATTTATGTGAACCATGTTTGCCCTTTTAGAAACACTATAATTAATAATAAATAATGTACATATTAAAATAGCTAGTTAGAACTCAATTGGAACAATATTTTTTTACAGGTATGTTATGTGCAAGTGAATCATTGGAGTGGCTTTTTATTTGATACATCCCCAAATTTAAACAATACTTGGAATATTACACAAATTGCTTTAAGGTTTAATTGCATGGTCTTGTGCTAATATGATGTGGAGATAATCCATTTGGTGTTTGTATTGTACAAATTATTGGTGTGGCTGTTGCTCAGTGTCTTTCATGAAGAGGTACTACTAGTGAAGGTCTGTACTAGTGACTGCTTCCCAGAAACGCTCCTGGGGTTGGGAAGAGAAGCAAATTATTACAACCTCCTGGCTTCTTGTCCTTTCCTTTGACCATATTCTGCTTCCTAGTGGTGATCCTAGAAGAAGGTAACATTGGTGTCTTAAGTTCTAGAAAAATTCAGTCTTCTAAGAGACACGTGTGTTTTCTAAACCTTCTGGGGAAGACTACATTGAATATACTAATTGCATTTATGTTGGCTTCTCCTATTCTTAGAATTAGGATATCATTGAATCCTCTATTGTGGATTGGCCTTCTTCAGTATTTGTGTGTCAGAAGCAACTTGAATCTGCATCTCATTGGCTATATTTGCTATTTCACATTCAACTGCAAAAATGCTGGTGAGGTCAGGCTCTTCTGGAAGGTGGTTGTGGCCAGAGATCAGAAAGGCCTTGGTCATGGGGAGATCCTCGGTGGTAATAACATTTCACTATTTCATACCCATGTGCTTTTTAATTCCCTAAAACAAATGTCCATGGGAATGACACAACTTCCCTCTGTTTAGTACACTAATAAGATGTAAATTTCTCTGGCAAAGTAGCCCAAAATGAAGCATAAATGTGTAGGTGTTATACACATTAAAAATAAGTGTTGGGTTTGGGTAATGTTAACATATTGCACTTGAACTAGACTGTCTCCAGTTCCTCAAACACACTGGAACATCCGTGTTGTGTAATAATCCATCATCACATCTATAGATGTATTTGGGCAATAAAGAAACAGACAAAGCAGGTTGGAACTAAGTCTACATGCTCTCAGTATGATACAACCATAGGGAGTGAGGACAAGTAGAAGTTTGATACCCCTTAGAACAAGTAGGTTCTTTTTTAGAAGGGGGAAGAGAAACCAAGAAACATACAAAGTTATTATCTTGCATTAATTTTCTAGTCATTATAGGTGTCCTACAACAGTTCTGATGGTGATAAATTTCTTTGGAATCCATGTAGTTCAAACATTTATTTTTAGAAGTGTTTGTCACTTTAAACTAATTAAGCAATTTCCTGGTTTTAATGAATTTACTGCTTGGAAGCACTGATTGTAAATTTGCGAGACCAATGGAATAAAGCTGCCCCCTTGGAGGGTAGTGCTGAGTATCCCTGTGAGTATTTTGTGTTATGAGCCTGTGTTTTTAGTGCCTGCCTTACTTCAGTCAGTGGGATGTAATTTTGAATGCTTTGCTTAAATATCAATGCCCATTCTATTTTCGGTGAAATTGTCTCTTGTCCATCTTGCACTTTAAAGCACAACCCCAAAATATCCAAACTGTTTTTCTCTTTGCCAATCTACTTTTGCTTCCCAATTTAGGGAGTCTCATTACAGATGATGTTCAGTAAATTTTCTTCCAGACATCATAATGGTAGCTTCAAAGTGAATCATATGCAAAGATGCTCCAGGTATAATACCTTATACTATTTCTTACCTGCTCCCAGTTGATGTCCTTGATAGAACTCCATCATTTCTTCTACCTTCTTTTCTGAATATGCCCAAGAGGCCTGCTCTCTTCCCTCTTCGAACCCCTGGTAAGATTTGAACATGGTAAGCATGTTATACTAATATACCTATAATTTGCTGGTTTCTCTTTCTGAAACACCATTTTCTATCTTCTGGCTCTGTCCAAATCACACTTCTCTGTCAAGCTTCAGCAAACATCAGACTCTATTATGAATCATGCATGACCTGATGTCCCTCCTCGGTACTGATATATATCCTTCCTTTCTTTCTCCGAGTATGAGAGAATTCTGAAGACATTCTCTCATACTTTCTTTTTTATCACTGACAGTTTGACTTTTATTAGAGTTTGTTTATTCATTGTTTTTTTGCCATCCAATCATACTTCCAGTACCGTGAGAAAAATCTATTGTGTCGCCTTTCACTCAGTAGGTGCTCAATATATATTTATTTACATTTTTATTTCAGTTCTTGCTCTAACAATAGTTTTGGAAACTTCCATTCTTACAGTGTAAATTCCAAAAGATTGAGAGAAGCCCTGTGTATTCATTCTAAATACTCATAGATTGTTTGTACATTCTGATTTGATATGTGTTTGTTTAAGCTTATGTTGCTTTTGATACTTTTATTTATCACAAAGACTTCAGAAAAAGTTATACTTAATAGGGACCATGACAAAATGGTCTACCTCAAAGCTTTCCCTTGCTCATTCACTCATTAGTTCTGAGAATACAGATATAAATCTGACCTGGAATCTACATGCTCCTGGGGAAAACCCGTGTGGTGTGGTATATGGTGTGGTATACTCTATGATAACCGTGGGAAATCATGTATTTTAAGACTCTAGGTAAGGAATCAGCTATTACTCTCTTAGGGATAATTACAGTAAATGTTACTCAGATATGGCATGTTTATTTGGTATCAAAGAGATACAACAGTTTTTCAGATAAAGAAGGAAATCATATGATATAGGTGATTATAATATTTACTGATCACTTACTAAATGTCAGACACGGTTGTGATCACTTTACATATGTTGTTAGCCCACTTAATCTCCATAGCTATTACTAATCTTCTGTTCTACCAATGAAGATACACGTACAGTAGGTACATTTGTCCAAGGCTACATAGCAAGATAGTAGCAGAATTAGGATTCAAACTTCAGCAATTGTGTTCAAAAGCTCAAGCTCCTGATTACTTTTTTAGGATAATAACTCCGATGATTTTGTACAGGGTGCATTATAGAGAGAGTGGCAAGAAGAGTAGGAAAGAAAGCTCTTGAAATTTCCTAAGTAAACAATGCTTAGGGCATACAGTGAGGATGTTGTAATCACAGTGGAGAAGAGTAGCAAGTTTGAGAGAGTTTTTTTGGGATTGGAGAAGGAGTGCTATTAGGATTTGGGGATTTAATTGGCTGTGTGTGAAGGAGAGAAAGAAGTTGAGAAGGTATATTCTAATTTTCTGGCTTAGAAGAATGTAGATGTTATATCATGAATCAGATCAAAAATAAAAGGAATACATCTTAGGAACAAAATACTGGACCTAATTGTTGACATGTTATCTTGAAATTTTTATCACAGTGGAAATATTCAGGGAGTAATTGGGCGGGTGTGGGCCTGGAACATGGGAGGGTGGGTAAGCTGAAGATACATATGCCTAGGAATCATCAGAGGTGGTGGAGGAGCTCTGGGAAGAAAAGAAGATAGAGCACACAGGAAGATGCCTCCTGTAAGCATAGAGGAGACCAAGAAGGGGACCTCAGTTAATGCAAGGCAAGCAAAAGAGGAAGAGACAGAGGAAATTGCTGAGGACACGAGGGAAGGTAGAGAGAACACCGGAAACCATGAGGATTGGGGATGGATGGGAGAAGAAAATGTCAAGAATTAAAGTAGTAAGTGGAGTCATTAGAGCTTTGACTGAGACTAGAAGAAAGCACTGAATTACAATATTCAGTGGATCTTGGAGTAAAGTTGTAGGGTGAAAACCAAGAAAGGAGTAAGACTGAAGCCAGTCAAGACTGAGGATGAACCACTTGTCTGATATTCTGTAGAGTGATAGGTTGCGTCAAATGAGGAGTGTTCTTTTTGTCTGTATTGTTCTGTTGTTCGGGGGTGGGTGAGCCTTGAATGTTTTGCGCACATGGAAGAAAATGCTGTAGAGGGGAGCGATGAGGGACACTGGGGGGCAGGAGATAATGGAGAGAATCAGAACTAGGACAAGAGGGAAAAGGGGGGATCGGTGTAGAAATTAAGTCCTTAATTTCATCTGGCGAGGAAGAAATGCGATTTCCCCTCTGGAATTAGATCTTAGACAGTTAAAAGGGAATCCCTGCAGGTCAGTTTGGGGGTGGAAGGCACCCCTTCACTGGATTTCATTTTCTTTAAAAATATCAAATTCCTCTGCAAAGAATCATAGGAGTGGGGTTGAAGCTTGAAGTTAGAAGACCTACCAGGATAAAGCAGGTGAATAAAGACAGGAAGCAGCAACAATAAAACACATACATGCATACATACATACATACATACATACATACATACATACATACATAACATTGCCAGATAACACCAAAGGCTCTGTTGACGTTGGAAAGCATACACTGGTCACAGAATCACTTTACCTGATTATATAATTTGCTTTGGCATTTGTTTCAATCTTTTAGGAAAGCATTAGAGCCATGTTTGGCTTACCTTAAGTAACAGGAGTTTATTGTAGATAAAGAAATGTGGGATTTCAATCCCTACATAGTCTTCATGAAGTGCAAAATAAGACTGAAAGTCATTCAGAATTGTGCAGGATACCACAAAACCCAAAGCAATATTTTGTCACCACCTAGCACCAACCACCAGTCACTGGCATCCAAATCTGTTTCTGTTAGGCTTTTTTTTGGGGGGGGGTAGATTTCAGCTACAGACCTATGCAAATGAGTAAGTTTCCCTATTGATTTACACCGTATAATAATAACTGTGTGTTGGGGTCCCCAGGACTACCCCCAAGTGCCATGTTTCGCTGAGACTCACAAGACTCAGATTGCAGTTGTACACACAGCCATGATTTATTTAGAGCAAGGGATACAAAGCAACATCAGCAAAGGAAAAAGTGCAAGAGGTAAAGTCTGAAGAAAACCAGGCACAAGCTTCCCAGGGGTCCTCTCCCTGTAAAGTCACAGAGGACACACTTGATTCTCCCAGCAATGTTGCAATGTCTTGCAACAACCCAGGTGAAATCTCATCAGCCAAGGAAACTCATAGAGACCCCATGCCACAGATATTACCCATAGTCAGCCACTGCCTGACACATGCCAAGATTCCAAACTCCAGGAAGGAAACCATGTGCTCAGCATTAACTATATTGTTTACACAGTGAGCCACTCTTAAGAGTTTGGGGGGTTGGAACCCTCTCGAAATCCAGGTGTCCGGATGCCAGCCAAGGGGTTGAACTTGTAAGCAGGGCTTGCAAAGGATAAGAGTCAGACCTACTAGATTAATGCTCTGTACACTCTGCCTCTGCTTCCCCTCCTCCTTCTGTCTTCTCTTTCTCTCGGCCTCATAGTTGCTGTTTATTTAAACATTCTGCCCCTTCCTCACTTCTGCTGACCCTCTTCTCTCTTTTCTAACTTCTCGGTTCTCTGCTGCCCATTATCTAAAGTCCTCCTATTGAAACTACTTGAAAAGAGAACCTACTCGGTCATCTGGTCCCTCCAGACCCTGTGATGCAGAGCTCTAACTGCTGGCCACCCAGAGGCCTCTGACAAGCCTGTGAATTTGGCATGCTTGGTCTACTCTGTTGTGAGTAGAAAGGTAGAATCATGAGTGAAATTTGGCTCAAAATGTTCATTGAGATTGCGAAGCTCTCAGATAATAGAGTCCTTACCAAAGCAACAGTACCTTTTATTCAGGAGCTAGTAGCAGAGAGAGGAAGAGAGAGAGAGAGAGAGAGAGAGAGAGAGAGAGAGAGAGAGAGAGAGAGAGAGAGAGAGAATATGAGACAGTTGGTCTACTAGGGACTGGGAATGATTAGGATGTGACAGAATGATGGAGAATTATTTGAAGTTATTAATCCCAGAGCACAGACTTGAGAACAGAAGTGTCATATTCACCACGCTAATTTGTCTTTCTAAAAATCTTCTTTGAGCACATGCTTTAGTAGTGTTTAGTTATTTACTAAATAAATTTGTTATCCTTTCTCCATCACTCTCTGCATTGTTATCAACCTTACTTCTGGTCTTTTCTGATACAACTCTACCAAGAACCAAAGAGAATCATTCCTTGTTCTCTAGAAAATGTTTTGGAGTTTGTGATTTGATGCAATTCTCTCTGAATCAAATGCCATTTGCTGGAATCATGATTCATTTCTCATGGTCTGGTTCACATGGTACCTCTTCCAAGAAGCCTTCCATCATTCCAAAGACTGAAGTTATCTTTCCTTCTTCAGTGGACAAATGTGTGAGATGAAACAGGAATACACATACATTCCTCTATATATTTCTATCTCCTTAGACTCAACAAAAAAGCTCTTTTTTGAGTGTAAGAAGTTTACATCTTTGTTAGCAACTAACGTTATTTTGTGTAGAGAGTCAATGAGTAAGTGTGAGTGAGGGAGTGAGTGAATGACTGTCAGTGTACCATGAACTGGCATTATTAAGCCCTTCTACCTTTCCTTCAATTATACCGGCTCTTTTGGACCAATTATACTGTATTTTTTTAATCACTTGAAACTGGATGTCAAATAATTTTTGCAAGTCAAACACTAATAAGGGAAACATTTACAGTGAAAACATTAACTCCTCCTCTCGTCCCCACAGCACCTACTATATATTCAAGTTTCATTGTCATCCCAGGTGTTTTGGACAGCAGCTCCATTATTGTTACAAGTATCATCAAAATGTGTTCTTCTTGATCCAGTTCTGTCATTTGAAGGTCACATTAACAGAGGGTGGAGAAAGACCTAGCACAGAGCTGCTAGAGATCCTGGCAAACATCCATGCTTCTGCTCGATTTGCAAAATGGGAAAATGCCTTTCTGCCCTGTAGGTTTTGTTTTTGTAGATGGTCATATCTCAGAGGTGAACTATGAAACAAAAATGGAGGCATTTGACTAGAAATGCCCCATTGTATTGTGCTTTACTCTCTTGGAGTGACATGTGCAAATTAAAAAGCCCTATAGAATGGAACTTATTGATTATACTACTAAAATATTTGTATGCCATCATATTTAGAAAACCTTTCAACATCATCCCCATAGAGGTGGTATGGTTGTGCCTAACTTAATTACTTTAATGATTGGTGTGTATGTGTGTGTGTGTGTAGGAGGCAAAGGAGAGGGCAACTATCCAGATGTCAAAGCAGTGAAAATAATGAAGAATGGCATGTGCTCTGAAAGGTCATTATGCTAGAGTTTTCCATTTCCTCTTCGAATATTGAACAGAATTCTAGAATAATAGGAAAAATTTAATTTTTTTAACAAAAGCACAGTTCTTCTTTAAAGAAAATGAAATCTGTTGTCTGCGAATGAAGTCTGTTTCTGAAAGATGTCATTAGGACAACGAATAATTTTTCATTTCTTTGGAGCTCTTATTAGTACCTGATGCAGTGGACATTCAACTAGTGTTGATCTCCTGATTATATATCTATTTCTCATCTCAGTTGAACTAAGTGGAAAGTTGGTAAAATAAATATATAGTCTGCTTCAGTTAATCTTCTCCTCTAGAATTTAGACTTTGAATTGAATATCACAAGTGAAAATCATTTAAGAGTTTCTTCTTCCTTGAAGATCAAAGTAGAAGTTATAAATCCATGGATTTGAGAGCTTAAAGGTATTTGAGATTGTCCAATCCACTGGTTCTCACCCCCACCATTATTAGACTGAAAGCTCCCTTTTATAACAAATAGTTTATTATGGAAACTCTATGAAATGAAATTCATAGAAAATATAACTGTGTGCAATCATTTCAAAAAGTAGTATGGTTCAGGAATATAGAGGGGAAGTGAAAGTAATTTGTAATAGAGTAAATATGTCATTATGCAAATATTCATTCACATGCCACTACAAGAGAAAACATTACGAACTCATTTCATCTTATGTCATGCGTAGGAGCACAGTTAGGACACACAGCTATAAATGAGATCTTATATAAGTATACTGACAACCCAAATACCATGAGCCACATTATTATTGGTGCTATGATTTTCTAAAATAGTGAAAAGCTTTAGTAAAATTCTAAACAAAAGTGCCATCTTCTATTATATGGTTGTTGGACTCCTGGAAGTTTTATGCCTATTAAAGCTTTGCCAAAAGTGGTTTGTGTTCACAATTAAGTGGAGTTAGGTTATGGGCTTGGACAATTACAAACAAGATTTCCCGCTGAAACCCACACTAGAATGTCCTTTCTATGCATTGTGAGTCTTTTTCCTCCATCCCCAGTGCCATGCGCTTTGCCAGGTGTCTAGCGTTCCTGGCTTTCACCCGCTAGATGAGTCTAGTACACCCAACCATGGTGACACCAAGAACTGCATCTCCATACATTTTCAAAAACCCCCATGGACATCACTGCTTCTGTTGAGAACCTCTGTCTCATTCAACACCTTTACTTTATGGATGACAAGACTGAAGCCTGGAGCATTTAAGTAACTTACCTCAAATCATGCAGCTAAAATAGAATATGGTGGCTGAGCAGAGTTATAACCTCCGGTTTGGGACTCCACTGAATCCGATCTTTTGCCAGTACAGAAGCTCTGACACAGGCAGTATCGGATGCAACAGAGCTCCTGGGAACAATGGCTGTAACCTAGCCAAGGATACTATGTGCATATGTTAAAGTATCCCAGACAGACATCCCAAAGGATCAGTTTATTTCCTGAATGCATATAAACCAAATCTGCACCCTCCATTCCCACTAATCCCATCCATCAACTTGTTGTCTGTTAATACACTCTTCTCTCCCACTCTTGGAAATAGATGTCTTCGAAACCTTTCCAAGTGCTTTAACTAAATTCCCCCTCTATCAGACAAACATATCATTTCCTTTCTGTATGGCTTCCAAGCCTTTTCTTCATTACCTTTTCCACAGATATTTCCCATCGTTCATGGTGCTTACAGAATCTCACGTTCGCTTCTCCTGTGATTGGACTTCTCTGCCTATACTGGTTTTACCCATATGTCTGTAAAAATTTTATATTGACTGATTTTACCTGTCCTGCTAATTGAAAAATCCTGAAGGAGAAACTAATTCCAAGCATCTAATGCCATGATAAATACCCTGTGGCCACTCCACAAATAGTTGAGGAACTCATGTCAAACGAAGGACTGGAATAGCCATAATTCTAATGACAGCTTCATGCATGCTATAAAGGATGATTTAATTATATAAAGTAAACATCTCCAGATTCTTCAAATATTAGTGATAAATAACAAGCTCGTCCATGGAATGCATTTCATGACTTTTGATTATTGAAGTTCCCAGACAAGTGACTATTTTGTCCTAGTTGCTGTGGGCCATCTCCAGGGAAAATTCTGTAGCACTCTTCACAGTGGAAACTGGTAAGTAGAAGGGTCATCCAATTAGTTCCTATGGCTCCAGGCAGAACTATACTTAAACTGTCATCAATTCTTAACAATCTTCAGAGAAAGAGATCCTACAATACCCAACAGTAACCAGACCCTTATGTCAAGAATCCATCCTCCCTCAATCTCTCTCAAAAACACAGCCTCATTTAAAATTATTTATTTTTCTTTCAATACTATTGGAAAATAGCAATCTTGAGTGAAGTTTATTAGTAGGAAACAACTAATAATCTTGAAGATGTTAAACCACTCCTGTTTGTTCAATTTCATTGTATGAAAGGAAAGAGCAGTGACTTTTCTTTTTCTAATCTCCCACCTTTACAAATTAAACTGACTGTGCATTGAGTTATTATGTTGTTGTTTTGTTTTTTGTTGTTGTTGTTTTTTAATCTGTGCAACTACCTTCTTTTTTACCCATTGCTATTTTTTCAGCAAACATTTAGTGACTAGCCTTTGTGAAATAAACTCAGTGCTAAGCTCTGGGAAATTAGAGATACTAAATATACTCTTACCTTCAAGGACCATGTTTAGATGTAAATGACAAACATGCATAAGAATTTATTATCACATTAAACCAGAAGTACTCAATATTTATCAAAATGCAATAATTAATATACACATGAAAAAGCCCATTAAATGTCAGTATCTACCGATCAACATCAGTTTATGCATCCATTCATTTGAACAAAAAATATCTATTCCATGTTTTGCACCAGGCCAACACACTGGGGTCACAGTAGTGATCAAAATATTTACAACTGCTCTACTCCCAGAATCTACATTTAATGAATTAGAGAATACACACACACACACACACACACACACACACACACACACACACACAGACACACTGCATATTGAACTGTGCAATGGAGTAATCAAGAATAGCTGACCTACTTTGGAGATCAGGGTAGAAAGGAGTAGAGAGATAAGTTTCAAATGATAATATTATGTCTAAACTTAGTAGGAGTTAATTAGGGAAAAATGGGAGGTGGGAAATAATCCAGATGAGGAAGTGATATGTGCAAAGTCCAGGAAACAAAGAGAATGAACAGTTGGAGGACCAGAAGGCCAATTTTCTGGCATGTGGAAAGCAATAGCAAAGGGGTTCTAGCTGATGTTGAAATGGGAGTCAGGGCCAGATCATTTAGTGCCTCATGGGTCATATTAAAATTACAATTCTCTATACTAAAAAAAAAAAAAATTAGGAGCCAGTGAAGACTAGCTTTGTGTATTGAAAATATATGTGCATCTGCATTGTGGAGAATTAATTGAAAAAAGCCAGAATGAATTCATATAGACCTCATAAAAGGACTGTATTAAGCATAACATATTATGAATATAATTAGGATTGGGGATTAATGAAGGCAGTGGAAGGGGAAGTAGACTTCAGAGGCATTTAGTGCTAATTTAAGTTATTTTGATGGATTGGATTTGGGGTGTATGTTGACTCTTTTTCATGCATGCAAGTCAAATAAGTTAGATGCAGTACTTTGGTATCATTGAAGAATCACTGTCAGTGAGAAAATCATCAAGAGCATTTTGGACGTGCTAAGTTTGAGATTTGTTTTTAATATAAAAGTGGAGATGTCAAATAAGCAGGTATATACATGGATCTGGAACTCATCGAAAAATCTGTGCATGTGACTTAAGTGTGGAGTCATTTGGGTATGAATGGCAATTTAAGCCATGGGTAGGTATATAGTGGCCCAAAGAAAATACATTTTAAAGGAAGAAGCCTATGTGTATTTAGAATTACAACTTTGAGAAGCATAATCACTATAGACAAAAATGAGTCAGCTAGCAATGTGGAAAAGCACAAAGTGGCACAGAAGAAGAAACTAAAATTCCAGGTAAGAAAGGAATCAGAGAGAGAGAAAGAGAAAGAGAGAGATCAATGCCGTTGAAGTCCTGAGAGTCTAAATGGGATGAAGAGTGGGGATTTCAGCTGGCTCACTCGATACAGCATGCAACTGTTGATCTTGGGGTCATGAATTAGAGCCCCACATTGAGGGTAGAGTTTCCTTAAAAAAAGAAATGTGGGTGCCTGGGTGGCTCAGTGGGTTAAAGCCTCTGCTTTCGGCTCAGGTCATGA